>JAQMYF010000012.1:17193454-17221376 GCA_030014195.1 Neosilurus mollespiculum | reverse complement strand
ACACCACAACACCTACCAGCACACTTCCTTATTTGTAGTATCACCGACACACCTAATACACCAGATATACACTTTGAAACAAACACCTTAAAATTGCTGATCTTTGGGCTTGTAATAAATTGGTGATGCAGAATTAAGTGGTTAATGAACCATGTAAATATTGGCCACTTTAAGAACATACATTTACAAGCTGGTCATGATGTCAATCAGAATCCAAATACCAGGGCCCCATTCTTTGTACATGGCTCTCATATCAATATAATTTAATATATAAACAAATGGTTTGAAATACAGTACCAGTCAAAAAGTGTGGACACATCTACTTATTTATATTCAGTTAGCTAGTGTGTCCATACTTTGACTGGTAATGTAAATGTGGAGAAATTTTACTCAAAGCAAGTTCAAGGACACAGGTGTTCCTATCTTTTAATAATCACCTCTAACACATACTCATCAAGCATGAAATAAATTACAGTCTTACCTGTAGTGTACATACATATACAGTATGTACATCTAATACTTGAACTCATTTATGTCTTAACCAAAAATAGGGCTACACACTTTTCCATATATAAGGATAATGAAAGGTGCTGATTCTTATTATCTGGAGGCTTTATAGCAACAACACATACTGTCACTCTCCTATCTACACCCACTATACATGTCTATTTTTGTTTAGAATAATTATGGCTTCATTTCAACCACAAAGATTATAAAACGATCTAAATGGTACGTTAACCATTACCTTGTGGGGTTGCTGTGGGAATAGAAGGTCTTCTACAGGATTAGGAATCACAAAACAAAGCAAATATTATTCTAAGAATAAATAATAGAAATTGTACTAGAGTAAACCAGTGCTATGCAGAAGACAGCTGTGTTCACTAGAACTATCCATGCTGATTATCAGGAGTATCATCTTCACACATTCATCCCAATAAACATACAGACACAATTCTATTAAGCATCTCTTTCTTCAAGACATATCCCTCATTGTCTCTAGATTTATATAAGTTGTGTGTAAACATTTTCATTGGCCAAAATGAAAATTCCTGCCAGATGTACAAAAGGTTCAGTAGCACTGATTTTGTTTCATTTTCTCTTCATGAGCCCATGTTGATAAATGCCAGTCACTCGTTTTAGGCTCCTTGTCAGCACAGTTAATTTACATCAAGTAATGTCCACCAGGGTAGATGAATGGCAAAGCACACAGAGAGCTAATGACAAAATAATGATTAAGTGTGAAAAGAACACCTCTATCCAGTAATGCAGTGCAATGCCTTCCATGGGCACAGACTCGCAGTCTTCCACTTATCCTAGGGTGCCATATCTCTTGTACCAATTGAGTGGCTTATCTTATTGGGTTTTCATTAAAATTATTAATATAATACAACTGAGTTTCACAAAATTGTTGAATTGTAATAAATACACTATTTATAAAAATGTTTATGCTACAGCCATTCATAATATTTTACCCCTATGAAAAACAAATTCACAACCAATTTTGGTGCTTCACCTGCCATTATATCTCAGCAATACATTTAAAAAGATGGCGGTGCACACAGACGCTCCTTATAGATACATCCTAGGGACTGCACTGCAAATTTTTTGTACAAATGTGCAATAACAATAAAGGCATTCTAATTGTAAAAATATTATTTATAGAACACACTAACATAGTTAGTTACTTGGTTGACTTGCTTTTCAAATCTCATGGCTCATGTTTTACCAGATGTAGAGGTGTAATAAAGACAGAATTTATGAAAGGAAATATAACAGATCATTGGTACCATTCAGAGTTACCACTTGTTCCATGAATTAAGTACATCATGCTTTGACATTTCTGCAATCACACAAATTCTGTAATGGTTTTAATAGTTTAATGGATCAGTTTTGCTCAATTAATATTCGATAGCCTTAGTTTCCAAAAACACATTTTATAGATCTAGAATTTGTTTGCTATGGGCAGCGTTAATGATTCAGTAGATAAGGGAATGTGTGAAGGTTTCATGTTTAGTCATATTTTGCATAGGGCCTTACAAAACCTAGGACTGGGACTGTTTCCACCAGAAGTACAAAGCAAAACACTTTAGGGTGCTAAATGTTTAAACCTTTTTACTTTTTAAACCTTATACATATATAATCTTATATGCATCTCTAGGTAATGTAATTTGCAGTCTTTCTGTATTCACATAGTAGTAAAGCTCTTACTTTTTATTTCTAAAATGTGATTCTGTCTTTCCACTTTTCTTACTGATGCTGAAATAGGGATGATACATGAGAGATTTTAACAATTTAATATTTTGCCCTTGACTTGTCTTTGTGAACTTACATAAACATTGACATCAAATGTGAATTCAAATTTGTCACGGTATATGTTTGTGATAAAAAAGCATTGGTTATATGAACAATCTATAAAGAATGGGGCCCAGAAAAATGCCACGGAAAAATAACAAATATTTAAAATATTTATTTTTAGGAACTTAAAAATAGAAAACTTGACAGATTAGGATGTGATTCATTATTAATAAGAAGGTAGTAATATCTGCCTAAATCACAAATATTAGCTGAAAAACACGAGAAATTTAATACATTAATGCAAGCATGATGACTTTCACCAAATTGAATATGCATTTCGCTAAAGTGTAATTTTAGAATCTTAAGTCTTTAACTTACAGTATCTTTAACCACATCCTCCTATTGCCACCTGATCTTATGATTTTTTTCCTTTAATAGGGACACGCAATATGTACATGACAGATATTCAGAAGATGACATTTTTATTTTCTGTACTTCCTGTAAAAAACATGGTGTAAAACAAAAAACAAACAAACAAACAAAAAACTCAAAAAATAAATTTTTTTTTGGATGTATGAGAATTTTAACTTCATAATTTTGAGAGTTATAATGGACAAAGTGCATGAAGTCTATTTGTAAGCTATTTGATTTTGAATTCATTGTTTTTATAAATTTAAGAGGAGACTTTTTTTTTTTTTTTTTTACCTTGAATGTGTGTAATAGCCTTGTATTGCTTGTAGGCACTTTATATAATAGAATGTTAATGTTCACTAACTTATCACCTTCTCATGACTATAATTTTGGGTTGGGTTTAGTTGAGGAGCAATTGTAGTTAAAATAAATGCAGAATGTGTATAACTTTGGCGAATATCCTTTGTTAAGAGTCAGCACAACATAAGGGAACTGTCATGAGTTTTTCCTTTTCCTCCTCCTGGAGTTGTACGTTGCTACAAAGTTTTTTTCAGGCTTATCTAACGCACATGACTCATTCATTCAGGGTTCTCTGAAGATGAGAGCATGAGATTAGGTTTTGGGCTGTAGGAAGGTAGTGCTTGGGGAATTGAATGATTAACAACGAAAACTGTTCATAAACCACCATGCACAGTGTGTGCCATGGAATATGACTCCACGGTCATGAAAGCAAACAAACAAACAAACAAACAAACAAACAAACAAACAAACAAAAATTTGTGATTGGATGATACCTGTTATCCTGGATCAAATCAGTCCTAATCCATTTTTTTGCTTTTATCAAAGGCAGGTATTTGTCTTCGTAGTGCCTTTTCAAATATCAGTTAGAGGGATTTCTGTTTTACAAATTGGAGCAATGAACAAACATAAAGGAATGTTAATATTTGTCTTATGTATGTATGTATGTATGTATTTATTTAATATTTTGTTTTTGTATAATTATTTTGTATAAAACTTCCGTTAGCTATCGATTCCTTAGACTCTGTGGAGCTACCTACCTGCTCCACAGTGCTTGATTTGATCCTGGATAACCAAAAAGGCAAATTTTTTATAACTACTTTAAATAGTATGGGTGCTGAACTTAGATTTGCAGAGATTTTTTTTTAATCTTGTTCTAACTCAGTTAATCATGTTGACCAATGTACATATTATAGTGAAAATATCTAAGTAACATTATTGATGTAAATGCAGATATATTAATAATTCATTATGGGATAGTTTTCTGGGCACAGATTAAATATAATCTTAATGTTTGTGATTTTAAAAGATTTTCTACTTCTCAACAAGGCTTAATCTCTGCCCAAAAAACCCACCATTGTGTAATGTAAAATTATGTAATAGTTGGCATTATGGGATCCTTTTGTGTTACTTTTCAGTGTCATTTTAGTTTTGTACAACTCAACCTGAACACTGGCCAAGGATGAAAGCTCATACTGATTACCCAGCGCTAACTGTACTCAGCACTGTACTGTTTAAATGTGAGGTAGACACATGGTACCTGGGGGGGGAAATAAATAAATAAATAAAATGTAAAATATTTTGTTTGATTTCTGGATAACAAAAACCTACATCTTGTTTCTATCAGGGCAAAGCTCTATAGCTGGAATATTTTTCACTTCTATTAAGGCGTGAGGGTCTGTCAGTCTCTGATAATTTCATAGCTTTATGAGTTTTACCGTTGATGATTAAAATGTGGAAAATGTTATTTGAAGATATTTCATATAAAGGACATGATTGTGGAGAGTTTAAATCAATGATAATATTAGTGGAATAGCATTATGCATCATCTCAATGTCATTTTCCAAATAAGTATGTGGAATTTTTAAATTCATTTTTGTATGTACAGTGTCTACTATTCTAGAGAAAGTGACTGTATCTGCTTTCACCCATGGCCTTGGTTTCCCTAAATAGACAATCTGAAGACCACACTTTCTTACTTTTTTGTTGTAACTCATTGAATAAAGATGCAAAAGAGCCAGAATCAAGAACAAATCCTAAAGCCTTGTTTAAAGTTCCTGTCTATAAATATGGCACAATGCAATGTGTAGATGTTTTCACAATGATCTGCAAGAGGTTTTAATAAAACAGTTCAAAGAATCAGAAGAATCAATAAATAGGGCATCGCCTTACAAAAAAGTTAACCGAGAAAACCGACCTTTCCTTTTTGCTCTTTATATGGCAGGATGTAATGCTTAAATGTGCTGCACTTTCTTTTTTCTACCTGATCTATCAGATTTACTTGTTGAAACTCACGTTAATCATGCGGTCCACCCAGTATACAAATGTGCAAAATGCAGTTTGGTTCTACATGATTTTCTTTCTTTTACAATTTAAAAAATTATAGCTTATTAAATTTGTGACAAAATTTAAGTGTCTATTAATATCACACTTTTTTTTTTTATGAAAAGGCACTGATCCATAATTAAGAGTCCAACCCCTGTATACATGTGTATTTGTTTAATTTTAAAAAATATATATATTTGTTGTTGTGCTGCTTTGCATTAACATGTTGAATCTAACAGGGGACATTGTGCTTTCTTCCTTTTTTGGAGGATTGCAGTGGACTCTTTTCACTCATCCTTGTTCCATGTTCCCAATCCAGTAAGAGATCCCCCTTTTTTAATTAAAGTATGCCACATCTGATAGCAGTACTGATATATGTGATATAGGATGTTAATGTGGAAGATCAAGTTAATTGATCTTAGCATTATTGTCTAGAACTATATATGTTTTAGGCTTCTACTCTGGGAATGCAAGTTATGAATTATGGGGTTGTTTTGGGTGCATAATTGTGGGATATCTTTTGGAGGGGTGCTTTAAAAATCTAATTATGTCCTCTGACAGAATATAAATGTAACAACTATTTAAAATATATTTAAATAAATTATGATGGTGATCAAAATAAAAACCTTTACTAGACCACACTAAGTTTTGTTTGCTGTTTATGTGTCTAATGCACATTTGGTACTCTGCAATTACTCCATGATTTTCTTATTAAGAGATCACAGAATAAGATGCTATTATACATGCAACTGTAGTTCTATAACTGACTGGACATTCACCAGGACACTACTGAACTACACCAAATTCATCACAAGCTCTCATAGCAATGAGACAATATGTTGTTCTTTTAGTGAGAATGAGAATTATACACGATTCTCACACTGCTCCCACTTGAAGGTAAATATTTCACAAAAATATTAATTTTCTATTAACCATAATCTATCAAGATATAGCTAATCTAATTAATTACAGGTAAGAATTACTCATGATGATATTTACTTACTTTATTATGCATAAGAACTGTGCATAAAACACCCAAGCAGCACTTGTATGTGGGACCCATGTGGGTAGTAAATGAACTGAACGATGGATCCCATATGGTATTGTCCATGGGTTCCATAGTGGCCCCATGTAAACTGCTCACATGCGTATGTGGGCCCCACCTGTGTTATGCTAAGGGTACATAGACACCATTGGGCATGGGCCCAAAATTGGCATTTTACCTGGGGTACATTTGGTTCAGTGTGTTCCATTTTGCCAAGCTCAAATGGGCCCCCTAAGTTGGTCCTACTTGGGCTACTAATGGAAAAATTTATTTATGTGGGCACTTAGCATGGACTGCATAGAAATAAAAGTGCTGAAAAGTGATATTTCAAAGTGAAAGTGAGTAAATGTTACTTGAAGCAAGATACTGGAGTTAAAACACAGGATTCTTGGGATCCTTAAGTTCATCACACATATTGCTGAGATTATTCCATCACCAAGATCCACCAGGCTAAACATCAGGTCCACATTGTGCTTTGTGTGGATCAAACGCAGCACTTCCAGACTCTCCTCCACATCCAGGCAGAAGACTGGTAAAGGACAGTGAAGGTGGCTGCTGGCCAAGAATAGCAACATCAACCCTGTCAGAGACTGCATGGTGGTGGATCAGTTTGCTGCCAAGTTGTGAGAGAGAATAACAAAATGGGTACAATATTGCTAAAGGAGGTGATCCAGCTAGCTGAGTACCATATGGTATGGTTTCTTAGTGTAACTATCAGTGCCCACGAGGACTGTGGTAAAGCCTGAGCAGTTCTGGAATCAGCATTCTCTCACTGAATTCTGAATCCTCTGGTCTCTTCTGATGGAGCAGGGACATGACTGGCAGTATTTGCCTCATCCACTAATTCAAAAGAATTGGTATAGAACTCACTTGTATTAGATGTAGTGGCTTGTGCTTGTGCACAACATTTATCAACAGGTTTTGGATGCATTTTCTATGGTATTTCCTGAATTGGGATCCTTCTGACTAGGCAAAATGTTTATGTAACTAACATTGTGTGAAGTCCACAAATTCTTGGGAATTATATTGATGTTTACCATATTTTATCATCCGCAGACTGTTTTTCCTTGCCATCGTCGATGCAGGCTTGCTCACTGGGGATGTGTAGGGTTTGTAGGAGAAATGATTTTACTATGTAAACTATCTTTGCGACAATGCCAATTGTACATAGCGCTATACAAATAAAACTGAATTGAATTGATAAAATATTGATTTAATAAGAACATGATTTGTAAGTTTATACATGAGAACACACCGAATTGGGATAACTGGCTTGAACCTGTTATTTGCATTATGAGAGGTCCAGTGGGTTTTTCCTGTGAGATTTATTGTATGAGGGCAAGCCTTGTACCATTTTGGATGTCATTAGATCAAAAAAATGTGAAGAAGAACCTGAAATTCAATATGTTCATGACTTGAGAGAAACTCTCCAGACCCTAAGGACCTTAACCCATGAGGAATGTGATTCAAGCACAAGAGTCCAGTAAATATAATGTTGGCTTTGGGAATTTGCAACCTGAGATAACATTTTCATTGTTCTACTGTTCTTAGATACACCTTATAGTGCCCCTGGACACATCATCAGTGATATAACCTGAGATCACAGGGGGTTTCGGGTCTTTCAACAATCAGACCCCCTCCCCCAGGCGACCCAGCCAGGGTTGATCAGGCCCCAGCTTGTGTCCAGGTTGTAATACCCTACCTGCCACGCCTCTCACCTCTTGATCCACAACCACCTTGATGCCACTTTTGCTGCGTCGGTGACCAACTTGACAGCCCTTCACTGACTGGCTGCTGTGATGCCCAGCATCTTGTAGGCCCTGCAGAGGGATTGGCCCACAAATCCTCGGCATCCCACTTCGGTGGGTTGGCATCGAGCCTGCCAACCATTGTTCTGGCACTCCTCCACTAGCTCTGAGTACTTTGCCCTCTTTCTCTTATGGGCCTCCTCCATCCGGTCCTCCCATAGCACAGTGAGCTCCAAGAGAATTACCTGCTTGGTTGCTGCTGAGGTGAGGACGATGTCTGGCCTTAATGTTGTCTTGGCAACTGCTTCTGGGAACTTCAGCTGCTTCCCCAGGTCAACTTTCAGCTCCCAATCACATGCCATCACCAACAGGCCAGGGAAGGCTTTTCCCCAGCTCTGACGAAAGTGATAATGTTCCTAACTGGGTGAAGGCTCTTGCTGCGGCTGATTCCACTGCAGATAGCATCCACTATGGCCTTCAGGACTTGGTCATGCCTCCAGCGGTAGCGCCCTTCACCTAGGGCTCTCAGTCAGCAGTTGAGGATGTGCTGCATGGTTCCTCTTTTCTGGCAGAGGGGGCAAGCTGGTGTCTCCACCTTCCCCCAGGTAAAGAGGTTAGATGGACTTGGCAGCATGTCATAGACTGCCTGGATCAAGAATTTTATGCGATGGGGTTCAGCTTTCCACAGCTCGGTCCATGTGACCTTACGCTTGCTCTCATCTCGTCCAGGCTCCCTGCTGCCTCATTTCCACCATCTGGCTGACCTGCTTCTCCTCTACTCCAGCTCGCACCTCCTCAAGGATCAGTGACCTCCTCTCTCTCCCATGTGCCCTACCATAATGAGGTGTTCAACCGCTACCCAAACCAGCTCTTCCCTGTACCACTGTGCACACCAGCACACTCTGCCATAGCCTTGACTCTGCAACCCCCACAGCCTTGGAAGCTCTCCACTTGTGTCCCGTCCTAACCTCGATCCCTGCCTGGGCGACCTTTGGGTCACTGGACTCCTGGTATTGAAGCAGCTCCCTCAATCAAGTGATAATGAACTCCTCGCTCAGGCTGCTAGGGAGCTTCAGCTTGTTGGTCTGCCTGTACAGGGCGATACTGCTCAGGCTTCATGGCAGCCCCAGCCACCTGCGGAGAAACCTGCTGACCCTCATCTCAAGGCCTTCCACTGTTGAAATGGGAACTTCGTATTCCAAGAGGGGCCAAAGGATCCGAGGAAGGATACCAAGCTGGTAAATGCAGGCTTTGAACTTGCCAGGGAGACCAGACTTGTCCACCACAGCCAGCCAAGTCTCCAGTTCTTGGTTGGTTGCTTGTGTCGAGGCTGTGTCTCTCAGGCTGCAGTTGAAGACCTTTTTCAGGCTCTTCACTGGTTCCTCTGTGAGTGATGGTATCTTGGTGGTGCTGAGTGAGAAGCAGAACTTTCCTGTCACCTTCTCTTTCCTCAGCACAAGAGACCTCGATTTGCCTGATTTGAACCTCATACGAGCCCAGGAGATAAACTCTACGAGGCCACTCAGGATCCACCTGCAGCCCGGAACAGATGTGGTTGTCATTGTCAGGTCGTCCATGAAGGCTCAAATTGGTGACTGTTGGAGTCCAGACTTGGTGAGGGGCCCCCCTACACTGAACTTCTGCAGACTTCACCAACATGTTCATGGTGAGTGCAAAGAGGATGACTGAGATTGTACATCCGGTGATAATCCCTTTTCCAAGTTTGTGCCAGTCGGACGTTGTTGATCCAGAAGAGACTCTCAGACTAAAGTTGGCGTAGTAGTCCAGGATAAGGTCTCTGAACTTCTTTGGGGGGTAATGTCGGTTCAGTACCTCTTCGACTAGCTTGTGAGGCATGGATCCATAGGCGTTGGCAAGGTCCAACCACAGCACAGCCAGGTCACCTTTGTTCTCCCTGGCTTCCCTGATAAGCTGAGGGACCATGCCTGTGTGCTCCAAACATTGAGAGACCTTTGAAATCCCTCCTTTCTGGACTGAGGTGTCAATGTAGGAGTTTTTCAGGAGGTAGTCTGTCAGTCGCCTGGCGACAATGCTGAAGATCTTCCCTTCAACACTCAGCAGTGAGATGGTTCGGAACTGGTTGATGTTCTGAGACTTTTTCCTCCTTTGGGATCCACACACCCTCTGCCTGTCTCCACTGGTCTGCTACCTTGCCCCTCCTCCAGATCACCTTCAAGATCTTCCAGAGCCTCTGGAGTAGCCTGGGGCAGTTCTTATACACCTTGTAAGGTACTCCACTAGGCCCAGGAGCAGAGCTTGCTCTTGCCCTCTTGACTACCTCCTGGATCTCTCTCCAACCAGGCTCCTTCCTGTCAAAATCCAGCGTTGGTGCAGGTGGATCAATCAGGGGCCTACAGGGACCCAGTTCTTGCTCTCTATGTCTGTCGCTGAAGGTCTCTCTGAGGTGCTGATCGACCTCTGCTTTGGAGCAGGTGAGTTGATCGCTGCGCTTCTGCCCTAGCAGCTCTTTTTTCCGCTTCCTGGACCTCTCCTTCCTCCTCCTCCTGTGCCACTCAGCCCTCCTCAGGATCATCAGCCTCTTGCAGATTATGGTACGTAGCTCTGCAAGAGGTCCCCTCTCCTCTTCACTCCCTGCCTTGAACTGCTGCCTCAAGCTCTTCACCTCCTGGTGGAGCTAATGGATTTTTCTAGCTCTGTTGTTCATTGTGTAGGGTGGCTTTGCTGTATGCCTCTCCTCTAACCCAAACCTCTCTGCAACTAGACTGATGATCGTGGTCACTGTCTTGAGGTGGCGATCAGCTTCCCTGTTGGTGGTTAGTTCCAGAATGATGTCGGCATCTTCATCAAACTGGAGCCACTACCATCTCCTTATTGGCTTGGGGCCACTTCACCCAACGATGTTCTGATGTCCTGTGTGCGTCTGGTGCTTGTGTCACCTGGAGGCTCCGGGCACTGTGGGGTGACTCTGGGCCAGGCTCCTCCTGTGCCTCACCAGGAGTAGTTCCTGCGTGCTGTGACTCTAGAACCTTCTGCAGACACTTCATCTTGGCCTGGTGGATCCGCAGGCCATGTCGGTTCTTGCATATCTTGCCACATGAGCGTTCCATAGTAATCGCCGTATTTCCATTCCCATGTGTCGTCATCCTTTGTCCCGTCCGGTGGGGTCCGGTGGGGCAAATGCATATGTATGTCACCTTGCTATGAAGTCACTAATTAAAATCCCGTGCCACTAATTACTTTTAGAAGTCACGTAATTATTTAATTAAGGTCATTGTGTGTGCGATCTAAGTATCACATGATCTCAGTATGTGCTCAGTATGTGTAAGGCTCCAGAATGTGCAACACCACTAATCAAGAGGCACCACCAAGCAAATGACAGCATAAAGACCAAGAAGCTCTCCAAATGGGACAGGGACAAATTTGTGAGGCAACCCATCATCACAAAATGGAAAAAATACAGCACTACAACAAACCTACCAAAAGAGGTCTGTCCACCAAAAATCTCTGTTTGGCAAGGAGGCATTAATCAGAGAGGCATGAAGTGGAGGAAATTGGGGTATTAGGTGCCACTGGGGGTTTTGAACTGTGGAAGTCTGAAATGTCATAATGTCATATATTTTGTCCTACATAAATCTTATTCAAATTGCTGGACTTCCCCATCATGTACTGGAATTAATTATTGATCATTAACAGCATCAGTATGAAAATGAATACAGAAATTGTAGTATATTTTAACCTATTTAATATATTTAAAGACATTTGTAATCCTTAAAAGAGCTGTCCAATGAAGTCATCTCTAATGAAATATATATTTAAATTGTTAAATGATTAAATCTATAGCAGAGCGTTTGTATGATTTACTGTACTATTTAATTATTGGATGAGTTATGTGACTATTGTATGAGAAGTCTATTCACTGAAGTGAGTGTAAGACTATTTTATTATTTTACTTTCGGGACATGTTGAGATATGAGGTCATGAGGGACCAATCAGAATCAAGAGCTAGAGGATGATAGACCAATCAGAGTGGAATGGGCTAAAGCCAATGCAAGCTGTTAGACTACGTCCGAGGTTTTTCTCTCAGAACAATTTCTTCTGTGTGATGGATTGTATGCTTTTTTTCCCCCCTAAAGGCTAAATAAACACCTGAAAAATGGATTTGAATCTCTTGCGTCATGAACTGGACACTTTTAACCATGACAGGCAACAAAGAGACTAAAAGTAACCCTGAAGGAGCTGGAGAACTCCACTGTGGAGACTGCTGTATATCTCCATATCTCTCCAGATTTGGTGATCCTAAATGTTGTTCTATTTCCATCTTTTGGAATTAGTTGACATATGGCTCAATGTCTAAGAAAAATATTACAAGGTATCACAAACATTATGATGAGGTCAATCAAAATTTATTGCAAGGTAACCAATTTCTGTACGAGTTAAAACAAATGTATTGCACAGTATTTTTAAATGAATTGAAAGATAACAATAAAGTAGTCATTGCACAAATTCTCACCTTTACCCTTAATGGGTGCTGTACTATTCATCATGCCAAAATAGTTAAAAAGAAACCTACTTCCAATGTCACTCACCAACCACAAGATGAGATCAAATGACCTTTAAAAAGAATGGCAAGTGGGGTAGGTGCAGCTGGGGGGTAACAATTTCCTCTGGGTGGGGCTGAAATTATGCAAAGCCTGAAGTGTGTGCGCATGCTCACTGTTTGAGTCCAATTGGTCTGATGAGCTTTTCCCAGCACTTGGTTAATTTTTAATGAAGTTAATGATTAAGGGGCAGCCATAGCCTAATGGTGTGTGTGCTCACTTTGGATGGGTTAAATGCAGAGGCAATAATTTCCCTTGCGGGATTAATACAGTATAAAATTAAAAGTTAAAAAATAATAATAATAATTCAATAATACAGCAAAATCAAATAAACAAACAAATAAATAAATAAATGTTGGAATGGAGACCTAGAGAGGCCTACAAGCCACAGTGTCTAGTGCCCATTGTGAAATTTGATGGCAGATGGGGTTGCTTCAATAAGGCTGAAATGGGGCAAATTTATGATTGTGAAGAACACATGAATCATAACTCTGAAGATTGGGTTTTCCAGTAGGACAATGCACCATGCCACACAGCCAGGTCAAAGTGTGTATGTACAGTATGACCAAGAGCCCATGACCCTGTTATGACCACCCCAATCTAAAGACCTGACCCCAGTGAAAACCTCACGGATGTGATCGGGAAGATAATCACAAGCCATCAAACAAAACTGATTACTGTAACAGGAGTGACATTAAGTCGTCCATGAAAAACAAAGGGAGTGCATGCAGAATAAACAGGAAAGCTGTGATTAAAATGTCACAGTTTTTCCACCAAAAAGTTGTTTCTGAACGTGTTCAAATTAATTAATACATTAATATTCTGTTGTTTAAAACAGAATATGATTGAGTTTTATGCATTAATTAATGTTTCTCGAGGTGTACCCCACGAGACCTGTGGTATATATTTCACCCCATGGCAGAAGCCATCGTAATCAGAATATTGACTGCTATTAGCTCCTGCCCACAAAGTGCCTTGGGAGCTATAGGAATGGGTTCCGTCCGTCGCACTTTAGTTTCTGGACATTTACTTGTTGCGCACTAAAGCTGGGGCTTTTAAACTTGGTTTGCTGGCTCAGTACTATGATGCTAGGATGACTTTGTGTGTGAGTGACCTTGACCAACTTTTCAAGGTCACAGGGGCAAAACTATATATTAGGTTTCTGGACATTTACTTGCTGTGGGGCTTTCAAACTTACTATGCTTTTTGTATATTGGCATATTATGAAATGGTCCTTTCTGCAGGAACATCTGGAGCCCTGAGTTGTTGTTTTTTTTTAAGTTATAGCTGATTGGTGTATTATACTCTATATATTCACAGGTCCTTAAGTATTTGGACAGTCAATTTTGTACATTTGCCTCTATACCACCACTCTGGACTTTAAAATTACCACGATGAGCAAACAAACTGCAGTTATATTAAAAGAAATCCTTCTTTTCCAGCTTTGTGTGCATTATTATCCCGATTTTAAATATTTTCAATAAAAAAAAAACTTTTATACTGGCTTTACTGTGTGGCTGCCAAAGTTTTTTTCAGTGATAATGACTAACAAATCGTATGAATCCCCAAATCTCATTTGGGCGATAACACCCGATAATACCCAATTTTTAGGTCGGGAGCAAGTATGAGGGGTCTGCGACTGACATTATCGACCATATCGCTGACTGTCAGTGAAGAATCCACCCGTTGTGGACAATCGTGCCGTTTTTTTGAAACCCGTTTTCAAATGTGGGATGATTACACATGATAATCTACTAATTGGTAACTGTCGCCAACTATCCGTGATTACATTGATGTTTGTCAACCTGCAACTGTCCATGACGGTCTGCAACTGTCTGCGACCACAGTTGGAGATAGTTAGCGATATGGTTGCCAACTACAAAGACAACAGTCAAAAATGTTTGCCAACCACTGCCAATCATCGCAGATCATCACTGACAGTTGGCAACTCAAAAAAATAATTAAAAAAATAAAATAAAAATAAAAATCAATCATGGGCAGCCGCCAAAGAATCACCCAAACGAGATAGGCCTTAACATTTGCCGACACAGTTAGCAAATGTGTTAGTGATAACGTGAAGATTAACAAATGTTTGCCTTTTGGAATGTTTGGGACCTTTTGCCAACTACTGGTAAAATACCAGGCAAAACTTGGAATTGAGCCATTGAAGCCTATAAAAAAAAGCTCTCCCCAAATATAGAAGATGGACTTCCAGAATGTGGAAGTGGATCTGTCAGAAGCCCAATGTGCTGCTGCCATTAAGGAAGAATTTCTTTATCTGGCTGCAATTGCAGCTATCCTAGCAGAAGGATGGAAGAGGAAGAAAAAGAATGATTGATGGACCCAAACCCATAAAAAGATGAGCAAACCCTCCCCCGAATTGTTTACTACTTGGCGAACCAAAAATAACTTGAGACCCATGTAATAATTGCTTGTAAATGTTTGCAGAAAAATACATTTGCAAACAAACTTTTAACATGTTCAAAATTGGTGACAAGAAAAACTTTGCAACCCTAAAAACTGTTAGCGAACTGTGTAGCAACCTTTTACATTGACGAAACCCAAAATTCACTACATTCGTCAGCACTCACTGCTCCGTGAGTGGGCAGCTTTGTGGAACACTGCTAAGAGCAAAAGGAAGCGCCGAAGATAACCTTCCCCATGGCTTGATTTTGAGCCTCAAAACAAAAATTTATTTCATTCCATTTTTGCTAACAGACCCTCAGACCACCACACTTCTGCACTAACACATTTTCCTTGCACAATGGGTGTGGCTCATTGAAGCTTGCAAGCTTCTCTAGAAAAAAATAAATGTGCATGATAAACTTACTCGTCCTCCACATTCCAATTCTTATGACCATTAGAAAACATCATGGCTCTTATCATAGTTGAAAGGATTTTCCTTGATTTGCACAATTTCAACCCTACCTGGAAGAACCAGTTTCATTCCATGCTTGCAGTGCCCTTAACCCCAGCTGCCATTTGCCATTCTTTTTTGTAGATCACTTCATTTCATCCTTTGCTTGATGAGTGACGCATTTCAATGGGTTGATCTTCCTTCCTCGTCTGCAAGTTTGTTGTCTTCCATTATACCTTGTTTTTATGAATTGCTAAAATATTGAATGCAATCTGATGCTCTTTGCATCCCTCTAGGAGTAAAGACAGAATTGAACCCTGCTGCTTCTCATTCAAATCATTTAATCTTGGAACAATTAACAGATATTTTGGTATTCTAATTAAATTTAAGGCACTATGAGCAATGTTGTTGCCAATGAACCCCTATCACTAGGACAGTGAGGACCACGGCAGTGAATTTTATACTTTTCTTCATTAAATAAGATTTGGTTCAAGTAATTTCTTAATCAGTATTTCATTAATTAAAAAGGAATGCTTGTGTTGAAATTCCCCAACACTAGAAAGATACTGACTTAAGTGGTCAGATTTTATTTCTGTAGCTGTATGTGCTCCCCCTCTCTCACACCACCACCTGGTGAAATACGATTAGTTCACTCTCACATTACTCTCTTGCAGTTTGTTTTGTGAATGCTGTCCAAGGATGCAATAAGGCTGCTGATACCAGGAACTCAATTTTAAAAGTACCTGAAACTAGCACTGCAAAGTGAGTTTAATCTCAGTATTCGACACTGTACATTAACATGTTTAGATATACTGTATGAAAGACTTTACACTACTCACTGTATTAGTCTAATTTATCTATGGGCACAGTTTGATTCTGTACTAGACGTAAAAACGGGAGGGAGAGAAAAAAACAATCATTTAATATTTTCAGCATTTCACATCATTTTAATTTGCATTTTATATTTTTTTTCATTCCTGTTGCACTTCAAATCTAGAATATTCTGAAAACGTGCACAAAAAAGGTTTTAGGTTCTCCTTTACAAAATAAACATTTTAACCAAGCAAACTGAGAAAAGAGGAAACTAGTGTTACTTCTAGAATGATCCTTCTAGTTGATTAATCAGTCACACCATATAAACAATGAGTCAGTTTGGAATCCTTTGCAGGCTCCCCACCCCAATAGGTTAAAAAAAATATTCTCTCTGTTTAAAAGAAATATTAATCAACTCATCACATCAGTAATATTTAATCAATCAGAAAGGTCTGACGTGCTCTTGCCCATCCCGCTATCAAAATGGCCTTCGGCTTCTGGGGGAAAATAGCAAACAGGAATGACGATATTTGACCGGCAATCAACAAATACACTGCAGCCTTCAATCCACTGAAATACTTCACAAATTGGGTGACAAGGTAAATAACAAAAGGGGAAACGAACGACGAAAGAACCAGGAAATGTGCAGTGGAGTTCTTCTGCACAATAACATCCAAACCCCAGAAACTTCCTGGACATAAATTAAAATAAATAGACTAATTTGTATGGTACACTGAAAAACCTGTCAACTTATTACTTAATGGTATTAGTGCCCCCCCCCCCCCAATATATTTTGTAAGAAAAATCTCACAAAAATCTTAGCTTAAAAAAAAAAAAAAAATAAAAAAAAAAAAAAAAAAAAAAAAAATCTGATTTTCCCCAGTACTTTTAAATCATGTGTACAACAGGATACGCTGAAAACCAAAGTGTTAAAAACTATACGCAAAAAGGGATTTTAAAAACATGTCCATGAAATAAATAAATAAAATACCTATGCATATTAACTTCCAGAAAATATATTTATGAAGCACAGCCTGCATGGGTGAAGACAAAAGCTGGGTTGAGAATACTTGGTTGCTTTTTTGTTTTTGCAAAAAGTGAGTGCAGACACAGTCACACCTGTGTTTGTGTGTGTGTATGCGTGTGTGTGTGTGTGTGTGGGTAGCAGGGGTGGGGGTAACTGGCTAATGGAGATATGGCGGCATACATGAAGCTCAGTTTGTAGCCAGTCCTGTTGCCTCAGAAGAAAGTCTGTAAAGAAAAAGCAGTGAATCATTGAACTGTTAGATAAATGAAAGTGAAAACATTACACAATGACATGTGAGTAGTACTGACTGTTTCTATCGCGGCTTTTTGAATAAAAGCATTTTAGCAACAGGAAGTCTAATAGGGGAGAAGGAATATTCCATCCACCTCCACCTCCATTCTGTGAACACTGCTAATTTTCTTCTCTTGGCTCGCAGCCACATCAGCCTGTGGTACTGTCAGGAATTTCAGGTAATGGGGCCAACATTTTTCTGCATGTTTATTATGTGTAATTAGTTATAAAACAAGTTACTGAATGCTTGCCTGTATGTAATCACACTGTGAGAACCCTGCAAGTGCATGCATGTTACCTAGCATTGATGAGGTATTCGGCCAAGCTGATGCTGGCTGGGGAGCCAGTGATGGTGACTTGGCGATCGTTAGAGCCTTCTACAGGATTGGCGATCTTGATCTGCGCTCCTGACATCTGGCGAATCTCATTTATCTTGGCACCTTGACGGCCAATGATGCAGCCAATCAACTGTGAAGAAAATCATTTATTTGCATCTGTCAGGATCAGGATTTTAATTAAACGGTTTAATATTCATATAAACACAAACTCACGTCATTTGGAATGGTCAGTTCATGAGAGCCAGTCTGTGTGGTGGCATCCATGCCAGCTGTGAAGGGCCAAAAATGCAGTATTGATTACAAAATAAAAGTTTATACACAAAAATAGTGAAACCCAAATTTCAACTCAAATGAACTTGTGATTCCTGAGAAGCAGTTTGTGAACTGTTCCCCACCCTCATTGATAGACATACCCAAAACTTTGCAGATCTCATTATTAGAAACTTGTATTAAGCATGTCTGACATTAGTCTAATGCTAATCCATCCAACTAATCCGGAGTTACAGTTGAAAATGTAAACTAAGTGTTGCCAAAATAGAAAAGATTGGTGTCTGGTATCCAAATTGTTTACAAACACTTAAATAGCAGTTCAAAAATGTTTTGTTAAACAAAGATCATAAACAAGGTTCATTAGTATGTGAAATTTCTGTGGTGGCACCTTCCATTTTTATATAAAATTTTCACAAATGTGGATTCATTAACTAAGCAAATAATGAAAACCAGTGTGCTAGCCAGGAAACCTAACAAACGTTTTACATCACAAAAGTTTACTTTAAAGTATGATGTATTTACCTAGTTAAAATGAAATTAATCCCAATTAAATTTAAACACTTGCCTGTATAAATTGTTTCTATTAAACCATGCAATTTCATGAACCTTTTTTTTCATGAAAGGGAGGGGGGAGAAAAAAAAAAGCAATTACTCCACAACCAGGGGGTCAACATCGTAATGCAAAAAGTAATGAGAAGTCACGCGATCATCTCGTGTCTCCATCAGCAACGCTGAACTAATTTCCATATGAATACATGACAAGGTATTCTTTCTATGTATGAATGCACACTTGTTTTAATGTAAGTAAATGGAATTGTAGAAGTGTATCTAGTTTTGTTTAATTCAGAAGTTCACTAGTTTATATCTGATTTGTTATTTTAACATCTGTATACTGTTACTATTGCAATTAACTGTGGGATTCACATCCTTTCTAGTGACTTCACAGTCGAGTGTGAAACAGCAGCCTTTTCAAACTGGCTAATGTAAACTATCAAACAGATTTTTAGCAAATTGCAGCTTAGAAAGTAAGTGAAAACCACCTGATAATGAAAATAAACATATGTTCATTAGTAACAGGAGAGTTTGTAAGGATCATTTCAATTACATCAGTAGAACCTAAAGAAAATAACCTTCATTTCAAACAGGAAGTAATACTTGCTTAGCCACAGTACTTGTTCTCCTATTATAATGTCTTCAACAAGTCTAGCAAGTCTTAATTACTCTGGCTACAAGCTGCGCCTTTCATTTTTTCTTACATCTCACTAAACATGACCTTTTAAATGTGCAAAACTATACTGTGGTCAGTGTTTCACTTTTCACACATTCCCTCACATGCCTGATGTGTCATCTATAACATTTAATTTATTCAGCTAATTAGTTCCTACACATGGCCAGAATGCAGCCTTTGCTTGTTGTTTGTAGTTTAGGGGTACAGTAGGATTAGGGAATGAGGTGGCATGGTGGTACAGTGGTAGGCACTGCTGCCTCACAGCAACAAGGTCTTGGATTCAAACCTCCCAGCCACCTGGCACCTTTGTGTGCTCCCTGTTTCAGTCACTCTGCGTTCCTCTGATAGTATAAAGACACGCAGATTAGGACAACTGACTAAACAAAACTGCCTAAAGGTGTGAATGCATGTATGAACGGGTGTTCATTAGCAACCTGTTCTCCACCTCTTGCCTGATGTCTGCTGGGATAGGCAATCGAGATAATGGGTGGACGATTGGAGAATGAATAATGTGCAGTGTCTCCTGGCACATGATACAAAACTGTTGGTCATGATGCCAAGCTGGGCATTGATACTGAGAATTGAGAGCAGATATTCTAACTTGCATAGGACAAAGGTAACATTCTTTAGCATGAGTTTATAAATGGTGTACAGCATTTAGTGTGGTCATCTTCTATAACTGCTTTATTCTGATTGGAGAATATACTGGTCACTTTGCACACAGACACTGTCACTTTATACTGGCCACTTTGCATACAGACACTTTACATACAGTGTACTGTAAAATTGCCATTGCATTTATATTTCATCATATTGCATTTATACTTCATTTTATATACATTTCTGTATGCCATATTTTACTTCTATTTTATTTTATTAAATTTTTTAAATTTAATTTTTATATATTTTTACAATTATATTGACTAACTCTAAAGTCCTTTAAATAGTTATTGTTCTTTTCTTCTTTATATTGATAGGTTCTATTCTTCAATTTTTAAGACAGTCATAACAAGCATTTCACTACATATTGTATTGTACGTGACAAATAAATTTGAATTTGAGTCAAGGTTGCATAAATTATTGATTTATTTATTTTAAGGAACATAACCAAATTTTAGTAAATATTGAAGGTGAATCTGTTGGGCTTTTTACACCTTAGCCTAGTGGCTCATGTGAGTCGGAGCTTATCCCGATTTCAGTAGCCTGAAGTGACTAGGTTGTCAGCTCCTCCTGGATGAGCTATAGACCATAGCAGGTAAATTAGTCTACATTAAATTTCTCCTTTTTTTGTCTTTTTATGAGCTTGGCACTTTTCTGCAATCTTCCTGGTTTTGGGTAAAGCACTTAATATGCTATTAATTAGTTTATTACATATTTCATACACCTCCCACTGGACATTTTGGCTGCCAATTTTTTTTTTTTTTTATCTGCTCAACTACATGTGAAAACAGGGAAAAGCTGGCATATGCCACCCAACAACCCTGTTCAGCATGAAATGAACGCTGCCTCCAGCCTGTTAAAAACAAGGCATTAGACCTTTGCAAACAAATGGTACATGTTTATTCACATAAATAAGCCCTAAGATTTATACATTACTTTCCAGCGTAAGGTGATGAAAGGAGGAAAAAAACCCATACAAATTAACGTGAAACCGTAAGGGCTGGCAAACCTGACTTACATATGTACATCTTTTCTTGTACCATTTTTGGTAGATACTAACCCACATACCAGGAGCACCCCATAAGACCTGTGGTGGTGGAGACTGGTGGTAGACACCATTCTAGCAACAACAATCTGGCGCTTGACAAAATCACTCAGGTCCTTAGACTTGCCCATATTTCCTGCTTCTAACACATCAACTTTGAGAACTGGACACTCACTTGCTGACTAAAATATCTCACCCCATTACTGTAATGAAAATTACTGTTATGTAGTTTACCTCTGATTAGTTTTAAAGTTACGGCTGATTGGTGTATGTGATTGCGTACAGGTTTAAGTGTGAGAAATTGTGTCACAAATGGGTATGTCATGGTGTTTTTTTTGCCCGTTAGAGAGTCCCACACTCTGGCTGAGCACTGTGCTGGCAGCTCTCACCTCCACACTGCTCTCTGTTTGCAAGGCAGAAATGCATGCTCTATACAACGGAAATAAATCGGTAAAATTTGCCACCATCTATTTTCATAATTGAATTTTATCAATTTAATTACTTTGTTGTTGCAGCTTTAATTGATGGGACTTTCTTGAACAAACAATTTAAAAATCATTGTTTTGTGCCTAGACACACCTCCTGAAAAATCACACCAGTATTACTGAGTAATTACACCCTCTACGTACACCTGTGCTTAGACTGGTAAACACTGCCATATCTCCTGGTCCATTAACTGACATGTAACCCCATATTATACATAAGTGAGAAAAATTTATAGTTTCCTTCAGTGCATCATCTTTGTGTATTTCATTAAAACAGCACCAGACAAACAAACGTTCCTGTATTATCTCCATGACCAATGCAGATTCGTGATTCATTACTAAAGATCACTTTCATCCAGTTATCCATGACTGCTGGTCATTAGCCGAATGTAAACTTTTCTTCTGTTTAGGCATTTATTTTTTAATATGTTAACCACATTTTACTTAGAGTTCTCTTAATTTTGGCTCCTGCTTCCTGTTTGTATTATTGATACAGATTAATTGAAAGCAGCCACCTTATGTCTGGTTTTATTGTGAATTTCCTATTTTCAGGGGACACTGCAGAGTTTTCAATCCTCATGCTTTGAAGCCTTACTTGTTTCCTTTTTTTAAGCTATTTTGTTTAAACTTCCAACCAAATTTTAGACACTGCTGACTGGGAACAAGTACCACCACAAAAATATGCCATATCTGAATTTTCCTGAGTGAACATCCTTCAAGTGTGATTTTCTTTTATGTGCTTTACAGATGCCACCTTATGTCTGGATTTGTATGCATGTACACCACACTGTAACCACGTTTGTACTCACGAGTGAATCCCTGGCCACTTGGGGCCAAAGGAAATGGGCTCTGCTGCATTGCCAATTGGTGAAGTTTAGTGAGCTGTAAAGAAAAAAAAACAAAAAACAAACTCCTGGCTGACAGACACTCAAACAAACATTTTACTGGAAAAAAAAAAGAAAAAAAAAAAAAAGAAAAAAAGAAAATCATATAATCTACAAAACATATGAAGTATCTGGCTTACATCAGGTTGGGGAATGGCATGCTGTCCCTGCACCGCATATGCCTACAACAATCATAAAACTTTCATTAATTTCAAGAATTCCTTTAGATACAGTGGCATAAATGTGGAGCATCAACACAAACCTGTCCTCCAGCAAAGATAACAGGCGAACCTGAGGGTTTGGGTCGATATGGGATGGTGACACCTTTGGGAGGAGACTAAACAAACGAGAGAAAATTGGGGGAAAAAAAGCCTTTCATTCATACATACATATATATATATATATATATATGCCATCACTCACAGTAATCATGGTTGTGAACAAATCACAGTTTGTGTTATCCACTTACAGGGATTTGTAGGTTATCACAAGCTTTTCACTGTTTTAGGGATGCACTGGGTGCTATATACACTTCACATTAGTATTCATTTATTTTTTTACTTCTGAATATACTTATCCTACGTCTGTCTTCATTATTGTATATACATACTTTTACTTGCGATGGCATCACTGCTCAGATTATTATCCCTTCCTGGTGACATTAATACACAGTGGTGGAGAAGGGATACTGAAATGGGTTTTACTCTTATCTCTGCCATGAGAAAAGTTTAACTTGCTTCTGTATTAAATAGATGATAGAAACCACACCAGGCAAAAATGTATACATTTTATTCTTCATAAATGAATAAACTAGAATCCTGAAGTACATATATTTAGCCGTCACATTAACTTGTATATAGACTAGTACTTCACACCGAATGCTACTTAAATTATCGATTCAGTTTCTGCAAAGTTTTTCCATTTTATTCAGTGATTAATGGGTCAATTTTTTATAGCAGTTCTATTTAAAATATAAATCCGTAAGATAAAAATATACAAGAAATAAGTAATGCGTTGATAAGCCTCCCTGTACTTTATTTGGACGTCCACGGGGTTGTACTTGACTTGCAATTTTCCCTACCAAAAAAACCTGAGGAGCATTACTGACAAACTCATTAAAATGTAGCAACAGCATCTAGGGTTTGTCATGTTCGGCTTCTCCCAAGTGGCTACAAGCCAAATGACATCTTAGGTGTTTTAAGACCACTCTCAATACATTACATTCCCAAATATAGCAACAAAGGTAAAATATCATACACAGAGGGTGCTTACAGAATTTACTGAACTGTTGGACTTTTTAAACTGCAATATAGCATGGTCCCAGAAATAGAACTGTCAATAGGAGAGATGAAAAATTGCTTTGTTTCATATCAGAGTTTTGTTTGTTTGTTATAAAATAAAAAAACAGGATGAAGATTCTTTAAAAGGAAATTAAACACAAACTTAATAGAAGCTGGTAGGCATATTTTTTTCTTAAAAATTATAATAACCAATAACTCCACACACAGCAGGACAACACTGTAATGCAAAATGTTACGTGATTCCATGCCTCTGCAGCTAATACAGAACTAATCTGTATATGAATACATAGCATGGTATTCTCTCTTTTTTTATGCATGAATGCATATATGTTTTATGTGTAAACAGAATCATGTGTGAATTGCATTTGTGTTGAGTTTTACTGTATTCAGAAGTTTACTAGATAATATCTGATTTGTTAGTTTAATATCAGTATACTGTTATTATTGCCATTAACGTGCCTTATATGAACTGAGGGATTCATGTCCTCGTGATTTCGCACACCCGTTAGAGTGAAACAAACGATCAAACTAATTTTAGTAGATTGTGACTTTGAAACAAAAAAAAATAAAAACCCACCTGATAACGAAAATATATACATGTTCATATGTGACAGTGTATGGAAGGTTTTCATTTCACTTTGTGTGGTGACGCCATAATTTTTGCCAGCAGTTGTAAAAAATACCATATTTTTTTTTCTGTAAAGTAATTTGAGTATTTACCTCCAGCATGACAACACAGATCTGTTTGACACACTCAATGATGGACAAAGGTGTCCCAGCAATGGTAATGGCTCTTTCAGTGGAGTTAGGCAGCATGTCTCCAGCCACCTGTACCTGAGCTCCCGTTGACTTAAAAAGTGAAAGTAACACACCTTCAATCCAAACATGTAACAAACTACTACCATATAACAGAAGACAACAAAAATGCTATGTCTAATAAAAACTTCTGAAGAAATAGTGGAGTACAGTAGAAGTCTACACTTACCTCTCTGATCTCTTTGATCTTGCAGCCACCTTTACCGATAAGAGAACCACACTGGCTGGCCGGAACAACAATGCGCAGTGTGACAGGAGGCTTTGAGGTGGCTGTACTGTTGGACATGGAGCTGCTAATGTCCTAAAAAATAAGCAGAGGACAAAAAACTTAATCCAAGTTAAAGAAACCTGGGACCTACTTCCCCAAATGCTTTAAAGTTTTAATTTCACCAGGGACAAAAATGATCAAAATTGGTCAAATATTAAGAACACTAAGTGGCAGCCACAAAACTACTATACACTGAATAGGGCTGGGCAATATCGCAGTATAACCATTTATATGACCATATAACCGAATATCCTGAGTATCGTGATAAATAGTATCAGAAATACAACCCCGCCTTAAGAAACTGAATTTGTCATATCGCCAGTTCTAGCCTCAGCCATGATCATGATACTCCTCAAACTGGCAGCATTATCAAATTTTATATTGTAATATTAATATGCCTTAATTTAACTGGAGGCATACGTTTTAACTCTTTTTTCTTACTTAAGGTTTTATTTCCTCTTTGTACTTATCTTATTGTTCATAAGCAGCTGCCCCCTCAATATGTAGGTTGAAATAGTTTTTGTTCTTTTAATCTCTGCAGAACTTTTACTCTCATGGAGAGTTGGGACCGCAGTGCAGCAATTAAATGCGCACTTTGTTTAATCCAGGGATCAGCTGATAACCCTGAAGCTGGCTGGAATTGTGGCCAAACCTACGGACTTTTCGGCTGAAATCTGGAGAAAAACATACCGTGGATGCAGAGGTGGAGGACAGAAAAGGAGAAGGAAGGATGCGGCGAGACAGCGGAGGCTTACAGAGAGAATGTATAAGCTGTGTCTCCCGTCTATTATAATGGGGAACATGAGGTCACTGGCAAATAAGATGGACAAGCTGACAGCGCTAGCCCAGAGTATGGGGAGTGTAGTTTCATGTGCTACCTGGAGACATAGCTGCGACAGGATGTTCCCGATGACAACGCATCCGTCGTGGGCTTTTACACTCTGGACCAAGAGAGACTGCACTGCAAGCGGTGAACGGAAAAGAGGTGGGCTTGCCGTTCTAGTCAATGACTGGTGGTGTAACTTTAACCATGGCACCATGGACACTACACTGTCAAACTTTGTGCAGTATGTGGACTGTTCCACCAAAGAGGAGAGATTTTAGACCTACTGTATGCAAATACTAAGGATACCTACAGTTCCTCCCCCCACTGTGGAGACCAGACCACAACTTAATTTATCCTCTCCATGCTATGTACGTCAAAATTTTACATACACTTTTAAAGAACATGGATGTCATGGCAGTTTTGTGGTACTAGCCATTTCAACAACTCATTTTTCTGTGATAGAGTGATTGGAGCACATACATCTTTGTCACAAAAAAGATTTACAAAGTTTGGTTCTTTTATAAATTTATGCCTTTCATTAAAATGTGACCAAAACCTGCTGGGTCAAAAATATACATACAGGAATATAAATGATCAATTTTTGTGATGTAAAATGTTTCAAACAAATTAGCTTTGTGGCATGGCCTCTTATCTTCTTGTGAGTGATTATAAATGGGCACAGCTTGTGACTTCTAAGCCCCTTGTAAAATAGGGCTCATTTGGTAGTGTTATTAGACTCAGCCACACGCGCTACAACGGGAAAGTCAAAGGAGCTCAGCAGGGACCTGAGAAAGCCGATCATTGACTCGAACAAGTCAGGATAGTCACTTGGAGCCATTTCAAAGCAGCTACAGGTCCCAACATCAGCTGTGCAAACAATTGTTTGCAAGTATAAAATGCATAGCAAGCTATCACCTGCTGCTGAGAGAAAATTGGTCAAGAAGGTAAAGACTCAACCGAAAAGCGGCAAAAAGCAGGTCTGCAATGAATTGGAAGCTGCTGGAACACAGGTGTCGGTGTCTACAGTCAAGCATGTTTGACATTTGACACCATGGGCTGAGAGGCTGCTGTGCAAGAAGGAAGCCCTTGCCCCATAAGTGGAACCTTAAAGCTTGACTGAGGTTTGCTAGACAAAAGAAAAGGCCTTCTGTAGGAAAGCTCCATGGTCAGATGAAACAAAAATTGAACTGTTTGGCCACAATAGCCAGAAATATGTTTGAAGGACACAAGGTGAGGCCTTTAACCCCAAAAACACCAAGCCTACCATTAAGCATGGTTAAGGTAGCATTACGCTCTGGGGCTGTTTTGCTGCCAATGGAACTGGTGCTTTACAAAATAAATAAATAAATAAACGATATATTGTGGAAGGAAGACTACCTCAACATTCTTCAGGACAATCTAAAATCATCAGCCAGAAGGTTGGGTCTTGGGTGCAGTTGGGTGTTCCAACAAGACAATGGCCCAAAGCACAGATCAAAAGTGGTTATATACCCTTTGTTGGCAATGAAAGAGGTCAAAAGTTTTCTGTAAGTCTTCACAAGGTTTTCACACACTGTTGCTGGTATTTTGGCCCATTCCTCCACATAGATCTCCTCTAGAGCAGTGATTTATGGGGCTGTCGCTGGGCAACACGGACTTTCAACTCCCTCCAAAGATTTTCTATGGGGTTGAGATCTGGAGACTGGCTAGGCCACTCCAGGACCTTGAAATGCTTCTTATGAAGCCACTCCTTTGTTGTCTGGGCAGTGTGTTTGGAATCATTGTCATGCTGAAAGACCCAGCCACGTTTCATCTTCAATGCCCTTGCTGATTTTTCACTCAAAATCTCACGATACATGGCCCCATTCCTTCTTTCCTTTACACGGATCAGTCGTCCTGGTTCCTTTGCAGAAAAACAGCCCCAAACAGTAGGTATGGTGTTCTTTGGATGAAACTCAGCAGTCTTTCTCCTCCAAACACAACAAGTTGAGTTTTTACCAAAAAGTTCTACTTTGGTTTCATCTGACCATATGACATTCTCCCAATCCTCTTCTGGATCACCCAAATGCTCTCTAGCAAACTTCAGACGGGCCTGGACACGTACTGGCTACCACAGAGGGACACATCTGGCACTGCAGGATTTGAGTCCCTGGCGGCGTAGTGTGTTACTGATGGCAGCCTTTGTTACTTTGGTCCCAGCTCTCTGCAGGTCATTCACTAGGTCCTCCCGTGTGGTTCTGGGATTTTTGCTCACCGTTTTCATGATCATTTTGATCCCACAGGGTGAGATCTTGCGTGGAGCCCCAGATCATGGGAGATTATCAGTGGTCTTGTGTGTCTTCCATTTTCTAATAATTGCTCCCACAGTTGATTTCTTCACACCAAGCTGCTTACCTATTGCAGATTCAGTCT
>JAQMYF010000012.1:17174813-17193354 GCA_030014195.1 Neosilurus mollespiculum | reverse complement strand
TGATAATGAGTTCAAACAGGTGCCATTAATACAGGTAACGAGTGGAGGACAGAGGAGCCTCTTAAAGAAGTTACAGGACTGTGAGAGCCAGAAATCTTGCTTGTTTGTAGGTGACCAAATACTTGTTTTACCAAGGAATTAACCAATTAATTCATTAAAAATTCTACAATGTGATTTCCTGGATTCTTTCCCCCCATTCTGTCTCTCACAGTTGAAGTGTACCTGTGATGAAAATTCGAGACCTCTCTCATCTTTGAAGTGGGAGAACTTGCACAATTGGTGGCTGACTAAATACTTTTTTGTCCTACTGTATGTGCTCCAATCACTATCACAGAAAAATAAGAGTTTTGAAATGACTGGTATCCATGTTCTTTAAAAGTGTACGTAAACTTTTGACCTCAACTGTATATATAGATATTTGTAATTTTTTCTTTGAGCATTTAACCTTTATCTCATCCTTACTTGGTATGGAGCAACTGTGTGCACACAATTTTCTTCAGGATCAAGAATGGATTCTGATTGATTTAAAACAAAACTAACTTTATATCCCCCTCATTTCACTAAGGAATACAACAGAACCTTTTAATGATTGAGTGAAATAAGAATTTAATCTCCAAGCATAACATGGTTTATGAGAAGGAGGTTCTTGTCCAATATTTTATGGTACGACTCCGTCCAACGTCTCCACAATGTGGAGATGCCCTACGCCAATACCCTAAGCAGAGAAACCTGCAAGGAATGTTTCCATCTTCATGCTGCGGATGGTATTCTGGGGGGCTATAGTAAGCATTATTCTCCCTCAAAAGAGCACAGTTTTGGTCTCATCTGTCCACATCATGTTCTCCCAAAACTTCTCTGAATCACTCAGGATTCAGAAAGACCTGTACACCTGCTTTGTTGAGCAGGAGGACCATGAGGGTGCAGCTGTATTTCAATCCACTATAGTGTAGTGTGTTACCAATGGGTTTTCTTGGTGACTGCGGGTCCCAACTACAATGAGATCATTAAACACGCCTTCCGTGTAGTTCTGAGCGGACCCCTAAACTGTCTCATAACATCCTTATATCACGAGAGGAGATCTTGCATGGAGCTACAGACTGGGGGTGATTGGTCATTTTGTATTGCTTCCATTTTTGAATAATTACACCAACAGTTGTCTCCTCATCACCGAGCGTCTTCCTGATGGTCTTTTTGCTGGTTGGTAGGGGCTCAAATCTGGATTTTTTTTGTTGATATTCTGTCTGTTTTAAAATAAATCCACTATAAAAGTTAAAGACCATTTATTTCTTCATAAGTGGGCAAACTTACAAAACCAGCAGGAGATCAATTATAATTTCTCCCACTGTGAACAGTAATGTGTACTTTAACAAAGATGGATGACTTCACTTCTTTTTATAAAGAAAGTTGTCTTTTTTCATTGCCTGTTCATTGGCTAGGTTTTGTGGAGCTCTGCAGTAAAGTGGTGAAAGCAATTAATAATTTCTTAACCCATTCATGAAAATGAATAAGGCAAAGAAGTACTGCTGCACAGGAGCCTATCAAGAGATACTATTTAATGTTTACCCATAACTCCTGATAATCAAAAGCAAACAAGTGCGTCTGAATATGAGGTTAAAGTGTACCTCTTCGAGTTTATCGATGATCATGGAGAAGGCTTTAAAAATGGCAGTGGTGGGCCCTGCCAGGGTGATGATGCGCTCTGGGCAGTTTCCTTCTGAGATGTTGATGCGAGCTCCACTCTGAACAATGAGTGAGAAAGTTATCAGCAGGTGGTATGTAGGTCAGCAATTTAATATTTTTCCTGAGCTATAATGATCACTCAGATAATACACACCAATTTAATTTAACAAATTTAAATGCCTTTTCATTCAGTGAAACAAATCTAACCAAATAATCTGAATGATTTATAAAACCATAATACTCACCTCTTCCCGCATCTTCTTCACTGATTCACCCTTCTATAGAAAAGCAAAAAAACACCAGCCTCAAATGTTACTCATGTCATACATGCATGTATGCAAGGAGGAGCATTAAAAACTCAAACACTGGGTAGGCTTGTGCAATACATTGATTTTTTCACCTCATGCTATTTTACAGTCAAACAGATTAAACAAAAGCACTTGGAGAGCGTAAACTTCTGCCAAGCACAGCAATCACCCATATAAACCAAGAAATTAAATATCTTTGTCCCACACAACGCTAATAAATCATTAAAATCATCCTGAATTCAGAACTTTAATGAATTCAACCTCAAAATCTAATGGATGCTTCCTGGTAAATATTGTGTGTGTGAGAAACAAGACCTCTGTGGTGGACGTAAAGATATTGATTTTATTTCTGAAAGTCCTGAGCAGGAGGGAAAAAAAAATCTACATGAAATGTGGTCCTATAGAAGAGGCTAATTTTCATTAGCACAGATCCACTTCCCTTGTCTTGTGTATTCAAACTATGGTGGGGGCAATATATAAGTAAATTATCATATCGCAATATGACCATCATATTGCCAGTTAATGGAATACAAGTTTCAGAATTTGTACTAGACACCCCCCACCCCAAAGGGAAGAAGACAAACAAAATATTTACCCACTTTAAACTACTGTCAGGCTTTATTACTCTTAAAGCAAAGGGGACTGACCTTTCCAATAATGCTGCCGACCTCTTTACCATGCATAAGCAGCCTGATGGTGAGAGTGACATTAAGTCCACCTTCAATCACGCTGGAGTCCATCCCTGTGCGTTGAAGATATACCTGGTTCCACTATATGCTCTTTGTTCACCTCTGTTGAACCTACCAATCAAACAAACCATCCAAAAATTTTACGATTGGAACCTTGTGCAAGCTTAAAAAGGGATTCGTCTTTGAAGCAGAATACAACATGGAATATTTCAGTGTGAAAAAATGGTTGTATTTCTATTCCAAAGTTAACACAAACACATGTATAAAGACATTCCCTGACAGCAACAACAAACAGTAAAATGTCAGTGAGCAGGGGGGGGGGGGAGGGAAAAAAAAAAAAAAAAAAAAAAAAACCACGCAATTACTCCACACACAGGGTGCCATTGTAACGCAAACAGTCATATGATCATCTCATCTCTGCTGGCAACACATAAGTTCACATATGAATACATGGCATGATATTCTCTTATGTATAAGCACACGTTCGTTTTAAAGTCATAAAGGCGTTTCCAGGCCAGCCGAGAGACATAGTCTCTCCAGCGTGATCTGGGTCGACCCCGGGGTCTCTTCCCGGTTGGACATGCCCAAACCACCACACCAGGGAGGCATTCTTATCAGATGCCCAAGCCACCCCAACTGGCTCCTCTCAACGTGAAGGAGCAGCGGTTCTACTCTGAGCTCCTCCCGGATCTCTAAGGGAGAGACCTGCCACCCTGTGAAGGAGGCTTATTTCAGCCACCTGTATCCGCGATCTTGCTCTTTCGGTCACTACCCAAAGCTCGTGACCATAGGTGAGGGTTGGAACGTAGATCGACTGGTAAAGTGAGAGCTTTGCTTTTCGGCTCAGCTCCCTTATCATCACGACAGACCGGTAACAAGCTCCGTTTTACAGCAAACCTGATTTTCACAGTTCCTCCTGAATCCGAGGTTCAACTTCCAATTGGATCCTCCTCTACCCCGGTTTGCCTCCTACACCCCGGTTTGCCAATCCAGAGGTACGGCCCCCAATGACCACGCGATGTTGCAGAGACGTGTCAACCAAGTCGTTTTTAAAGTACGTAAAAGAACTGTACTTGTGTCGAGTTTAATTCTATTCAAAAGTTCACTAGACTATATGTGATTCGTTAGTTTAATATCTGCATACTGTTATTGCCATTAACTTGCCTCATATGAACTACGGCAATATTTCATGCACTTGCGAGACTGAAATAGCAGCCTTTCAGACTGGCTAATGCAAACTATCAAACCAAGTTTAGCAGATTGCAACTTCGAAAATAAGTAAAACCCAACTGATAATGAAAATATACATGTGTAACATGAGTTTGGAAGGCTTTCATTTCTTTTCACTTCAAGGTTTAAATACAAATTTTTTGTATTAATTACCCTACTAGTTGTTTGCTAGCTTATCTTCAACTCTAAAGAAGTCATCAGCCTGCTGCATTAGTAATAAGCTTGTGTTAATTCATGTTACACTCATTACCCGTGTTCTGCAGGAACAGCAAAACACAATTTTAACCAAACACTAATAAAAAGGACACTGGAATTAAGTAATACCTAATTATAAAAAAAAATAACGGTGACGATCAGAACCACTGTGTTAAAAGACAAGCTGACATACTCTCACTTGTTCCCCTCATGTTTCTACTCAGTGACTGCCCTTTAACTTGGAGCCTAGTCTTAACCTGCTCATCCTCATGAGTGCTTGAGGGGCAAAAATAAAAGTTATTTTCTAGATACAGATATGACCTAACAAACTGCCCCAATATTAAATACTGTTTATGTACCCCCCAATTATTTGTTGTTTTACTACAAGTACTAAATTGTCTCTCTCATCCTCCACCTAGGGGCATAACTCTAATGACACGAGATCGTTTTAGGACGACATCCTGAAATGTCAATTGTACGTTCAAGAAAAGGTTTTGCTGTGACTTTCTTTCATTTTTCTGCATTACAGCTAACATTTAAAGTGTGTGCTGCCAGAAATGGAGAAACAATCAGTAGCACTGGGTAATGGGCTTGCTCCCTCCCTCTTACCCTGAAAATCTTAAAAGTAATTTCTCACTCAAAGCCATCAGGTTTAAACAAACAGGAGATTTTAACACACCTGCTCAGTTCTGTGGTGGAAAGTAATACAGTTAAACTCATGGTTGCAAATGTCCAGTATCACTCAATAAACAAGCTGCAGGCATCATAAGCATTTTCCCTTCAACCTCCTCTCAACTGGACAGCACTCCATCAGCACCCAAGGTACATGGAGCCTTGAGGACTGTGTGTAAACAGACCTGCACAGGCAGCACGCTAACTGATCATAAAGAAGCCTTTCTCAATCTACAAGGACTTGGGGGGGTGGGGGGTGTTCTGCTATTCACAAGCAGCTTAAACTAGTCAATATTAACTACAGTACTTTTATTAATAAAAATAAAGTGCATTGGGTACTAGTCTACCAAACAGAGAAATTCTGAAACACATCTCGCAAGTTTAACTACTATGAAAATCTAGAGAAACGTAAGCAGAAGGTACATGCTATTGCAAACAAGAGCCAACAAACTATGTAGACATGATTGTGAACATGTACAGATGGGTATATGTCACAAAAACAGAACGATGTCTCCTTCAACAGAACTTCAACATTAATCCATGAATTAGCGGAGATTATGGCACGGTAAGAATGCAGCTGTTGAGTGAATTGTGAAATGTAAAGGCTGATAAAAGAAAAGAAATGAGTGAAATTTCTCTGGCAATGTGAAAATGTATACTCAGAGGTTTACTTATGTTTGTGTAGTATGCACTAAACAAGAATGGGTAATGTAGCATTTTAAATTAATGAAAATTGTGAATAAATTATACAAAAAAATAAAGGAGCATTTATGTGGTGTGCATGCTAATTACATTAACCGTGATGAAATAATTTACACTAGCCATTAAGTCATTACAGGACATTTGTCCTGTAAGTGACACATTTGTGTAGACAGTTTTAAAATATTCATAACTCCATACAGGCTGTGCACATTTAAACCCCTCCCCCCTACAATTTTTGCACTTCTCGGAATTACGAACGCCCGATCAGCTGACAAATTGTGTGGTGTTCGGTTTCTCCTTGCTAGCTACATGAAAACATCAGGTTTCCAGCTTAGTCATGTCTTTTCTAAGGACCTTAGCACTTTACCAGAACAAAACATTAACAGCATTTGGCAGACACTCTTATCCAGAGCGAATTACAATTATTTTTATACAACTGAGCTATTGAGGGTTAAGGGCCTTGCTCAAGGGCCCAACAGTGGTGATTGAACCGCTGACCTTCGGATCAGTAACCCATCGCCTTAACCACTACGCCACCACTGCCCTTAGGTGATCTTAGGAAATCAACAAGAGAGACAGATTTAAAAACCTTTCTTGGAGAAAGGTGGATATTGTCATCATTCGGAACTTAGGACTACAGCATGTCCATGATGTCGGGTCAGCCGAAAGTGAAGTCCAACACCACTTAAACAGCCAAAGTTAGAACAGTTCTTTGCAGATATTTCTAAGGAGACAAATGAAAAACTGGCAAGTGACCTAGCTGATTTGCAGAAGAACTGTGATGCCTTGAAGGAAACAGTTAATATTTGGCAGAAATTACTTCCCTGAAGGAAATGAAACTAAAGAAAAAATTTGCTATATTCAAAAACATGTGAATCAGTGTATCAAGCATTCAACTGAACAAGCAAGAAAATGGAAAAAGTAGTAAACGGAATTAGCTAAATCGTCTAAGGACACTGACCAGCTGTTAGAGCAGAACAGGTCCTTGCAACATGAAGTTGATGGACTTAGTAAGTTGTTGAAACGGCAAAAAAAATGCAAAAGCATGGTTAAAAGAGATGAATAGCAAGGTTAAAAGTATCAAAACGGCAGCACTCGGTCAATTTACAGAAAAGGAGAAGCTGGTGAAAAAACTGAACAAGGAAGTACATGCTGTTGAAAATGAACTTCAGTTTGCATTAGATGAACAGGGAGAGGCCATGGAAACAAAAACTGGCAAGTCCTATACACCGTGGGTTAGGGAAGCTAGTTACCTTCTCCAGAGTTCTGGTGTAGCTCAAAGTCGTGTCTGGTGTCCTAGAGGATATGGTTTCAGTACTTATCAAGAAAAGTCTGGTGGGTCCCACATCAAGCCATGCACTGCAAAATGTCTTCACAAGCGAGATGAAAACGCTGTCTTATCAACAAGTGAACAAGGTTCTATGGAATGAGGGGGACACAACCTTAAAGTATAATGGAACCACTAAAAAAGTCTTGTCACCTAACTGAAGTTGAAGTAGCAACAAAAGACAGAACCTACCTTTTAGGCGTCAGGGAAAAATCGCGAAGTTGGGCGGCTGATTAGGTTGGAACCATCTGTGACAGTATGAAGGTTTTACAGGACACAAGACTACTCAATCCAGGAAATATGGATATCCTTAAATTAGTGTCTAATACAATGACTGACCACTGTGCATAAACACTGCTACGGACAGTGAACATTCTGAGAAAAAAGGAGAATCGATAAACCAGTTCAAATGTGCGATACATCCTCTAGATTCACTGGCTCATGTGATTCAGGTTGATCTTGCCTCAAAAAAGAAACTCTTAAAGTACCATTATACTCACCGTGGAGAAAGCAGTTCCCAGGCTCTCTTGGACTTAATAATGCATTGCCAGAAGGAAAGAAGAGACCGCCATAGTGTTATCTACTATAGGTTCATTGGGAATTGATTCCACATATACTTTTTAGACAGTGGACTACAGGAATCATATCCTTGCATTTCTATATCGACATTTTCACACCAGCCAATGATGTGCAGTATAGTGTATATAACGCACTGTAGCTTGAGGACTTGGATGATACCCTAAGATGTCTTGCGATCATGGGGAAGCTGGTGTCTGGCCCATGGATGAGGTTGGTGGGTAAAGTTGAAACCATTCTTGAGATGAACAATTACTTCCAAGAGGCAGAAGACAAACTGTCATCATTGTCAAAGGATGCCTCTTCTCTGCATTCCTTGAGCCCACCTGTGCTATTTGACTCTGTTCCTGTGAAAAGGGATGCTGTCTTCACATCTCTATTCACATCTACTGGTTTGGCTGAAAGGGACAGTAAGATAATTGAACTTCTTTAGAGTCTGAGCAAGGGACGCTGTAATGTTTTGGATCGGCAGCTTTCTTCGCAGCTTCCTGGTGGCAGCATCTTGAATGTCACATGAGCTTCAGGTATAAGCTGAATCTTGCTGTAATACAAACATTTCAGATCAAGAAATGGTTTGTGCATGGAATGCCAAGTCAGGCTATATAAAAAATAAGCAGTCAAAGAAGAGGATCTGAAAAATGCCCAAAAAGAGAAACTTGCCAAGGAGGACAGGGAAAGGTCTGAGGGCTAACTAGAGGATGTTTACAAATACGGTGGCCTCTGGAAAAGTGAACAGGAAGTGAAATGCAACATAACAGGACTGACAAAAAAACAAGACTGTCCAGGCACTTAACGCCCAGATTAATGTCAGGGTGAAAGTCTTGGATAGTATTTCTGAAAAAATTCCCACTGGTAAGAGTAATGACATTGAAACATTGAAGACACGTCTTGTGAAGCGTCTGAAAACTCCAGTGGCTGAGAAAAAAAACAGGACTGATGGACATAAACAAAACACATATCACGTCACACCAATGGATTTATTTCTATTGGCAAAATAACAGTGCTTTGATGGACACTTCATAGATACTGAAGGGGAATTCAAGATGGAATATAGCCACTGTGAGGGAAAGGACAAATTCCTCTTCATGACACAGCCTGAGGTCATTGACATTCTGAGAGAGGACCTGGAATTTATAATTTAGTGCCATCATTGACTTGCTGACTGAGGCGGTAAGTCATCTTCAGGCAACTAGTCTGATATCAGCTTGATGGACCATGTTGAACTCTTGATTATCCACAAATACTCCTGAAGTCTCTAACCTGTAGGTGCACTTGGGTCCTCAATGAACTTCACCTGCAAAAACAATCTGTGAGATCAACATGGTCTATAGATCTTCCGCAGTATGCGTCATAACCTGGAAGCCTATGAGAAAACACTGCGCCGTACTGGTAGCGCCGTGGAGTCTGTGAATGTAAAAAGTAAATGTGCGGTAATCGATTGCTCCAACCGCACGAAGAAGGAAACAGACAAAGGATTTTTCCGGGTCCCGGCAATTATTAAAAGCCAGGGCGAGCATGCTGAAGAACTTTCCAGAAAAAGGAGAGCTAAATTGTTCAGCAAATTGTTCTCCAGATCAGATTTGGATGTAAAGAGCCACGTTTGCAGTGACTATTTTATTATAACCGGTGAGATCAATGTAAAGCTAATTTTTTGTCTTGTTTTGTTCATAATAAAGAGAAAGCTACTCATTAGAATTATATTGAAAGCAAAGCACAGACAGAGGTGTGTTAACTAGTTTGGCTGGGTAGAAGCAACAAGCTGAAAGCATGCCGTGTGAAGTCCCGTCTGTTATAATGTGCTTCTTTTCTAACGGAACATAATGTGCAGCGGTTTTATGTACTAATATATTTTCCAAGAACATTTCAGACTGCTCTGTGTTCAGTCTGAACTTGTTTGTGATACATATTTTTAAGGGTCAATTACGTAACACAAAGCTAATTTCTGAAGGTGCCTCTGCTGTGCGAGGGGAAGACTATCAAAGTAATTAGAGAGATTTGAGTCAGCCTGAATCCTTTGGCATGGCAAACTGTTTGTGTGACCTCCTGTATGGGAACGTGCTATTGTAACCAGTGGCAACGCCTGGTCATGTGACCGCATTGAAGTCCACCTATAGCAGAGTAAGCTTTTGAGAATTAATGTCTAGACTCCTTGCAAAAGGTAAAAACATGAGTCATCAGGTTGCTGCACAGTGCAGTATCAGTGTTGCGACATGTATTGTGAGTGCTGCCATGTGGTCGATGACATACTGCAATCAACTTTATACCATGTGATGACTTTCACAAGGGATCTGTTTAATTCTTCATTAACCATTAGAGATACACTAAAATAAGTACATTTGAATTCTGTGCATGCAAAAACATATTTTGATATATAACATGACTACATTTTAATGCTAGGTACCCGAGCCTTACCATGATCTTGACCCTTACTTTGGACACAAGCTGCTATGTTAACTCCCATGTTATTTAATTAAAATGGATTACTTAAACCATGGAAACTTGTTTGTTTCCAGTTAACTGTTACAATTTGACCTTGAGCATTGCTTGATGAGACATTCATAACATCTTCGGGGAAAATTCGGAAGGAACTCTGCCAGCTTCAAGCTTTTAACACACTTTTAGTATCAGTCCCCAAAACTGGATTTTCCAGCATTAAAACAATCATTCGTACACCTAATAAGGTCACACACTGTCCTAATGTCAAGGTCCAATTAGTAGAATTACAAAAGTGTCTCCGGTGAGCAATATATTTTATCATAACTCAAAGTATTCATGCTAGGACAAAAATTTTAAAAGTCCTGTGTTCCTTTCTTTGTCCTCTTCAATTTGATGCATTCGTGAGAACAGAATTTTTCTGTGATGCACCTAACATGACCGTGTACAGAATTACTAAAATAAGACTTGATTAAATACGCTCAGCCGAGCCTTCCCTTAAACAAACTGAACAGAAATGTGTGGAACTCGTGGATTTCTGGTTGTAGTGAAGGCTGTATAAACACCCAGGTACACGGAGACACCTGAGGACTGATGCATGTTTCCACACAAACGCACTCAACTATGATAAACTAGGTTCAAGATAGATACGTAGACGTCTATTTCACATTCTGGGGGGGGGGGGAAAAGAGAAGTTGGTGCATGATGTATAGTTAAATATCCGTGTAGTTAAGGAGGGAGCAGGAAAAGGCCGAAACGTGTGAAGTTCTTTATTAGCGCCGCCAACTCGCATGGCGCACAACGGCAATAATAGCCTACGTCACAACGTGGAGCCGTACACAAGCAGCGTAGCATGAAACCCTGCTAGCTGCGTTAGCCAACTGTTGGGAATGAGCTGAAATCGCGATTTTACAGTCCCACCGTAATCAGACACAGATGAGTTTGCTAAAAGCCGACTTTCTGACACTACGACAGTAATTTGAGCGACGCGCTCATCTTATCAGCTAGCGAACCATTAGCATTAGCTGTCATTAGCGCACCTTAGCTTAGCGACCACACCACTAGCTATAACACACAGCTAGCTGTCTCAAACTAGCCTAGCTACTTAAAAATGAACTAAAGTAGAAGCTAAAACCGAAATACATTACGAAGACATTATCAAAAATATTCGCAAAGAAAAACAATAGATAGGAAAATAAACAAAAAAAACCCATTTACCACAACAAGTTTTAGCCTGTTAGCACGATTAGCCCGCTACCGCAGAGGCCTAGTGAGCATACGCACTCTGTCCGATGATCTTCATTGGTCTTAGAGTAGCTCTACACACAAACAAACGACGATTTACAAATTCAACACAAAGGCAGGTTCTCATACCTGTTCCAACCCTGGCGATGAGTTCAGGGGAGGGGTAGGGTTTATAGGGTAAAGAGGGGAAAGGTTCGGGAGGGAATTTAGAGAGGATTCGGGGAAGAGGGAAGACACACAATTGCGTGATCAGACTCCACTCTCCTCGTACAAAGACAACGAAACGCGCTCCAATCAACTTTCACCCCTGACCACGTGCTACGTCACACGCCCCGCCTCTTCCTGTTCTTTGTCCTTTTTCTTGTTCGACATAGGAGAGATCACTGAGCACAGCACCAGACATGGCGCCGCCAGCAGGTAGCTGGCAAGTAAACTGCCTTATCGGGTCAGGGTTAGGATTAAACACGCAAAAAAGTTAGACAACACACAATTTCCGAAATTACTTGATATATAGGGTCAGAGTATAGAGAAAAACAAGGTCGGATTGTAAATCAGAAATTATGGGATACTTTTAGTTTTTACTTTTTTAAAATTCCATATTTGGCGGATTTTTATTATGTAAGGGGGGTGGGGTGGGGTGGGGTGTTTCATTTTAAGAACATGTATTTTATTTTTTCTTTAACAACACAACAGAACAAGGAGAAACTGTAAAATAAAATATTTATATATTTTCCTTGAATTCTTGAAGAAGCCCGAAGTGGTGCTTTGATTTAAAGATTTAATAATTTGAATACAGTAGTCTGTCCTGAGCTGATGGCGTACATGCAGTACTTTTCATAATCTGTATATTCTGTTGAAACTCGCTCAAGGGCCCAACAGTGGTGATCGCCTTAACCACTAAGCCCTACCTTTCAAAAATGAAAACAAAAACCCGGTATTGACCAGTTCTGTCACACATGCCGATAGTATTGCTTCCTATAGTCTCACACACCAGACATTTGTACGTGCACGCACTGTATTGATGTGTACGGGCGACACTTCCTGGGCACGGCGACACCCTCCAACGTACCAAAGTACGCATTCACAGATGTACATGATATAGTTGCAAGAGCAGCCATGAAGGGGCGGCGAAAGGCGGCAAAGTTTTTTCCTAATTTTTTTTTTTTTTAGAAATTACTAAATTAAGTCCTAATTACATTTAAAAGTAACCATCTCATTATTCTGACTTAGCACCTCATATTTATAAGATTATAATATTTTACAAGATAGCAATCTCAATATTATGATTTACATCTGAATTTTTGACTTACATTTTTCTCTAACTGAATAAATAAATGTTCTATTTAAGATGACGGAAATTACTTAAGTACCTGACTAAATGAGATTTAGACAAATCTTTTTATTTTTCTAAATCAAGAACAAATATAACATTTTACTTAGTCATTGATTATTCTGTTTATGATCTTGGAACCACACAATCCATTTAAATGAAAACATTTCCTAAAAATTGCTTTCTATGATGGCTGGAAATTTACAGGTAATTTTAAACCGTGTAATTCAGTCTCTCCTTCACATGAGTTCTTCCACAGAGGAAGATGAATAAATAAATGAAGATAAAGCAGATGTAGATAAAGTTGTTATATGGTAAAGAGAGCAGTGGAAGAAGCAGTGAAATCCACAGCACAATTTCTCCAGTCAACCCTTCACAAAGAATAAGGCTTTAGTATCATTTTTGAGTAGCTAAGGGCCAATGAGGCCATGAGCAGCATGACTGAGAGCAGGAACAGTAATTAACCCTTAGAGAGAAACAAACAAACAACCAAACATTACAGTGTCAGTGCCCTCTAATCACAGGTGGGCCACCCACCTACTCCAGCAAAACCACACTCATGTTCAAATATATACTAATTGAGACTTGCTCACAATCTTTTAAGGCCTGACTCACATGTAAGCGATATTGCCGCGAAATAATACGAAATAGTGCAACTCTTTTTGGTTGTTTTCAGGTTTGGCTGGCCGAAAACATGCACAGTCTCTTCGGATATCTTTGAATATATATTATCAATGCAGAACCGTGACCCTGCACTGGCTGTGTGTCACGTATTGTATTGAACCTGCCCCTGAAATGTAAATAAAACATATCCAAGTGCTTTCTTGATGAATTTTTACTTTTTTTTTTTCTATGTATATTTTACATGTAACCTCCAATTGATTGTCTCAAATCCAGTGGGTCCGGTTGAATTAGTTGTGTATTCCAGCATGAGCTGCTCAGCTTTGGCTTATTGGACAGCCACTCTCAGTTGGTGAGAAATAGGCTCGGAATGACTGGGACTGAGCACAGACAAGAAAATTAGAGTATACAACATAAAGAAAATAAAAGAAGTAGCTGCTAAAAGATATAGAGCGCTGGGCCACTGCATGCACCTGTGACGCCATCTTGTTGCCAAAAAAAACTTGGCAGGGGTGATACCATGATCACAAAGGTGGTTTGCCCAGAGCGAGGCTTGGCCATTGCACTTGGGCCATGCTGACTGTTGCGAATTCCCCAAATGTGGGAATCACGACTGCATAAATAATGTGTGCATGTGTAAACAGTTTTGCATATAAAATTGCCCTGATCAGGGTAAGTCAGAGGTTGCTATATTTAGAACAGGCTTCTGCGCATGTGTGTGTCGGCGGGGGCCAAGTAGGACAGACTTCCCCACTTGAGTAAACAACAAAGCTACAGAAACCCCAGCACAATTGTTCAAACAAAGAGAGCTCACTATCGTACAAGCTCAGTATCGTACTGGCATTAATTTAATCATAAAGAAGTTGCTGCTTCAGTGCTTTGTGCAGCTGTTGGTTGAGTCTTCAGCAGAAATGCAACATTTCCATCTTCTTTCACAACAATGTTTCTGATATGTCATACATTTCCTTGCAGCTCTCAGTCTTAAACCTGCAGTTCTCAGCTTTCAGTTGCTTAGTTTGTGTTGTTTCTGAACCAGTCATGACTGCATAGTTTAGGTTGTGTGCCACAGACTACGCAAATTTAAAGGCTATGACCTTGGATTTTGTTAAGACAACAATTTAGTCATGTCTGTTACCATGAAGGAAACATCTGTGGCTATTTTGCTTCACGGTGTCAAGTCAGAGAAAACACAAGAAGCTGAAGAGGGTTGAAACAGTGATGGTGCAACAGCAATAACCTGGACCTTAACGCATACAAGACAAAGGAGATGATAACGGACTTCAGGAGATCTAAAGACTCTGAGCACTCTGCGCTGTATATTGATGGAGAGAAGTTAGAGAGGGTGGAGTGCTTCAAGTTTCTTGGAGTCCACATCTCTGCTGACTTCACCTGGACCACAATCATCTCTCACCAGGTGGGGAAAGCACAACAAAGGATGTACTTCCTCAGAATGCCACGACAAGCCCGCCTACCCCTACCCCTACTAACAAACTTTTACCGCTCCACCATCGAGAGCCTCCTGACCTACTGCTGTACAGTGTGGTACACCACCACCACCGTCACATACACCGACTGAATAACCATCATTCAGACCATCTTCCTGGACAGTGCAATATTACTCTTTAAGTGCAATACTCATGTTTTAAGTGCAATACTCATGTTTATGAATTTTAGAATTGAGCGCCTTTTGATTAAAAAGCTCTACCTCTCACCCTGTGTATGCCATGCACCTTTGACATATCATGCACCATTCTGGGTGTCTCTAAATGTGTGAATATGTGGATAAATGTATAAGTTTCTACATGTGTAGATATGTGGATAGATGTATATGTGTTTGCATATACAGGGTATATGTATGTACATGTGTCTATGTATGTACATATAGGTATGTGTATATATGTGTATGTAGGTATATACACATGTATAGCTTAGTGTAGTTACCTTAGTTGTCCTTGTTCTTTTTCATAATTGCTGCTAAACAGAGAGTTGCTAAACTGATTTTCATTGTCCATGCAACAGTTGACAATAAAGATCTCTTTATTATTTCACAGGCGTAAAATCTTTTTGCCTTTAATTTGATCCCATGTAAGTAATGCTGGCGAGATGGCCTAAAAATATAAACTCCAATTTTTTTCAATCTGTGCTCGATTTATGATTCTGATTTAGATTTTTTAAAAGTAAGAATAATGGTTCAAATAAATTTATCTTACTTATATCAAGATAGAAAAGAAGCCAACAAATTTCCTAATTGGTTTAGAACTGAAATCGTGATTGCTGCTCATTAATGACCCACTGCTCTTTTCCCTTCAGGATCAAAGAAATATAAACACGGGAAAGCATAAATAAATAAATAATATAATATAAAATGTACCTTTTGAAAAAAAAAAGAGTCTTGAACAAAGAGTTTTCTAATATATTTGTAATTTGTAAGGAATGACAAGGACATGAGGTGATTTTCTTGTAATTTAAAGTGTTTTTATTTATTTATTAATTTGTTTATTTATTTAGCAAGCTTGGAAAAGCTTGAAGCGTGGCACATTTCACATGTAGTGCTGAATAAATGGGGTGGGGTTACTTCAGTAAAATACTTTTGGCTTGGTAGTTCATATATGTGCGCCACACACATTGAGGGCGCCAGGAGAGCAGTTTGGGGTTAGGTGCCTTGCTCAAGTGCACTTCAGCCATGAATGTGGAGGAAGGGAAGGTGCAGCTCACTCCCCCACCACCACACATTTTTCCTGCTGGTTCGGGAATCGAACCAGCAACGATTCTGTCCCAAACCCGCTTCATTAACCATAAGGCTATGGCTGCCCCCAATGTATGGATGTACCCCGCCTTCGCCCAGTGTCGGCTGAGATGGGTACAGCCTCCCCACGACCCCAGTAAGATTAAGTGGTTCGGCAAATGAATGGATTTTAATTTATTGATAAAATCAAATTATTGCCCAGCTGTACAATTTATTTTAGCACCTCTGCTTAGCAATGATGATGTTCACTATTTTATTTCTGTAACAGGAATGCACTTATCCATCAGGATCATATAGACAGTTGGAGCCAACTGACTTCAGGCCAGTGGTGAGGTACATTCTGAACAAATCATTCATACTCACATTCATACTCGTGGGTAATTTAGAGTAGTCAGTTGACCTAATGTGAATTTCTTTGGACAGAAGCACACCAGAAACCCCACAGTAAACCCATATAAACATGAGGAGAAAATACACACAGAAAAGCCAAAGAGATTCAAACTTTGAACCTTCTCGCTGTGAGTTGACAGTGCTAACCACTGAGCCACTGTGTGTTATGAATGACTCCCAGAGACAAAATAAGTGTACCAAAATAACGGGGGTTTTAATAATCACAAAAGAACACGGGCTTTGTGAGCCACAAAAACACAACTGAGAGAAAACTCAAAATGAACTCAAATGAAATGAGGGGTGAACGAAAACCAACATAACAAAACACAAAACCAGGATGTGGGGAAAACTTCGGGAGAAGTTTTAAAGGGTGAATTACGGCGGAAGGTGGTGATGAGATGTGAAGACTGACGACTGAAGAGGGAACTGTCACACACAGCTTCAGGGGGGGCAGAAATAGTGGAGTCCAAGATGCTTGTAGGAGTAGCAGGAATGATGCGTATCTCCAACAAGGCTAGACAAGGGAGTGAGTCTAGCTGGTGATTTAAATAGGGGAGTTAATTAGTGCAGGGAACTAGGTGCAGGTGTCCTTAAAACTCAGGGGATTGTGAACGAGGTATGTGAGAGTCAGGGATAGAGTTTGGCGCAGACGTAACTCTGTGCCTCATTATATGTGAAATATGGGTATTAAATAACAAGACTGATGCTTTAATTAAATTTAATGGAGAAAACTTACATTTCACTTATGTTACCCTTTAATGTATTTTCCTTCTGCAATGCCACACTGTTTGTTTTCTTTGTCACTTCTAAAAACATCCTTGATCACCCAGGTGTTTTCAGCACTGACATTTGTTTCAGGATTGTACTAAAAGATCTGAGTCGTCACATGTGAACACGTTTTTCATAATTTTCTTTTTGATGCTTGTCAACACTTTTTATATATGTATATGTAAATCTATATACACAAAGGCCCTCGTTTATGAAGCAAACTGCCATGCCATTTCATGGCAATCTGTTAGACAGATGCAATTTGCTGATAAACACAGGTTTTAATAAACAGGCATGCGGACAGTTCCAAAACCACAGTTTTATACCAAATCGCTTTATCCTTTTTTAGGGTTATGGTTGGCTGGAGCCTATCTCAGCCAACTCAGGACGAAGGCAGAGTACAATCTAAACAGCTTACAAGACCATCACAGGGCCACATTCACATCTGGGGCAATCAGGAATATCCAGTTATCCTGATGTGTATATCTTTGGACTGTGGAAGAACACCGGAGTACCTGGATGAAGCCCATACAAGCACGGGACACTCTGCTCACCGTCAGTCTCTTGCAACCTTCAAATCAAGACTCAAATCTCACCTTTTCAGACAAGCTTATAAGATTTAATGATTTTTCCCTCTCTTCTTTCTATTTATTGATATTTTTAATGATTCTATATTTACTATTGTCTCATTCTTTATGATGTATTATTGCTTGTTTTTAAACTATTTTTAGGGTGTCTTTGAGTGCTGTGAAAGGCATCATGAAAAAAAATGCATTATTATTATGAGCACTGTGTAGCTAAAATTATCTTTTGAACTCAGAGTTTTATATACTCATGTTTAATATATATATACACACACACATACATACACACACACACACACACACACACACACACACAAACTGGGGCAAAAAAAAAGTATTTAGTCAGCCACCAATTGTGCAAGTTCTCCCACTTAAAAGATGAGAGAGGTCTCCAATATTCATGATAGGTATACCTTGACTATGAAAGAAAAAAAATTCCAGAAAAATCACATTGTCTGATTTTTAAAGAATTTATTTGCAAATTATGGTGGAACAAGTATTTGGTCAATAACAAAAGTTTCTCAATACTTTATGTACCCTTTGTTGGCAATGACAGAGCAAACGTTTTCTGTAAGTCTTCACAAGGTTCACACACTGCTGCTGGTATTTTGGCCTATTCCTCCATGCAGATCTCCTCTAGAGCAGTGATGTTTTGGGGCTGTCGCTGGGCAACACAGACTTTCCACTCCCCCGAAGATTTTCTATGGGGTTGAGATCTGGAGACTGGCTACTTCTTCATTGCCTGGGTGGTGTGTTTGGGATGATTGTCATGTTGAAAGACCCAGCGACATTTCATCTTCAATGCTCTTACTGATGGAAGGTTTTCACTCAAAATCTCACGATACATGGCCCCATTTCTTCTTTGCTTTACACGGATCAGTCTTCCTGGTTCCTTTGCAGAAAAACAGCCCCAAAGCATGATGTTTCCACCCCCATGCTTCACAGTAGCTATGGTGTTCTTTGGATGAAACTCAGCATTCTTTCTCCTCCAAACACAACAAGTTGAGTTTTTACCAAAAAGTTCTATTTTGGTTTCATCTGACCA
>JAQMYF010000012.1:17163349-17174713 GCA_030014195.1 Neosilurus mollespiculum | reverse complement strand
TGACAGGCTGGTGAGCTCAGCACGCACTCAAAATTACAGATAAAATCCTCACTGATTCTGCATTTCAATAAATACAACAAAATGGGTTGCCAAAATATATGAAGATAGCTAAGCAACATGCCCTTTGAATGTAATATATATATATATATATTTTCAAACTTTGAATGAGTTTCAAATTATTGAGTTCATGTGACCACTGTCAAAGTATAAAAATGTAAAAATAAACCATAAAATCTCATTTTTATTTGCTTTGCTTTTGTAGCACATATATACTAAAACATTTAATTATCCCAGGCTCAGTGAATATCAATGAATATCTCCCTTGACTTTTATGATAATTGTTAAATATATAATTTATCCCAGACCACAACAAACAGGCACACACATAAAATATGTGTAATAGTCTTTAATGAACATTTATTTCTTGCAGCTGGTAACCAACAAACTACATAAACTACATCAGTGTACAGTCTTTGAGCTGAACATAATACATGATCAATGTGTAGACAATGTCAAGTTTCAGTCCTTCACTAATAAAGATATCAACTAACCCTTAATCTGTAATGTTTGGTTCCAGTAAGAATTTAGGAAGGAACAATCCCTGGTTTAGCACTTAGGAAAAGATTGTGATTCTTATTACTGATACCAAGCTTATTTATATTGTAACGTTCTGCATTGTTATTCCCTTCATGTGAGAACAGCAAGGTTGCCACTCATCATTTACAAATAGACTTCTGATAAAATATACAGTAGATATAAATGAGACAGACTGTTAAACAATTACAGATCTAACTAATAAGGGGAAATAAGGTGAAATAGTGACCAGAGAAGAAAATAAGGGAGAGATGGACGGGCTGGAAGACAGTAGGGATAAAAGACACATTTATGAATCAAAACATTAAAGAAGATTGAATAAACAATGGATAAGATAGTGCTTGCACACACACACACACACACGCGCGCGCGCGGTTAGATCACGGTTTATAAACACACATCTTAAAGCCCTTGTATGTCATGGCCAAAAAAACTAGCCTGGCGTAGTTCATTTTTTCTCCTATCCTGATTGGCTGATCAGGTTATCCAAAGAGAAACAGAACCCCTCATTAGCATTTGGGAAAAGTGACTGCTCTCTTCCCACAACACTGGAGGAACCACTGGGCTGTTATTCTACTACCAAACCTAACCCAGTCCATTGAAAAAAGTTGATAAAGCTTGCTGTTGATATGATATTTGATCAAAAGATTTTCCCATTATTCTCCTGAAACTGCTATGATCAAACTCAAGTGGATGACAGCATGAACATGATGTTAGAATATCTGGAGGTAGTCAGTACATGGATATAGTATGTTCATTAAAATATACACACCAACGCAATCGCACCTGCAGCTTTCTATCAATATTATAGAGACTTGCACTTGAGCACACATACAGACCGGCATGAAAAGTGAGAGATGTTGAATTTAAGGCTCAGAAAAGACTACAAGATTCTCCAGAGGTTGTGATGTGTGTTTGTGACTATGCTCGAGATTTACCAAACTCTTTCATGTACTGACTCTAAAAAGGCTTTAGGTATTTACAACTATCACATTTTCTTATATTCCATTGCATGTAATGATGCTTCAGGAAATTATCCATGTGTCTCAAGATATAAATTATGTTCTGATTTTAAACTATACAGGGCAACATGCAGAATGTCTATGAAATATACAAGGTAGGACTATATGCGAGCAGAATGGAAATAATGACTTTAACATGATGAGGAACCACTCAGTGATATACAATATAAGACAAGACAGAACAAGGAAGTCTGAGAATTGGAATTCTGCAGGTTCTGAGTAGACAAAGAAAGCTGACAGCATGCAGGAAACTAGAGTCTGAAAGAAACAAGAAAAGACAGAGGAACAAAGAAAATATTAAGGAATGGTTAGAAGAAATAAATAAAAGACAAAGAAGAATACAATATCTACCTGATGATAAGTAGAGTTTAGTTATGAAAGCATAATTGCATGTATGTTAATGATGGTATATACGGTGAGAATGGTGAATCATATCACATTAGTAGCTGATTCATGTGTACCTTTAATGTACTGGATCCTTGGGAAAGCATTGAGATGTATATCACATTGACCTCAGTAATGGATGCAAACATCTGTATGTGAAAGTTATCTCTAATGTTACCTCAGTGTCCAGAGAATTTTTATTTTTATGTTTTTAACCATTATATATATATATATATATATATGGACAATTGATCACCAGACTACTTAATGTGCAAACCTGCAAACTACACAGTATGTTATCAATTTTACAACATGTTTGTATCATACTGTGCAAGTAAATGTATATATAATGTATATATAAAATGTGTATATGTGCTTACCTGTATAACATGATTAACTGGCTGCAGCCTCTGGCTGCATAATATAATGTCTGGATGGTTCCACCCTACTGCCACAGTGTGCATCACTCCTACAACACATAGTTTTTACTTTATTTCTTAAGCATAACACACACACACACACACACACACACACACGTGAATATCACATGATCCCAGTGAGTATATGGGTAAGACTCATGAAAACTACTCCACGGTATTGTGTCATTTACATTATTGACATGCGATAATCCTTATCATATTTAAAAATTGGAATAATACAATGCTCTCACACTCAATCTAAATCAAAAATAGTGTCATGTTATAGAAAGCAATCAGAAATAAGGGTGTGGGAATATGGTTCATACTGGCAAACAATCATCTCATGGGGTTAGCAGCGTACGACTTAAGCATGCCATTTACACTACTTCTGAGGTCTGGCAAAGGACCAAAATGAGGTACAGACATCTTGCATTTATAACAGTGTAATATTAGGGATATTATCTTAGCAGAAATCAGGTTTAAACATGCAAAACTATTCATTTATTTCTGATTGGGCTGCTTTAAACAAGGTTAATTCTGTCAATAGCGTAATCAGAAATCACTTCTGACTTGCCTTTATTCAAGGACCCACCACAGAAAAACTACTGGTCATTGGATGACACGGTTTTTTTGGACATGGATTCTCAACACTCCAACTTTCAACATAAAAAGTATTGAATTCCATTTAGCAAAACATAATTTTTCAAATCTGAAAGGTCCCAGTGTCTGAAACACCAATAATCTAGAGACAACACCAAGCACGAGACACCATGAAGACCAAGGACCTCTCCAAACAGGTCAGGGAAAAAGTTCATGCTGTGAGGATCTTTTTCATGAGTAGACTGGTAAGAATTTAGGAGACCATGGATGGTACTGAATCAGGCAAATTCTTGAGGAAGAGAAATTGTTGAAGAAGCTGGAGTAGTATTACTTTGAAGAATCATCAAAAATCCCAGTGGTTAGATGTGCCAAGCTCATCTAAGAGACATGCAGCTGTAATTGCTGCACAAGGTCTTTTTACAAATTATTGTCTGGCTGGTGAATAGTTTTCTGTATTTTTTTTAAGTACTTTTTTTTTGTACTTTTTTCTTTAATGGTTTGATTCATGATAACAAATACTTAGCATTTTCCAATTTGTGAATTGTACACTTTTTTAGAAAAATAAAGTTTGGAAATATGCAGTGATATCATGGTACTGTCGGCATGGGAAACATTACATGCTTCAGTAGTAAGTTCAAATTTGAGAGATGTAACCTGTTTATGTTTAAAGGGTGAGATATAAACATAGTCTGAACTTTTTTGCAAAAGATAAATGTTTAAGCATTTACTGCCAAGAAAATATTATGTACCCTGTTGAACTCTACAACACCAACACAGGCATATTTGACCACAAAATAAACACTTGAGGAAATATTGTACATAAGTACATGTTAATTTTGTGTGTGTGTGTGTGTGTGTTTATATATTTATATGTATATATATATATATATATATATATATATATATATATATATATATATATACATATACAAACACATACACATAGACATAATAACTAACCTGTTATCATTGATATCTGGGCTGTTTCCTGAAAGAACAACAAATGTCATCAGTCATGGATGTACACAGATATAAGGATATATACATTAATTATTCACATTCACGTGATGTTTCTGATAGATAAACTAACCATTTTCCACATCCAGTGGGTAGGAGCTTAGTATGTCTATAGATCTCACAGTGCTGTAGCCAACTCTGCAAAATACAACATAGACGTAAAGAAAGGTATAGCAGGCAGTGGCTTAGTGGTTAAGATTCTGGATTACTGATCCAAAGGTTGGCGGTTCAATCCCCAGTACCACAATGCTGCCACTGTTGGGCCCTTGAGCAAGGCCCTTAACCCTTAAATGCTCAGTAGTATGAAAAAGATAAATGTAAGTCGCTTTGGAGAAGAGCGTCTGCCACTGCTGTAAAAGTGAAGGGAATATGAGAGAAGACCAGAGAAATAAGAAATAAAAGTGAGATAAAATTACTCACACATTAGTTTTCTGGGGGCCAGGCTTCTCCTCTCTCTGAAACAGCACGTTACTGAATGAGGTCACAGGCTCACTGGCTCTCATGGACAGAGACGTGGTCGGAGATGTGGCACTGCCATAGTTCCCAGGCCTAACTGGCTTTGCTAAGGAAAACAACACAAAATCATTGGTTTAGTTTATTTAAGCAAATATAGCTCATTAACTTTAGCAGTTAAACACTTGAAAATACGATGTCTGAAGATTTTCAGCTTACATGTTTACACACCAGATTAAATCTCTCTTTATATTAATTAAATTAAAGGGTCTGTTATGGCTGTTGCTTGTGTGCAAGCCCTGGTGTAATTTTATGTGAAATATGTTTGTACACTGAGCTTACACACTGAGTCCGATGCAAATTATTACATTTTCATGTTATATTTTGTTTTCCACTGCAATTGTCAGCAGTGTCCTGAGTGCAAATGGACACATGAAGTGATGATAAAAGAGTAGAGACATCAACAGAGAGAGCACATTTTGGGTAAACACTATTTTTGAAACAGAGAGGAGCACACAGAGTTCTCATAAACTGAGAACATGCACCCTGTGCATGCATACACACAGACACACACACGCACAGATAGACAGACAGAGAGAGAGAGAGAAAGAGAGAGATAGAGAGGATGCTGGCAACTAAAAAGAAAGCAGTGCTCATGATGCTGTGTGTTCTCAGGTGAATTATAGCTGCTTAGGCCCCGGATGTGAGAGTCCCCATGGGGCTGAGGCTGCTTTGCTGGCTTCATTTTGCCATGAGGTTCTCATCAAAATTTAGCTTGACACCAAAGTGTCTTTCTAGACGTAAATATGGAAATGTCAGTGACAGTGGCTTTCTCCCACTTTCACAACTCCTGCTGCCTTTACCTGATATTACGATCAAGCTTCACAAGTGGCCAGTGATTTTGTGTCAAAAGAAAAAAAAAAAAAGATTTTAGAAAAAATAAGTGTCCAGAAACATTAAATATAAAATAAACATTCTGTCGACTTAAATCTTTGAAAAGAGATCAAAGTAAATGGTCACTTGTAACATAATTTCAAACTATGCACATGCACAACAGCCAGGACAGAGCCCTCAAAATGTCACTGCCTTGTTATCAGTAAATAAATAGATAAATAAATAAACAAACAGATTGATGGATAGATGGATAGAGGTCAAATATTAAACCACCTTTAATCTTAATACTGTATAATGCACATTTAGTGGTGGAATATAATTAATACATTTACTCAAAGACATATTCAATGTACTCTAAAAAAGGGTACAAATGTACTTTGAGTACTTCAATTTAATGTAGCCTAATTCTTTTACTCAATTCCATCTCAAAGGCAGATATTGTCTCTGTACTCCACTACATTAGTCTGACTCCTGTTAGTTACCAGTTAGTTTTAAGGTTGGAGTTTTTCCTACCCTTCTTTTATGGTTGAAAACCAGGTATCACCAAATTAGATATTTTGAATTAGAATGTTTGTGATATGATAGTGAGTAAAAGCTGTCTTACTCCTTAAGATCAATAAACCATTTATTTATTCTATTGGACTACCTGTAAAAATACACCGTCCCAAAACTAAAATGTTGCTTTTTTGAGCTCATGAAAAGATGACTTTTCAGAGAAACACGGTTGTTACAGGACAGTGTCGCTACAAGTGATGATTAAAAAAAATAATTTCATAAGATTTAATGCATGACTGTGGATGAAACTACCCAATAGTAGAGAAAATAGTTAAAAAGTTATCTCAGCCATGGAGGTGGACATGCTAACCACTTTAACATGATGCCACGCAGAGGTAAATGGAATGCAGGAATACACTGACAGGAATTATATGTACATCCTTTGACTTAAGTATATTTTTGAATGCAGGACTAAACAGTTAAAAAGTGGAGGTATTAAAAACTATACCTCCACCTTACCCATTAGCTGCTATTTTCCCTAAACCTATTAGCCACGTCACACTCAGGCTGCAGTACCAATCTGAGCAGTGTGTGGGCGGCGCAGTGCATTGCGCAGGCGCATGGCATCTCGAATACGCTCCACCTCCTGCTGGTAACGGCGCCGATCATTCATAGCACCCTGTTTGGCGTCCTTTAGTGCCGCCTCAAGTGCCCGAACGCGCTCAGCCGTAGAGCGAAGACGCTTCTCCAGTTTCGGAAGCTCACAGCGCAGATCTGCATTATCACGTACCAACTAGAGAAGGGAGGCAGATGTGAAGAGGAATTTCAGAAGAGGCAATTAGCAGTAGAAGATAAGTGCATCCAAAATGCATGGTACAAAACATCTGATTTAAAACATTTGTACTTATCAGTTGCTGTACATTACACAAACTTCTTCTTACCCCCACCACAGAGTTTTGGGAGAGGTGTTGTAATTAATAAGCTTTGTTTGTTTGTTTATCAGTTAGACTGTGAACACAGTCTTGATAACACTCACGCACAGATATTCTCAAACTTGGTGGGGACACTACCCTACCCGAGTTATAGAAGATGATTTGATTCTGGAATGTCAACGTGAAAAGGGAAGGTCAGGGCAAGCACACAAAGTTTTGGAAATAGATATTTCCCATGTTAAAATGGAAATAGCTTCTATGTGAGAAGCAAAGTGTCATGAATCTATAGTTGTAATAAAGGCCAGATAGGCAACCATATACACGCTTTAAAACAGCATAAACCTCTTTGGCCTTAAGTGACCTTGAAAGGTAAAAACCAAGGTAACCAAATTTTGATTGCATGTAACTTTGAAATAAGTGCAGACAGAGATGTTGTGACTATGGAACACTAATAGGAAACTATATACGCTTTTTAAAATGAGACGTTCTGCTGGGTGAACTTGAAATGTCAATCCCCAGCTATCTCCTAAATCCTTCGAAGGAGTTTTTTTGCTAATCTGGTTACGTCCATGTACTGTAGAACATTGCAAGATAAGCACATGGGTAATTAAAACCAGTACCCATATCGAGCCTATTAACATTTCCATGCTGTGTGGTGGAGGTACCTTACACTCGATGAGTACCCCTTTATTTATACAGTGTGATTATCCTCAAATCCAAATTTAAAAATATTTTTTTATTAGATTATTTGATTTTTCATTAACCTAAACATGTCCATGCTTCCATTACCTGTTTGTGAACCTTTGTAAGCTGGTCCAGGTTGTTTTCAAGAAAGGAAATCTTCTGCTTCTGGGTGTTAGACCCCCCACTATCATCAGGTCCAATTTCTGAACTCTGGCCAGAAATTGGATAAATATAATAAAGTGAGGGGCAAAATACTTTATCTAGTCATATTGATAGAGGGTATAATATGTGTCTACAAACTATCAGTAAGTAGAGACAAGTCACTAGCATGCATTTCTTGTGGCCTGATCTCATACTCACTTTTTTAACTCGAGACGTGAGGTCTTGAACGAACAGCTTGCGCAGGTTATGGAGGGTCTGGAGCTCACGGGCCTATCAGATAGAAGGATAAACAGAAAAAGGTGAAGTGGGTTGATAAAAAAAAAAAAATTTACTTACCCCTCAGATAAAACATACACACAGCACAAACACCATAATAAATATAAATCAGAACATAGCATGTCAGTGTGCATTTGATTAATTCTTACTTTAAGTAGAAGACAGCAGCAGTACCTTGTCTTTTTTTTTTTTTGCTGAACCACTTATTCCTACTAGTGTTGCGGGGAGGCGGGAGCCGATCTCAGCCTACAGTGGGCAAAGGCGGGGTACACTTCTTGAGTCTTCTTATCCACTACGTAGTGGACTTTGTGTCTGATAAAATGCTATAACTAAACTGACAACAATGACACAGTGCTGTAGTGGTTAGCATGTTCACCTCACAGCAAGAAGGTCCTGTGTTTGCGTCCTGGGCTCAGAAGTTTCTGTGTGGAGCATGTTCTCCCCGTGTTTGCATGGGTTTCCTTCAGGTACTCCAGTTTCCTCCCATGTCCCAAAGACATGAACATTAGGTTAACTGGCTATTTCAATTTGCCCGTGGTTGTGGATGTGAGTGTGAATGGTTTTGTGTGTGTGTGTGTGTGTGTGTGTGTGTGTGTGTGTGTGTGTTGCCCTGCATGGTATAGTGAGCTGTTCAGGGTGTACCCCACCTTCACCCAGTCTTAGCTGCGACCCAAAAAGAATTAAATGGTTCAGCAAATTACTATGTGAGTGAGTGATCAAAAGCATTGCAATAGCTGGAAGGAAACTGTTGTTTGTTACTGATAATTAACATCACCTATATCATTCTACTTTCTACTTCAAATACCTGCTTTATGTATTAGCAGTACAAAATAACCAATTAATTAATTGGAAAATGTGTTTGTCAAATACACATTGGACCTATTTTACCGGGTTCCCACGGTCTTGAAAAGTCAGTAAAAGTACTGGAAATTTAAAATAGGTTTTTCAGGCCTAGAACAGTCATGAAACAGATAATGTCATGCAATTTTGCACCATGTAGTTTGCATTTACAAGGCCACGGTTTTCACCTATTCACACCGGCACTGATTAGTTCCCTATGTATTTGAACATTCTCACAATTTTTGTGAATTTATCTGGATACACCGCCACAATGGATTTAAAATGAAGCAGTCAATATGTGGTTGAATTGTAGAATTTCAGCTGTAATCCTAGGGGTTTAAGAAAAGTATTGTTGTAACCAGTTAAGAGTTACAGCCATTTCTATACAGAGTCGTGCAACTTTTAAAGCTTCAGATATAACTGAACAAACTAGCTTACTGTAATTATAAATATAAGCATAATGTTCAAAACTTGGATGCAAATTCTTAACAGTCAGAATCTGTCTGAAATCTGGAAACCATGGACATCACCTTATACTAAGTTACCTCCCTTGGGTAGCTTTAGTGGCTGCTTGCTTGACAGCCTTCAGTTTTCTTTTCAATTCAATTCAATTTTTATTTGTCACACACAAAATCATACACAGTACAACATGTAGTGAAATGTTTGTTACGACTGTCCTAAAAATTGAAGAATAAAAAACTATCAATATCAAGAAGACAAAGAAGAACAATATAATTATAACTATTTAAGGGATTTTATAGTTAAAGTCAATATAAAAAATGTAAAAATATAAAAAAATTTAAATATAAAATAAAATAATAATAATAAGTATGTATAGTGTATTTTCAGAACGTGAATATATGCTTAGTTGAGTTGACTGACTCACCCACTTAAAGTAATAGCTCTATTCCCTTCATCAGTCACCCTGCTTCTTCTATCAGCAGTCACATCATCAAAAACTTTATTGACTTCACTGGGCACAGGTTCATGTCCACCATATCTGAGAGATGATGTGGTATGTACTTTATCATGCGTCCTTCCTTTCCTTCTCCATCCACTTTTCTTGGCATCACAATTTAACCATTTTCATCTGTCCAAAAAATCTTGTTCCAGAACTAGTCTGGCTTTCTAGTGAAGACTAATCTGGCTGTTCTTTTCTTTAGTGTTATCGTGTTAGTGTTATAGAGTGCAAATGTCTGTATTTACATTTTCTGAAGGTGTCTCTTTATTGTACACTTCGACAGTCATAAGCCTACCTCCTCAAAAATGTTTCTGAGTTGATATTGTGGATGGGTTTTTAATGTTGATTTAACTCACAGAAAGGAAGCTTTACAGAATTTTGCTAATTTAGTCTCTCCTGGCCCAAATAATAATTCCTATTTGCTCTTGGCTGCTTGGAATGCATATTTGTGACAATCTCTAAATTCTGGATGTCTAATTTTAACACTGCACCTGCTGTTTCAGGTTTCTGGTCCTACTGTAAAGTCCAAACAGCCCCTTGCTTGCTTAATTGGTGGCAGAAGGTGTAAAATCAATATGTACTGTGCAGTGTAGTGTGGTGGTGGTTCTGTCACAATGAAACATGTTTTGATTGATCCAGCTCTTTCTTCTACAACCAAGCAGCCCAAGCTATCATCTGCAACAAAGTCTGAACTATGTGTTTGCCAAAGAGAAACTAAAAAAACATTGCAGTGCCCAGCAAGGTCTTCAAAGCTCCCTGCTGGTAGAAGTTACATATTATTAGCAGACTTTGTCAATTTAAGGATCTCTGCATCATACCAATGGATCTTGATTATCAAAGGCTGGATGAAGGGAGTGACATTCAGGAAACGCTGAAGATGCACAGTGCCAAATGGCACAAACCTGTTGACTTTTCTTAAATTGCTTACTTTATAGCTGATAATGTACACTTCAATCACATTCTGACTGCTTCATTTTAAATATGGTGTTGTACAGAGGCAAAATTATAAAGATTGTGATGCTGTCCAAATACTTATGGACAGTATCAATCGTATGTTTGGAATCAAGAAATAAACCAACAGACATATTTTCCATCTGCAATGTATGGATTGCGCTTTAAACTAAATAAGGACATTTAAAATAACAGAAAATGTGCGATAAAAATAAAGATTAAGAATTAAAATACGAATTAAATAACAAGACTTACAACGGTCTCCTCCAGGCCTTTGAGATCTTGTTTAGACTGCTCGTGCCTCTCCTGCTGAAATCTAAGGGTGAAGCAGACTTTATATGTACACACTTTCCATGAAGTCAGAATTATATACATTATGCATACATAGGTATAAAATAAGTTTTAAGTTCAAGTTTCAAGTTTTATTTGTAATACAGGTAACAGTGGAACATCACTACCAGCAATGAAATTGCTGGACTCAAGAGCCCCCTCAATATTGCACATAAGAAACAAGTATAGCACAAAAAGAACATAAGATATAATATAAAGTAAAAAATAAAAACCATATAATAAATAAATAAATAAATAAATAAATAAATAAATAAATAAATAAATAAATAAATAAATAGAGAGAGAGAGAGAGAGAGAGAGAGAGAGAGAGAGAGAGAGAGAGAGAGAGA
>JAQMYF010000012.1:17120662-17144764 GCA_030014195.1 Neosilurus mollespiculum | reverse complement strand
GGGGTTGTAGAGAAAAAATTTTAGATTCCTCCCTAATTTAATTTTACTATGTAAAGCTGCTTTGTGACAATGTCAATCGTAAAAAGCGCTATACAAATAAAACTGACTTGACTTGACACCTCATCTGGCTAATGCTGCCTCTGGAGAAGCCTCTATTGTGTCGCCAGTAGTTCTGCCAGCCTGTGTGGTTAGTTGTTCAATGAGTAAGTCAAAGCCACAGCTGCCATCTGTGAAGGAGTGCAGTGGTGTTGATTTGAGAGTTCCATCTCTGTCTGATTTTCCACTGTCAGTGTCCCCTGATGAGTTGTTATGTGAACAACAGAGTGATACCTCATTGAAAGACTTTTAAATGTATTTTATCATCTGAGGACTTAAGTAGTGTGGCCAGTGGCAACTTTTTGCATAATAGGTTATTATTTAGAACGTGTATAACCCTGAATAATGAATGTGGAAGATGCTGTCTTTCAGCTTGTGGTGCCGTCCAAGTTTTGTACTCTAGTCCTGAAGGTAGCTCATGATCAGAGTGGTCACTTTAGTGTTAGGAAAACTTATTTCAATATTTTGAGACCTTTTTGTTGGCCCTGCATAAAACATGATAAGTCAACATGGCATGTGTGTCTGTTGACGGGGAATCAAATCAAATCAGAGCTCTAAGCTTGCTCTATCACAGCCCATTACAGCTTAAAATGAACCATTTGAGCATATTATTGTGGACTGTGTAGGCCCTCTTTCTTCTTAGAAGTCGGGGTGTAAGTATCTTCATAGTTATGTGTATAAGAACCAGATATCCTGCAGTGTACTTGCTGAGGACCACGATGACAAAAGTGATAGTACAGGCATTGACAGTTTATTTCAGTGTTTGGCATACTAAAGATGATCCAAAGTGACCAGGGATCTAATTTTTCATCACACATTTTTACTTAGGTGTTAAGACTGTTGCGTGTGAACCACAACCAATCATTAGCCTATCATGTGCAAAGTCAGGGTGCATTGGAGAGGTTCTGTCAGACCCTTGAGTCTCTTCTTCGTGCATACTGCACTGAGTTGAATAGAGACTAGGAAGAAGGGCTCCCTTGGCTGATGTTGGCTGTCAGAGCGGCTGTTCAGGAGAGTATGGGATTTAGCCCAAATGAGCTAGTATTTGGCTACCTGGTGCATTGTCTGTGTTAAAGGATGGCTGGGTTAATGCGGCACCTCTAAAAAAACCTGAATGATTCAGTAAATGGTTTTAGCCATTGTTTGTTCATGGCTAGTAGTATAGCTCTTATGCCTATTGTGGACTCATGACTTCAGGTTGATGCCAGTCAAGTCGGGGCAGGTGCCATCTTGCTGCAGGAGGATGACCAGGGCATGGTCAGGCCAGTTAGCTTCTTCTATAAAAAGTTTAACAGCTACTAATAAAGTTATTCTGTTCTTGAGAAGGGGGCACTAGCATTGATCTAGGCAGTGCAACATTTTGAGGTGTACCTGTGGTCAGGAGGACCACTACTAGTTGTGTGTACAGATCATAACTCTCTCACCTTTTTGCAGTCACTTATTTCAATTCAATTCAATTCAATTCAAGTTTTATTGTCACATACAAATTATACACAGTACAATATGTGGTGAAATGCTTATTATGACTGTCCAAATGTAAAGAATAAACTATCAAGCAGCAAGACAAAAAGAACAATAATTAAAATTTTAGAAGAAAAATTTTACAAGGAAAATAATTTTTTGTTCTTTCTTTTTTTTTTTTTTTTACAAAAAAATAAAGGACCTCACCATGCGGTGAACCGAGAAAAACTCGGTTTTCCCTCTGAGCAATTAAAAATTCTGTCTTCTGGTATTTTTATTAGAGAGAGAGAGAGAGCATCCTGATGGGTGATGTCAAAGAGATTGTCACGTATTTCTCTAAATTTGTATTCTTTCTCAATCTGATCTTCTGTCCTCCGTAGTTTAATCTTCTTCAATGCTTCGCACTTATGCACAAATCCCTCAAGTGGGAAAGGTCTGATACTGCATGATGTAAAGATCTGATAGGAATATGGGCCTTATTCCAGGTTTCTTTTTACTTATTGACTGTAGCCACTGCTGCCTCAAGCTTTGTTATGTCCTTCCTTTTTTACGGAAGTTTACAACCTCCACTGTACTTTTTCAGTTTCTAGTAAGTAAAGTTTCTCCTTGGAGCTCAGAGAGTTTGATATTTTACCTGTATGGGCAGAAGTTCACTATTGTACTATTTATGTGTATAAAACCAAATTGCTCTAATGGTAATAAAGGGCCATAAAAAAGGGAGCTTGAAGACAGGTTAAAATTTACCCTATTGTAAAAATATTTCGCACAAAATATTTTTTTACCAAAAGTATCAAAATTAGGGGCTGAGAGATTGTACTTTCCAAAATGTTTTATTTTTGCCTCAAATAAGGGCCACCCTAACGTAGCGTGACCCTTTGCTTCCGCTTGCGGCCATTATTCCATTGTGTTCTTTGTGATTGCTCTCTCATGTGTCAACTTAACTGAGATCGATTTGCCACATTGTGCTGCCATTGACTTGTCAACCAAACCTTTGTGTCAAGGTAGCATTTTCTTTGGTCTGCCTGTTCAATACTTGGGTCTGGTGCTCCTCATTTCCTTGCATCATCCGCCCTCTTACTCGCGACATCGGCTGGCCATTCTGACTGGAACATATGAAGGGCTGACAGCCACTGTGATCTAACCCACAAAAACTGAAAAATGAGATAAGGTCATATTTTAACAGATATGGATAAGGTCTATGCGTGCCAGAATGGTCCCTTCATTTTCCTTATGACCTTGAATCTTATCATGAGCATCCTTCCCTTACTCGTGAACAAGACCCCGAGATACTTGAGCTCCTCCACTTGGGGCAGGATTCATTTTAGAACCGGAGGGTGCATTCCACTCTTTTCCGACTGAGAACTATGGCCTCGGACTTGGAGGTGCTGATTCTCATCCCGGCTGCTTCACACTCAGCTGCGAATCCCTCTGCGAGAGCTGGAGTTTTGATGAAGCCAAAAGGACAACATCATCTGCAAAAAGCAGAGATGAGATCCTATGGCCACCAAACCAGAACACTCAACACCTCAGCTGTGCCTTGAAATTCATTCATTCATTTTCTGAACCGCTTAATCCTGCGGGAAGGCTGCCACCCATCTCAGCTGACTCCGGGCGAGGGCAGAGTACACCCAGGATAGCTCGCCAGGCCATAACAGGATAGAAACACGCTGACGGCAACCCAGTGGCATATTATTTTGAGTTCTGGTTTTTTTGCATGCCTCTCACCACAGACAGTGAGAGACATGGCTGGCCTTTGATAACCCCAGTTAGCTGCACTGGAGGACAGGAGTGACAGTCTAGAAATAAAGCCATTAACTTTTCACACAATTGTTACACTCTATTTTCTTACCAGTCCTGCTGTTCATAACAAAACCAACATAAAGAAAAGTGTTAATGTAGGCACTCTTTGATTTATAAATTAAAGATTGATTACAGGTGTGTGTACACAAGGTTTTATGAATCTGAATATTTTTGGCACACAAATTATGGGTTTTTGATGCAAGTACACTTTTAGTAAGGATCTTACGGCGTTCTATAAATAAGACCCCAGGGCACTATATTTATATTATGCACACTTCACGAACTATAGGAATTATTGTGGATTAAATTGAGCTGCACCAGTGTGTAATTTTGACTGGAGAGCTGAACAAAAAGAATGAACCATCCACTTGTCTCTCTAAGTCTTCTGTGTCCAGAATCTGAAATTTTTTTTTTTTGGCAGGGCAGTGTAATTATTTAAGTTATTTCAACACCAATGAATTGTCCAATGAAGACACTGTTTTGCCTTGACATCCAGAGTGATCACCTCCCATCTAAAGTTCACTCTTTGCCTCCAAGAATGGTCTTTTGATATACTATATACAATTCACTCTCAAGATTCCTTATCAGTATGTTTAAATTCTCCTGGGTATTCATTCTTCTCTGACTGAGTGTATGTGGTGTATGTATTGTTGTACCATTTTTTGGCTAAGCTGCTCAGCCAGCTGCTTGTTGTGCAGGCTCTTCTCCTCCACTTCCTGGCTCTTCTGGTCATAGTTGACAGCAAGCTCCTCAAGTGCTTGTAGGACTTCCCTCACTTCGGCCTTGGCACTGTCACTCTCTGACTGCAGCCGTCCAAGCTCACTCTGCACCTTATCACTGTCCCCACGTGTCGATGCTAGCAGCTGTAACAAAAACAAAACAAAACAAAAAAAACCCAATATATATATATTGTTAAAATTACATATATACATGTTTATATTACAGCATATAAGCAAAAGAAAAGTGAATACAAATGCTTGACCATACACCACTTAAGTAAAGTACTGACTTTATAAAGGATAAAATTATTGAAACACCTCATCTTGAGCCAGCATTTGCTGTTTGAGCTTTTCAACCAACTGACATTGCAGATTGATCTCATCATCCTACACACACACACAAGAGAGAGAGAGAAAGAGAAACAAGCGAGAGAGAAAATAAAATGTATTTTCCGATTTTAATGAAGCATCAGAAAACAATTTCTGGTCAAATTACACTTAAAGTAAATCATAAAATGTATCATTATTGAGAACAATGCAAAACTGAAAGTCTCTATAAAGTGTTCTCTGTGTGTGTGTTTGCATGTTAGAGAGAAAACCTTGTCATCCAGCTGGCGGTAAAGCTTCCGGATCTCCTCCTCATACTTTTGCCGTTCCTCCTCCGAGATACGCACCACAATGGAGGAGGTATCTAAGTTCCTCTCTCTCTCTTTCTCCTTTTGTATCTCCATCTCTTTCTCATTATCCAAAGACTCATCATTGTTCTCCAATTTTGTCATGTCAGCAGAAGCCTGTTCTACCTCGGGCACTTCCTCTCCTAATAATGAATACACAGAGAGAAAACAGTGACACGATATCATACAAAGTTTTAACATGCGTTTCAAAATAGGGTTGAGGCTACAAGGTCAATAAGTCATTACTCTCAGCTCATATAAGGCAGTGTTCTTTACATTGTTCTGTAGAACACAAATGTGAGAATAAAAGTACAGCAAGCCTACAAGATTTTTTTCATTTCCTGATATGATGCAGGGCATCATGATGGTGTAGTGTTTAGCACGTCTGCCTCACAACAAGAAAGTCCTGGGTTCAATTCCTGGGCTTCGGCATTTCTGTGTGGAGTTTGCATGTTCTTCACATGCTTGTGAGTTTTCCTTGTTTCCTCCCACAGTCCAAAAACATGCACAGTTGGCTAATTGGCTGTTCCAATTTGCCCCAGATGTGAATGTGAGTGTGAATGGTTGTGTGTGTGTTGGCCCTACGATACTCTGGCAAGCAGTTCAGGGTGTACCTTGCCTTCGCCCAGTGTTGGCTGAGATAAGTTCCAGCCTCCCTGCGACCCTAGTAGGATTAAGCGGCTTGGCAAATAAGTGAGTGATGTGAGTGATGTTATATACTTTGTGCATAGTGTGTGTGTGTGTGTGTGTGTGTGTGTGTATGTGTGTGTGTATGTTTGTCTCACCATTGCGCCAGCGTTTCAACTCAGCTTCCAGCCTCTGAATAGTGTCTTTCAGATTCTTATTCTTCTCCTTTTCCTTCTCATACTTCCTCTTCCACTGCTCTGCTGTCAGCTCCAGATTTACAGAGGCTGTGTTCTTAATTGTCTTAGCACTGACAGGGTGTTGGGAAATGGATGATATTAAAACAGGAAATAAATCGGACTTCTGTACATTAGAAATATACTAAGACATTTTTAGACAGTAATGGAAAATTGACAGTCGCTTAAAGATTCTTAATGAGATCTGATGCTACAACATTGCGCTAAAATATTAACTCAAATTAGTGGGCCAATGTTTCATTATGTTATGTTGCATCATTTCTCATCTCTTTTAAAAGACATTTGTTTTGTACTTGTACTGTAATTGTTGTAACTGTGGTACCGTTGTCCGAACATGAGAGTTGATCTGGTCTCAGCTTCATTGAAACCAGAGGGAGAACAGCAGATGAACATGGTGGTCCTACAGTTACCTCCCAGAGAATCTTGCAGGATCCGAGTCATCTTGCTGTCACGGTATGGTACATGAGTCTTCTGCTCACCCACCCACACACACACACACACACACACACAAAATGAAATTTAGCAATAGGTTAAATATGTATTCATATTTGTTTGTTTGCAACTGGATGTGCAGTATTAGCGTGCAGTGTGTGTGTGTGTGTCTGTGTATGTGTGTGTGTGTGTGTGTGTGTGTGTGCGCGCACTTACGGTTCCCTCAGCAAGAGCAGATATAACATTGCCCAGGGCAGACAGAGACTTGTTGATGTTTTTAGCCTCATCTAAAACAGCTCCAGCTGCACCAGTCTTGCTCACCTAAGAAAAAGAAATTTAAAAAGGTGAACCAGTAATACAGTTTATCACTTTAAGGTAATACGTGCTGATCGTATCAGCATTAACTACTGCATAGCTATGGTAAATGTGAAACCTCCTCTAAGATCTAAGCACGAAAAACCTGCAACCTGTCAATCCCACACAAGCCTTTTTATAGGACAAAAAACTAACAAATTATACCTCCATGGAAACCTAATATCATGGAGACTAATAAAATAGATTCTGGGCACTACCTCAGATAAGCATGAAATAAAAGAGGCACGTTGTACACCCTTTTAACTAATGGACATCACCCTGAAGACAAAAGTAGCCCCTTTTTGATGTCAATCGAAGGAGGAAAAAGTCCGAAGTGGTTAGCATGTCGGCCTTGCAGCAAGAAGGTCTTGGATTCGAGATCCTGCTCGGGTGTTTCAGTGTGGAGGTTGTATCATCTCCCCATGCTTGTGCTGGCTTTCTCTGGGTACTCAGGGTTCCTTCCACAGTCCAAAAACATGCACGTTAGGCTAACTGGCTGTTGAAAACTGCCCATAGATGTAAGTGTGAATAATTTTCTTTTAAGTACTGTTTGTCTCGCCTTTTCCAGGATTTAAGCCTTTGCACAATACTCTAGCTCCTCGTATGGCTGATATACACACTGTGGGCGAGCGATCTGCCCAGCCCATAATGCTCCCAGGCTGGCTGGACCAGCCACCTTGCCCATGCTCCAGTTCCCCATGCTCTGAATGTTCCTTTCCCACCATAAAATTAAAAGGAATCTGTTAATTCATAAGGAAATTGATTTTGAAACTTTAACTTCATTAACAAAAAAATAAAAATGAGACTACTGAAAATAAAGTCAATAAAAAATAAAGGTCTGTATTCCGTACCAGGTATTTTGAAGACGTTTCTTTTATCAAAAAAGGTAACAGTTTTCTGTAGTAAACGTATCTAGCCAGATAACATCCAAATTCTCCGCTGCTCTCAAACCAAGCTTCATGCACTCCTCCGCTGCTTGCCTCGGGCATGCCTGAGGCTCCAGTGCCATTTTTATCACTGTCAGTATTGTACTAGAATCATCCTCTGCTTTGATTTTAGTGTTCAGGGTAAGTTGGGACTGAAGAGGTTCTGACATTTTGAGAAGATTTAGATTTTGCTTGTGATGTAAACTCACACACAAAGCCTAAGTATCCCAGATTCAACTCAGAATGACATCACAAATCTTGGCCCAATTCACAGTACCTCTCAAGGACAATATCTGGGGGTTGCAAAATTATATTTTTTAATTCACACTTAACCATCTCCAGGAGGAAAATGTTGATATTTAGAGACAATATTGCACTCCCTTTTGGATGACACCAAATGCGACAAATTTTGATAAGATTTCATATAAGCATGTTCAACTTAATAAAGTAAAACACTATAGGAAATAAGTTTAATATAGTATATGGAACAGCACTGAGGAAAGGGAGGCACTCATCCTAAGCTGGAATGGACTCCTCCTTAAATTGACTCCTGTTCTGTGCTTTTTTTTTGTAAAAGCTGTGTACTTGCTAAAACCCCCAAAACTCTCCCCACTTTAAAACTCTGCCATCTATCCACCTCCCTATGACAGGAATTTATGATTTTATAAATCACATTACAGAAAGCATAACAAAATTACTAAATATTTGACACATGCATTTAACAGTGTATATGCAATCACACAATACAAAACACACCTTCTCACTGCCAGCCAGGTCCACAAGATAGAGTTTTCCACAGAGTTTCTGCTCTGTTTCCACATGTTCCTGCTTAATATTGATCAGAAATATGCTGTGGCTGCGAGAACTATGTTCATTCATGTCTGAGAAAGAAGAAAGGAAAACGGGAGAAACAGACAAATTAGACAAAACCTATTTGAAGGAAACTTATTTATTTACACACAAATTTCAGTCATATTCTTATAATTTTGCTTTTTTTTAAGTTATTCTCGATTTAGCTGCCAAAAACTAAGATTTTAACCTACGTTATTACAAGTTTTAAAAATGCAGTGGAATGTAGTCATTTCACCCATCTAACTCTTGTTGTGATAATAATAAATGCCACAATGTCATTAGAAACTAACTTACTAGTATGTTGTTTGGATATTTGGGGTTTGAATTGATGAGCAATGGTGACTGATGGTGGAATGACCATGGGCAAAAAAAAGGACACCCATGCCTTCACACACACCCATAGAATATTGACATCTTACAAAAGGTTTTAAGCAAAGGGTTTAGGGAACTTTAACATAAGAGAAAGATCAAATACCACGCTCTTATGAAAGATGTACCGATCTCATTTAAATAAAGTTTTAATAAGCTTATGAGGCCCCAGAGTAATGCCATCCTTAGAGCTGTCTGTGAGCATCTTACAGCATCCCTCTGGGACCTAATAAGCCAGCAAAGCCTACACTTATATCATACGTATATGGTGGCTCCTGGATAGCAGTCTCTTAGGCAAAGGTTAATATTTTGGTAATCTGATACCAGATACAGGCTATGATGCATACCCTATCCATGGAACATAATCCACCCACATGGGTATATGAGACCCATATCCTGGACTACTCAGTTAAAGTCCTTTGTCTGAAATTTATAGAGGTGCAAAACCCACAAACGCATATGACCTGTGTGAGGGTGCCAATTTACTTTGTCTAATTGGGGCAATAGATATGCTCAGGGAGGAATCACTGTGTTCTGATAAAAATAGAAAGAAGCAGTAAAACAAAGATCTTTGATCGGTTCACAATGTGGGAAGAATTTGAGGCAGGTGGAAGAAAAATCCACAGCCCATAGTAGTTCGAAGACAAAATGGGCCATCATTCTAGAGTACTGAGCAAAAATGATCACTGTGCACTCTTTTTTTAAAACCCATATGGCCATTCAGTATTGATAGTTAATTATTTGGTAGCAAACAATAATGATTACAGAATGAGCTGCTGCAAATAAAATGAGAGATTTAATACTGTTTTAATATTAAAGTAATTCTGTGTGGGTTTCAAAGAGTAATAATAATTACTATTAACAATGGGTCTGTGAATTAGGCAGAAAATCCTATTAACAGAAAATTCATGTACTGTACATTTTTTAATTATTTCTGTTTAGCATCAAATAATTATCAGTAAGAATGGAATGGCCATCAAATAGAAAACAAAAGAGGCCTCTATGAGCATTGCACAGTACTGTGCATTCATGGTTAATGTGTTGTCTTTAGTGAGGCTATAGACCCCCAAAGCAAATTTTGAGCAAAGTAGAGATGACTGCTTGTCCATGTGTTGGCCTAAGGTTTAATGGTTGGTGTAGCTGACAGCACTTACTGAGCAAACCAACATATAACAATGTCTCAGAACTGGTGAAAAGAACTTGAGGGCCAAATTAACTATCCTTATTTATGAGCCTTGGGTTTAAGTGTTTGGGGCTTGCTGCAAGAGGACATCCCACTTTCAGTTTGAGCAAAAATTTTTGAATTTTTTCTGCAGTTATTTGAAACTTAGGAACCTCAACAAGAGCCTGTAACACACATTGCAACCTAGCTGATTCTTAGAGGCGAGTATAACTGTCATAAATACAAAGCATAGAGATTAGGGGATGCATGTTTTAAGTTTTAAGTTTAAAAAAAATTAGGATAAATCCAAAAACAAGGTCAGAGGCAGGCAGAGGGTCAAAAAACCAGGCTAACAGTTCATCAGAGTCGGTACAAGAAATGTGCTGTGGTCGAAAAAGTGGTCAAAAAGCAGGCAAGGATCATACACAGTATACACATTGTCAGAGGCAAATACAGAGATGTTCATAAGAGCAATACTTTCTAAAGAGTAAAACAAGCAAAATCCTTTTGTAGTGTGCTTGGCATGCAGAAGATGTGGGGTCCAGGGGTGGCCAATGTTAGCTGAGAAACATGAAAGAACAGGGATAGACTGTGAGAAGGGAGGACCAGATGGTATATGAATTTGTTGATGCATCCTAGGATTTTGTAGGGGCCGATGTAGCATACATTCAGCTTCTTGCTTCTTGACAGGTTGTGAAGACTAGCTATATAAGATCTCTAGACTGATCAATAGCCATTTCTCCTCCATGGTGGTCTGCATTCTACGTGTTCTGCCACAATGCTCATTTATTGTATTAATGTGCCCTTTCCCACACCTGCTCACTCCTTCAGAACCAGTTGTCCACTACTAGTAAGTCTGTCAGGTTAGTATTCCATGGAAAGGGGCAGGCTAGAAGCCAAGAACTCATTGATAAATAATGAGCCCTGTCTCTGTGTGCCGCTGTGAGTTCTGCCCATATTCCGCCCATAGGAAAGAGCTGGCCCACTCAGTCTGGGTGTCTGCATAAATCAGCCGATTTCTTGATTCACCCTTTCTACTTGGCCCATGGCTTCTGGAAGATACCTGAACACGAGACTGGCAGTGGTTTCCAGTTTATCCATGAAGGAACTCCAAATATGTGAGGTAAACTGTATGCCCCAGTCAGACAAGATATCGTCGGGGATGTGGAAGCTCTGGAACACATGGCTGAATACAGCTTTTGCTGTTTTAAAGGCTGTGGGAAAATCTGGCATGGGGATAAGGCAAAGTCACTTATGATGAGGACGGTAGTTCAACCATTCAATTCAGGCAGGTCCATGATAAAGTCCATTGCTATGTGTGAAGAGTGGTGTGGAGAGAAGTATTCTGTGGGTATGGGGCACTTTGTACTGTGTACACAGTGCAGGAAGCCACAAACCTGGTGATGTCCATCATATGTGGCCCCCCGTACTTATCTCTGATGAATTTTATATGCTCTGGATGCCTGTGGCAGGTGAGGTCTAGGTAGAGGTGATCAGGCAGTCATGTAGTTGTGGAGGAACATGGGTTACATTCGTCAGGCATTCAGGAGGGATTTAATAAAGTAGCATGTTAGAGATTACTTGACCAAACTCCTACTCAATGGCATTGAGGAAGATAGGAGAATGGTGCCTGGTTGAATGACATGCTGAACTGATCTAAACTGTCTGGAGAGTGAGTCTTGGTTCTGGAGAGCCAGGTCAATAGGCCAAGGTGAATTAGACCCTGGTTAAGACAAGGAGCTCCTGGAAAGCTCCTGGTAAGGAATCAGCATATTAGCAGTGCACAAATCCTAGATTTTTGTGGTCCATAAGGACCCTGAATGAGTGCTTGGCTAGTCCCAGCCAGTGTCTCCACTCCTCTAGAGTGAGTTTAAACACAAAGAGGTTGCAGTTCGCCCTGTCATATTAATATTCTTTAGGGGGTGTTTCCTTGAAAAAAATGCCTGAGTATTTAGCTTTGGCTTCTCCCAAAGCGCTGGGACAGGGCCATCCCTACTCCTACATCAGAGGCATCCACCTTTATGACAAAGGGCTAAGACGAATTGGAGTGCTTTAGTACCAGAACTCTTGTAAAGGCTTTTTTCAGGGTTACTGTGTTACTGCTGACACCTTGGTTATGTCCATGGTGAAGTCCTGCTGACTGATGACATACTCCCAGAAAAGTGTTTTTTGGACCTGGAACTCACACTTTTCTACCTTAATAGATGAGTTGAAAGGAGTTAGGTGAGGACCTGTTAGAGTTAAGGCACATAAATCTCTGGGGTCAGTGTGTGGATCAGGATGTTGTTGATGTAAGTTATGATGAACTTGCCAAACATGTCCTTCAGGACATCATTGATTAAGCCCTGTAATACTGACAGGGCACCAGAGAGCTCCTATTAACAAGCATTCATGGTGCCCCTAATGGTGCTGAAGGCTGTTTTCCATTTATCTCCTGTGTGGATATGAATGAGTGTGTAGGAGCTGAATAGGTCCAGTTAAGCAAAGATGTTGGCTTCTTGCAGTCGTTCCAGGAGAGATAGCACAAAGAGTAGTGGATGTTGATATTTAACAGTCACCTGTTTCAGAGCTCTTTAGACAATCTGCTGAGCTGAGAACATCTGATGAAGTGGATGGCCGGATGTACTCCTATTCCAAAGCCTCCTCCACATGCTGCTCAATTGCCTACTGTTCAGTTAAAGTTTGCAATGAGATGTGGTGCCTGGGACCTGGTTAACTGTGGCGTAAGCTACTGTACTTTTTCTTGCTAAAGACACTGAGGAATTCATTATACTCTGTTGGGATTTTGATGGAGTGTGTGGTTTTGGGACTTTCCACTATGGTCAATACTATGCTGAGTAGGGGGACTCTAGACAGCTTTGTATGCACTGTGGAGACCATTTTGTGATCGCATCGTCGGCCCATGACTGGGTTAGGTTGAACCATTCACAACATGCCCAGCATGATGGGGTGATTATCCATGGTGGTTACCAGCAGGATGTTACTCTCATGGTGTAGTGCACTCATTTGGATGTTCAGTCTGGGTGTGAAATGGGTCACCATGCAGGTCCCAATGGGACCTCTGCTGATGTCATGGACGTGAAGTGTTTGAGCTTCTAGGGGAATCTGGAGTTGTTAAGCTATGCTCTTGTCAATGAACTTGGCAGTGGTTCCTGAATCTATCAGGGTTAAGAGAACATATGGGTTTCCCTGAGACTTGGTTAAGGTTGTAGCATAGTAGTAGCATAAATACTTTTGCCTCCTTTTCTCTCTTTTAGTGTCAGTGTGTGTACAATTTGCATATGCTCAATTGGTTCAGCTTGAACTGCCACAGTGGAGAACTTTGGGAGCGTGCTGCAGTGGAGGATGAAATTTTCAAGGTGGATGGCGAAATTGTCAAGGGAAACTTGATCATCACAGCATGATAATTCAAACAAAATGTTGGTGTTATGCCTATGATGAAATGTGGCTTCTAGCACTGGCTCATTCCAGCCTCTTCCATGAGTATGCAGAAGTCTAGAACATTGTGCAGGCTCTCCGTGCACCAAAATGGATGGCTAGCAGCATGGTTGCTAAATGCTGTTCGTAGGGCATCATGAGGCAATGAGGACATCATTTTATGTGTGTATACAGCACAATTATGTACAGCACTGTGTCATCAGTGAAACCACTGCACTTACAATACCTGCAGGTAATAAGTCAAATTATTTGAGTGATTTTGAGAGGAGAGGAGATAAAGAAAGGATTCAGGTCTTTCATCAACAATACAGCATGCAATGGCTTTCCTTGATCTCTGGAGCAAGGTCAAAAACACAGCATAGCCTGGCAAAAAAAGCTGGTGTAAGTTAATGAGGTGCCTCCTTTCTGATCCCAAACAGGGTCAGCACAGATCTTTTGGTGTGAGCAAGGTGATCAACTGATCAATCTTATTTTGTTTGGATGACCCTACAAGTAAAGCAAAATACAGGTGAAACTAGTAAAGCTGGTAAAACTAGAAAGGATCAGAGTGGCTGTAAAACATAAGGTCAGTCTTGAAGTCCAGGATCCAGACTGCTGATGGCATGCCAGAAATGGGGATGTTACAGTAACCCCCTTAATGGCACTACTCCTGAAGCACCGCTGACTCTTCATGCAGGTCTAGACCCATAGTCTGAGGAATTGTTTTGAAGGTTCTCCAGCAGGCCTTTTGTGTACACCAAAGCAGTGCTGAAGAGCGCTGGTCGCCATATTGGTTTTGGAGTGACACTGAAGAGCGTTGATCGTTTTATTGGCTTTGGAATGATGCTGAAAACCATTGGTTGCCCTTATGATTTTGGAATGATGCTGAAAAGCACTGGTAGGATTCTTGGTTTTGGAATGCCACTGCCAAATGCTGGAATCCTTCCTGGCTTTGGAATAGTGCTGAAGAGTGCTTATGTGAGCTCTTATTTGGTGCTTAAAAGCACAGTTGGCCATTGTTGGTTTAGACTGAACAATAAGCAGGCAAACAAAATCGTACAAAATGGTGAGGCAGGCATACAACAGCCTTAAACAGAAACCCAAAAGATAGAACAACCAATCTGATATGACAAACAATAACCAGGTACTTAAACACAGAACTAGTAAAAGTAGAGAATGCTAGAGCGGCAGAAAAACACAAGTCCTGGTTTTGAAGTCAGGGAGCTGGACCGCTGATGGCGCTGCAGAGACCTGAACATTACAGCATTTAGTGCGTGGGCAATATGAATCTGAACGCAGTGCTTTGTCTTGTGGGACCACCAGCAATGTAATACATTAATGGCAGGTCAGAATCCTGGCCCGAACTGCTTATAAGTTTATTCTTAGTAGCTGTAACATATGATAGAATACACATTCTCTAGGTGATTCAGCTTTCTGAGTAAATCCTCCTTTTAAGCTTGTAATAAAATATACTTACCCTATAATGCAGTGAATTCTGTAATGACCACTAATGTTTAAATCTGCCTGCCGAGCCTTTTCAGCATCAGCAACTTTTTGTCAGCATCAGTTCATCTGTGCAGTCAGCGCTGGGGATATCTAAGTCATATATTGTCTCCTTAAGGTGGTCAATGCCAGTGAGAATGTAGGGATTATTTGTCTTTAGTCTTCATGGAACACCGACAGCACAAGTATATGTCATGTTGCATGGTTCAGTTAAATTACTGATTTGACAATGAATTAGTTATTTGTTACATGGAGGGGGAAAAACAAGCTTCCAAAGAGCTGCATATTAGTAAAAAAAATAGTGAATCTAGCAGATACTACCAAGAACAGCATGTTAGGACATTCACAATAGAGGAATTTTCACTTTTATATAAATATCAACTTGGTGCCATTTTCTCATTTTCTGAACTACTTAATCCTAATTAGGGTCAAGGGGAGGCTGGCACCTATCTCAGCCGACTCTGGGCAAGGGCCTAGTACACCCTGGACAGTTGGTACTTGGTACTTGGTACCATGCCACTTGGTACTTCGTACCATGATCTAATAATGAATATGGCAAAAAAATTATGCTTTACCAATTATCTGTTTATTGCAGTGATTAACATTCATCCATTCATTTTCTACAACCCTTATCCATTGCAAGTCATGCATGAGCTTGAGCCAATCCAAGCTGACTATCTACTGTGGGGATAACACCATTTTCACACCCATAGGCAATTCAATATACACAAAGAAGTGGAAGAACCTGAAGGAAACCCATATAGGCATGGGGAGAACATGCAAACTCCACAGAGAAATGCCCCAGTCGACTGGGAGGCTTGCACACACAACCTACTTGCTATGAGATGTTAATACTAATCACTGTACCACCTGGTCCCTCCTCTCTGAAATAATCTATCCTTCCTCGTCCTCATCCATCCATCTTTGAATCTATCCCTCCATTATTTATAATGCTTTTTGAATTGAGACATGGCTTCTTTCTTGCAACCTTTCCACACAAGCCTCATTCATGGAGTATTTGTGATATTGTTGTCATATGCACACAAAGACCATTCTTTCGGCAAAAAATTCTTGCAACTGCTCCAAAGTTGCCATAGGCATCTTGCTAGCCTTTTTGACCAGTTTCTGGAGGGACGGTCTAATCCGGGAAAGGACCTGGTAGTGCCAAATGCATTCCACTTCTTGATTATTGACTTTACTGTGCTCCTAAGGATTGATAATGCCTTTTAATTTAATTGTATCCATTTCCTGTACCTGTCCACAACTTTATTCATGAAATCTTTTGACCAAGAACCAAGAACCTTGAGTAATGTGTTAAAAGACTCACTGGTGACTGCAACGTGGCGATTAGACTTTCCCTCATCAATCACATCCATCACCTCCTCTGGGCTCGAGACAAAACGCTCAGTGCAACCCTAAAAGGGAGTACAAGGCAATGGTCTGATCTAAATTTCATAAATCCAAGCTTCAAATTAAGAAAGGGTGGGAATCATTACCTTAACATAGGGGACACGGTTCTTGTCCTCATGTACAGACAGGTTGGTTTTGGTGACTAGACACAGAAAGTAAAAAGAGTGACAAAATAAAATAGAGTGCCAACAACTACAGTGTATGGTTAAAAAAAAATGCAATCTTTATAGCGTAAAGACAACAAACCATCCAGAAGATCACGGATCTTTTCCATGTAGATCTCAAAGTAGGAAACCTAATAAAGACACAAAGGTTTGGAAGATACTGACAACTGTGCACGGACCTTTTTGTCAGGGACTTTTGGGCCATGAGCTACCACCCTAGAATGTTTGGGCCATGGGGGCCATCTTAGATGGGCTTTGGGGATACGCAATAATTATTATTTTGTATTTTTGTTTCATATACAAAACCTCCATGGCCCAAATGACCTAGAATCACTGAAAACAGACTTATGGGGCTGATGAAGCAGAGTGGTATTTACACAAAAAAATGTAGTGGAATCCTGACCTGAGCCAGAGTAATAATTTTTGCATAACAATCATGAGATAAAGATCAGTGGGTTTTCCCCCCAATCTTTATGGGAATTAAATGTTTGAACTTTTGACAGTTTTAAACTTGAGGGAATATTACATTTACAGCATTTGGCAAAAGCTATAATCCAGAGCGATTTACAAATATCTTTGTTTTATACAACTGAGCAATTGAGGGTTAAGGGCCTTGCTCAAAGGCCCAATAGTGGTGGAAAAGGGGATTGAACTGCTGACCTTCGGATCAGCAACCCATCGCTTTAACCACTAAGTCACCACTGCCTTGACTATCAGGCTGGTAGCAAACTTGCTGCTGTTTTTATTTGAGAAAAACTACAGTTAAACCTAGTTTCCATTTGGTAGCTAATATTATGAATAGGGTTAGGTATAAATATGGGCACAGCATTGATAAGATGTGATAATAATGCTAACAGAAGGTCTTTAAAAAAGTTGGAAGAACTAATGATAACATTTTACCTTAATATGGAACTCCAGGTTTTCATCCATGGAAAAGATATGGTTAAAGATATCCTCAGCGATGCGGGGTATGATTCCCATCTGCTGAGGGTCATGCAAGCTGCCCTGGATAGCAGAGAGAGAGACAGACTGTTAATTAGAGCAAATCAGGATAACATATTTAGTATTTATTATATTCACATATATCATAATGAACTTGGATTTCAGTACTTTGTGGAACCACTGTTTTCATTTCTTCCATGAGTCTGTTAAGATTCTTCTTTAACAACTTTACACATCTAGCCAGTAAGACTACACCGCAAAGGGCAGTGCACGTGTTTAAAACTGGTGAACAGGTGAATAGGAAAAAAGGCACTTGAGGGTGAAAAAAGGGGAATCCCACACACTTTCTCACACTTGCAAAATACTTTAGGAGTTTACAACATCTTGGTCTTGTGGACCTTGAGACGATCCTTGCTTTTTTGTTGGCTGCCATTTTTCTCAGTTTTAAGGGCAGACACCCCTTTATAATTGTTAAACAGAAACAGGTTGTGGAATTGAGAGCCTGATAAGGTTTAAGTCTGGGCTCGGATTAGGCTACTCAAGGGCATTCACCTTTTTCTTCTTCAGCCACTGTCGGATCAACTTCAGGTCATTCTCATGTTGCAAGGTGAATCTTCTCCACTGATGACTTTCGTGTTGAGTGCAGCAGATTTTCCTCAAGAATATGAAGGAATTTTGCTCCGTCCATTTTCCCTTCTGTCTTGACTGATGCCTGCTACATTGAAACTCCCCACGAAAGGATGTGTCAACCACCATGCTTTATTGTAGGTATGGGGATCTTTCAATAATAAACTGGATTGGCCTTCTGCCAGATATACTGTTTGGTATTCAGGCCAAATAGTTTGATTTTTGATTTTATCTGATTATTAAGACTTTTTCCATTTGGCTTCACAATCTTCAAGGTGCGATTTGGCAAAGCTCGTGACTTAGGTTTTTTTTCTTGCAACCCTACCATTCAATCCATTTGTGACATTGTTGTCACATGCACACAATCACCATTGTGTGCTAATAGTTCCTTTAACTGCTTCAAACTTTTCTATATACCTCTTGGTAGCCTCTCCAGTTTCCTCCTTGTTCTTCCATCCAGTTTGGAGGGACAACCTGCTTGGGTAGGGGGCCTAATAATACCAAACACTTTTCACTTCTTCATTATGGACTTTTCCTGGTGTTCTTCCTTGGGATTAATAGTCTAAAACACCTGTATCCATCTCCTAACTTGTTTCTGTCCACAACTTGATTGTTTGGTTTCAGTTAGGGGTAGTAAGGTGCTGGATTACTTGATCCCAAGGTCGGGGGTTCAAGCCCCACTATCACTGGGTTGTCACTGCTGACCCCCCAGTGCAGCTTACTGGGTTATCAAAGGCCAGCCATGTCTCTCACTGTCTATGGTGAGAGGCATCTAAAGGAACCATTGCTGACTTTGATAAAAAGCTGCATTGCCGTCAGCGTGTTTCTGCCCTGCAGTGGCCTGACAAACTGTCCAGGGTGTACACCTGGAGTCGGCTGAGATGGGCGCCAGCTTCCACTCGACACTAATTAGGATTAAGCGGTTCAAAGAATGTATGAATTCAGAATGGGCTTTAGTTACACTTCCATGCAATGGAATGCTGTATGAATATGTGTTTTTATGCTGAACTAATAAGAATGATTACACTTGATCACAGGTGAAATTAGCTTGGGTGCAATGGAGAAGGCGATTAGTAACACCTGGTTAAGTTTAAAAGTATTTTAGGAGCAATGTTATCCTTTAACCATCAAAGTAAATTAGTTTCCTTTTATTTTTTTCATTTAATAGTTGCTTTTATATCTTTTACTTGGTATGCTATAAGTTAAATTGAGTAAACACAGCTGGAAAAATATATCTCTGTGAGCATTTCAATGTGAACATTTACAGTAAATTTCTATATTCACTTTAAAAATGCAGTGCAAAGCAATTAAACATAATTACACTGCCAAGCCCAAATAGTGCACTCTTAATATTTTGTTGGACCACCTTTTTCCTTGATTACAGTGCGTCATCGCAATGGCATTTTTTCAAAAAACTTTAGAAACATCACAACATTTATTTCCATCCTGAACTGATGGTAGCATTGGGAGTATTATATTAAAGTATTTCAGTACAACTTATACGTTATACAATTTATACGTACGCGCCGCCCCGAGTGGCAGCAGTTACAGCAGCTCCCGCTCACCGTTTAGCTTTTACAATACAACAGTGCGCTATGGAACCCAAAGTCGCTGTGTTTTCTCTGGTTTTCTTTCTTCTTTTCTCTGTGTCCGGTGACCCCATGAGCAGCCATGGCTCTCTTGTTTACCATAGGAATCAGCTGTTAGCACTCCGAAACACAGCAGTGCTGCCCCAGGAGAGACCCGACTTCTCCTGCAAGCTGAGGTGGAGAGGGGAGAACCGCGCCCGAAATCGACGTCGTACCAGGATGAGACGTCCTCCTGTCCATCGTAATGGGGAACATGGAATCTCTTCCCAACAAGATGGATAAGTTAACGGTGCTGACTCGGCACCAGAGGGAATATCGGGAGTGCAGCATCATGCTGTTTACAGAGACATGGCTGAGCACGCTGACACTGGACGGATTCCATCTACGAGGGGCGGACAGAACGAAGGAGAGCAGTAACAGAAAGGGAGAAGGGCTGTGTGTTTATGAATGACAGATGGTGCAACTCTGGTCACATCACTGTTAAAGAACAACTTTATTGTAAGGACATTGATCTATTAGCTGTTAGCATGGCCTACACCCTACCCTTCTGTGTTGAGAACATTGCACCTATCAGGACTGTATGGTGTTTCTCCAACAACAAACCCTGTATTAACCCTGACATATAGGCCCTCCTTAAGGAGAAAAAGAGGGCTTTTAATTCAGGAAACAAGAAGGAGCTGAAGGTCATACCGAAGAAGATAAGGTGAAAGATCAGAGAGGGGAAGAACTGCTACAGGAAGAAGATGGAGGATCAGCTGCTGCAGAACAACATCAGTGGAGTCTGGAGAGGCCTGAAGACCATCTCTGGGCACAGGGAACCGGATTGCCAGAATAGGGGCAATCAGAAGTGGGCGAATGATTTGAAACTATTCTTCAACAGGTTCAATCAGTCACCTAACCCTCCACCAGCCCAGTCATTCCTGCTGCAGCCCTCTTCATCTGCACCCCCTGGGGTGAATATCCGCAGGTACAGTCACCCCCATCCGAGACCGGTGTATATCCATGGAGTGGACACTTATAAGTACCTGGGTGTTTACCTGAACAATAAACTGGACTAGACTCATAACACTAATGCACTTTACAAGAAAGACCAGAGCAGACTCTATCTGCTAAGAAGACTCAGGTCCTTTGGAGTGCAGGGAGCTCTTCTGAGGACCTTCTTTGACACAGTGGTGGCATCAGCCATTTTCTTTGGAGTGGTCTGCTGGTCAACAATAGTAAGTTTCCCTGTGGCAATAGTAGGATTAATGTCTCCACGTGACAATGGTAGGATTAATCGGTTTGAGAAATGAATGAATGAATGTTTATAATTACTAAAATCAAAGTGATAATAAAATCTGTTATTTCATGGACATTTCACAACATTAAATATGATCTTTATCTTCATCTTCTTCCACTTAATCCGGGGTCGGGCAGCAGCCTAAGCAGTGAGGTCCAGATGTCCCTCTCCCCAGCCACTTCCTCCAGCTCTTCAGGGGGGACACCGAAGCATTCCCAAACCAGCCGAGAGACATAGCTCCTCCAGCATGTAATCATGTCTAAATCAAAATTCTATATATATATTTTTTAATAAAGAAAATTGTTTAAAATTATTTATTATTAAAATTATGTGTCATAAAAGGACTAAACATGTGGTGATGTGTGTTGACAGGAAAATAATCATCCCTGAAGTGGAAACTGCACTGGGCTTACTTTAAAGGATACAGAACTATATTTGCCTATATGTACCACAGAGAATTCTCTCTAATTTGTAAATGTTCACATTACTTTCTTTTTTAACATTGCTTATTTAATAAATAATCAATTTTTGAATCATAATTTTCACTTGATTCATAACCCGCTATGCTCCAACCCTAATTTTTATAAACTTTTGCCTGTTACAAGTCATATAATCACATTAACTCATGAGTGGAAGGAAGCTTTGTTCATGCATGTGTACATGATGGACCTGGGTATTTATTTATTTAATCTATTTTTGTTTTATTTTTAAGGGTTGTTCACAATGCAGTATAAAATAAACTTTATCTCTGACCTGTGGCGGGCAGCGTTATGCTTCTTATTGTTTAGTTTTCCTGATCAAAAACGACACAAGTTGAGCAGCTGGGTAGCATGGAACGAACAGAGCATTAGAGCTCCTGTCAGAAAGTTTAAAATGTTTGTGTAAAACATCTAAAAGATGCATTTTTGCAGTCACACCTGGTGTTAGCATGCATTATAAGCCCTTTCAGAGAGAAATTGAGGGTAATTATAATAATAATAATAATAATAATAATAATAATAATAATAATATGAAGAAGAAGAAGAAGAAGAAAAAAGAAGAATGATTATTGATATTGGACTTGGAGCTGGTCCTTTTCGTATGGTATGGATGTTAATGTGCAGATAAGTTGGGGCTTTGCTAATTGCGTATGATAACAATAAAACATTTTTTATACTGTATTAATCCCACAAGGGAAATTTGTCTCTGCATTTAACCCATCCAAAGTGAGAACACACACGTAAACAGTGAACACACACTCAGAGCAGTGGGCTGCCACAGTGCGGTGCCCAGAGAACAGCTGGGGGTTAGGTGTCTTGCTCAAGAGCACTTCAGCCATGAAGCTGGAGGAAGGGAAGGTGCAGCTCACTCCACACGCTGCCACAAATCTCTTCTGCTGGTTCAGAAATTGAACCAGTGAACTTTTGGCCCCAACTCAGCTTCTCTAAACATTAGGCCATGGCTGCTGTAATTATTTTTTGCAGTAGATATTCATCATACACTGATTGAATTAATTTTATATAAGCAAAACCCCAATGTTATCGTATATTAATGTTGATATTACGAGTTCCTCACGTCTGATCCATCTGTCTCATGTCTGAGTCTGTCTCAGAAATTGATGAATCCTCTCTGTCAGCTGTACTAGCACTGATTGATAAGTCATCCTTTATTAATTTTGGGTACGATTAAGGTAAATCATGCGTATTGTGGATAGACAGTACCTGTTGAACACATGCATCCTCTACCGGTGATGTATTGTGGGTTACGCCTTTTCAGCAATTTTTCAGTGGGCGTTTTGAGCAAGATTTTATTTTACTTCTAACATTTCACGCATTTAGAATCATGAAAAAACAAGAAAATGGATGTAAAAATGCTATTATCAAATATATTTCAAATATTTTGTGTGTTTGTGACCATTTAAGAAGTAGCTTAAATATCCCTTACCTCCATGGTGTGGGTCTTTCCAGAAGATGTTTGTCCATAAGCAAAGATAGTGCCATTGTAGCCACCCAGTACATCTGTATGAGTGAACACACACACACACACACACACACAATGCAAAACAATAAACTTTCCAGATTTCTTTTTCCTTTTAAATACTGAGTTGGATATAGTGGACTTGAAATAAGTGCCAAGGTTTATAATCATGCAGTTAACATTTTTAACAGTATTATTAGTTCAGCACAATGTGATGATGTAATTCCTAAGTAATGTTATAAGTGATGAGACCATCCTAAAATCAAACTGACTGATGAGTCATAGATCTCATAGATTTAGATTTTCTGAGTATATAACCTTGTGTACAAGGTCCTTTGGGGTGTACTGGGAGCTCAAACCTTTAAGTGTTACAGCTTAGATTAGAACTATAGATAATCAAAGCCCTTATGAGGGTTAAGGGTTACTGAACATCACTGAACCTCACTTATCCAAAAACAGACTAAAGTTTAAACAAAAAAACAACCAAAGAATATTAGAATGTGAATGAGCTTTTATTTGGTGCTAATAGTTTTTAATTAGATGCTATTCAGATGCTAGCATTTTCATCTTTATTTCACACTATGCAGGCTAGAACTAATGCCTTTGTACCAATCTGAATAAATCATAAGAGCATATGCTAATAGATGAACAAATTTCTTCTTACCTTTAACAATTTGCTTGGCGCACGTGTTGTAGACCTGCTCTTGGGTGGTGTTGGTGGGAAACACACGATCAAATGCGTAGGACTTCCCCTAAAAATGCGAGAGCCAGAGTCAGTCAATCTATCATACCATACTTTCACCCAAGAGAGACACATTTTCTCAGCAAGAAGGTCTTGCGAGGGTGTTTCTATGGAGGTGGCATGTTCTCCCTGTGCTTGCATGGGTACTCCAGTTTTCTCCCACAGTCCAAAGATATAAGGCAACTGGCTGTTTCAAATTGCCCCTAGGTGTGAGTGGCAATTGTGTGTGTTGTGTGTGTGTGTGTGTGTGTGTGTGTTGGCTTTGTGATGGTCTGGCAAGCTGTTCAGGGGGTTCCTTGGCTTCGGCCAGAGTCGGCCGAGATAGGGTCCAGCCTCCCTGTGACCCTACTAGGATTAAGCTGGATGGCAAATGAATGAATATCTTGTCTTTCCATGCAGTGAGCAGGCGTTATTTGAAGCTAATGAACTTTGACTGATCCAACACAACAACTGACTACAAAACCAAACAGAATCTACGACACTGGGCAAATGCTGCCACCCAAACCTTGTGACCCCCCTCCCCCCAATCTAATGCATTAATATGGTACCAGTATAAAATTGTGTTATTTAGGCCTAATAATCCAAAAAATTTGAAGTCATCCTTCTGTCCACATCCCTGCTCCACCACGGCCTGGAATATTCTAAAGAACATTTAAGAGCACTGAATTTTAACATTTAAACACTGAAACAAATATATTCTGTATATATGAAGAAGGATTAGGATGAGCTATGACGCAATATTTAAAC
>JAQMYF010000012.1:16994189-17008781 GCA_030014195.1 Neosilurus mollespiculum | reverse complement strand
AGAACCTGCACTAACAACACTGGCATCTATAGCAGATTTGTCAACGTGGCAGTGAGGTCAGCAAGGTTCTTGCAAAACTTTCTGTAGAGACATTTTACAATATTGTGGACCTTTCTTTACAATAGTGGGTACCTTTTGCCCATGACCAACAATGTAGCCTAGGTAGGTCACACTGGCCTGACCGAAAAACTTGAAGAAATCGATCAGAGCTTTCATGATTTCGGGAGATTTAATACCTCCAAAGGGAACTTTTTGTTCCAGTCTAAAAACATCAGGTCGATATGCCCTCTGATTCACACTTTGGTGCATAAAGAGAGACTTCAAATCAGGATCATCTCTCTGTTCCTGAATTAGCTTTGCTCTTGATAGAGACATATTTTTCTTGGACGTTACTGGCGTCTTATTATTCACATCTGAAGCATAATCAAGATCTTCACTGGGATCAGCAAATATCTGTGACAAATCCACAATGTTATCTTCAGAATCAATTTTGCGTGCTTCAGCCATTTTCTTGGATAGAGCTCATGTCACCGGACGAGAAGGGAACACTTTTGGATTCTCTTCTTTAAAGATGTCGCCTTTTGATGATGGGATTGGTTCGAAGGCTTTGGGCTCAGCATCGACTCTCTGGCAACACCTGACACCTGCCAAATCATTTCCCAGTAGTAATGAGATACTCTCAATTCCTGGGTACGGCATAACAGCAACGACCACAGGACCTGATACTAAGTTTGACTTTACCATAATATTATTTAGGGGAGCTGTAACACAACCACCCTCAAAACCTTGTAACATTAAAGATTCATTGGTGGCCGAACTCAAATCTAAAGGTAATACACTTTTTAGTAAAACAGATTGAGCTGCCCCAGTATCTCGTAAGATTTTGACCGGTACTGGATTGGATGCATCAACAAATGATACTGTGCTCTCAGACACATAAGAAACATATTCTTTTCTAATGTCAGATGTAATTCTCCCTTTTAGGGTATAACATTCTGTCATTATGTGACCTTGTTTCTTATAATATTGACCTGTGGAACCTGATCTGGTCTGGTCTTTCTCGAATTTCTTCTCCTGGACACTGGACCAATGATGGCTGCTGGAGGACTCAGGTCTTTGATCAGAGTAAGGCCTTGGCCTGTCATAGTCATCACTTCTCTTCATAAAGACTTTCTTTTGGGTAGTCATCGGCGAGGATGGTCACATCTCGAAGTGTGCAAACTTTGTGTTGAGTCAGGTGCATCTTGATGTCTTCGTGGACACATCTCTTGAATTCTTCAAGCAGCATAAATTGCTTCAAGTCGTCGTGGGTGTCGACTTGCCTCGATCTGCACCATCTGTTGAACAAAATTTCTTTGTCACAACCGAAATGCATGTATGTGTGGTTATCTGGTTTGCGATAATTCCTGAATCGCTGGCGGTAAGCCTCTGGTACCAACTCATGGGCCTTTAGGATAGTGGCCTTGAGCACTTTATAGTCCTTCCTGTCTTCTGACAAAAGTGAGGTGAGCACTTCTCGGCTTTTGCCTGTCAACGTACTTCGCAGTTGAGATGCCCATTGGTTTTTAGGCCAGTCATAGTTGGCGGCTGTGTTTTCAAAGTCTGCGAAGAACTGGTCAATTGCATCCTCCTTGAAGGCTGGTACTATGGTTATGTGTTCGTTTTGGTGCATCTCCATCAGCAATAAATCAGGCAAAACTTAGCAGGAGGAGAGACAGTCGTAAGCCTGTTGTTTCTGAGAGTAGGAGATGAGAGGCGAAGATGGGAGGCAGCTTTCGTTGAGTAGAATCTTTGATCTTGCCGCAATATTCTCACTGAGATGTTTATGGTTGTCCAGGTTTAAGCGTAGTCTGTTCAACTATCAGTGGGTTGTGGTCGGTGTATACTAGTATAGGTTGGTTGCAAGAGGACAGATACACTGCAAAGTGTTGCATTGCTAAAATTAGAAAAAAGGGTCTTTTTAGATGGTGGAATAATTTATCTGGTGGGCATTGTAACAGACTGGATGTCCAACACCCCATCCAGTCTTTCATTTTCCTAAGAAATCTGATGTTTATACAAAGTATCTAACTACTAAAGAGGAGGCACTAGCCCTAAACCTAGCTATGCAACTTTTTGAGGTATACCTGTCTTCTTCAAGTAAACCCATAGGAGTGTATAGAGGTTGATAATGTATGTGTTCATTTATGTAGTTATGGTAATCATCATTTAGTTTCATATTTATTTCATATTGTAAAACTACCATAAAAGTTGTCATAAACTCCAACATTTCTTTCATGGAGGGACGTGTGACATAACAGGCACATCCTGTATCTATGATAATATAACTGACAGATGTATATCCACTATCACAGGAATGATTTCCTGTGTTGTTCAGTGGATCATTTAGGTGGTATCATTCTCTCACTGAATGTGCTCCTATGAATGATCAGCAGGTTGTGAAGTGAGGTTGAGGTGTTGTTCAGTATTGTCTTTATTTTGGACAAAATTCTCATCTCCGACACTACCGTCAGAGAGTCCAGCTCTATCCCCACAATGTTACTGACCTTGTGGATCAGTTTGTTTAGTCTGCATCTGCAACCCTCAGCCTGCTGCCCCAGCATGCAACAGCATAAAGGATAGTGCTGGCCACAACAGACTCATAAAACATCCTAAGCATTGTTTGGCAGATGTTAAACAACCTTAGCTGCCTCAAAAAATAGAGACGGCTCTAGCCCTTTTTTGTAAAGTGTGGTAGTGTTTTTATACCAGTCCAGTTTATTGTCAGTATGAACTCCAAGGTATTTGTAATCCTCCACCATTTCCACAATAACGTCCTGGATGGAAACAGGGGCCACTGGTGTTTTGGATCTCCTAAAATCCATAATCAGTTCCTTGGTCTTTGTCACATTAAGCTGCAGAAGATTATGCTCACACCATGTGACGAAGGAGTCCACAGCAGCCTGATATTCCATCTCATTACCTCCACTGATACATCCAACTACACCAAAGTCATCAAAAAACCCTCTGTAGACTCAGGCTCATCGTGAAGATGTAATGTGAGACTCCACAGAGCTGGGGGGGCACAGGCTTTAACGACACAGGGACTCACCCCATCTGGTCCTGCTGCCTTGCCTGAGTGTATTATTCTCAGCTGTTTCTCGACCTGATTATAGGTGAAGTTGACAGGTGGGGGAGGATTTTCTGGTCAATCACAGGAGGCAGAGGTGCAGTAAGGAGAGGGAAGGAGAGAGAGTGGTGTGGCAGGGGTTATAGGCTTGCCCCTGATGAATTAGAAGGGGGCTGAGCAGTAGTTGTCGAATCTGTTAAAAAACATTCAGCTGCTTTTGGTTGGCATAAAACCAGCGATGGTCTTCATACCACTCCAAACCTCTATCATGTTGTTATGTTGGAGTTTTCACTCCAGCTTTATCCTATAATTGTCCTTAGCCTCTCTAATCTTGACTCTTAGTGAACTTTGTCCCTGGACGTTACAACATGACAATGATCCTGAAGGCCAAGTAAAGCCAAGAAAATCTTTGGCTACAGCAGAACAAATTGAAGTTTCTGGAGTGGCCATCTTAGTCTCCTGACCTCAATATCATTGAGCCACTTTGGGGGAGGTCTCATACACACAGTTACTTACACACAAGACAGCCCAATAATTTAGAGGAACTGAAGGCTGTTTGCCAAGAGGAATGGGCAGATTTATGATCTGAGAAAATAAAGTGCCTCATCCACAAAAAACTTCAAGCTGTCATTGATGTTAAAGGGGGCAATACATGATATTAAGAATATTTGATCAGGGTCATTTAGTTAGTTTCTCTTGTCAATATGATTTAAATGGAACAAACATGATTGTTTGATAATAAATAGCTTCAACCAACCACTAACCATGAGTGGAAGAAAAATCTTTGTATTATCATTCATATTCTCTGAAAAATGAAAAAAAAAAAAATCACTAATTCTATCAGGGTATGTAAACTTTTAACCACAACTGTATACACAGGTAATGATTTTGAAAAAAGAAAAAAAGTTATATACAGATCTTTTTCTTGCGTGAAGTGTTATTAAACTTTAACTTTTCTTGACATCCTCAGCATGACTATTGTACGCTGTGACTTGCCAGAACCATCTGTAGACTTTATAGAAGGAACAGGGTTGTCTCTTCAAGTGAGTGGACTCTCCCTCGCCATCAATGGTCAATGGAGCACAAACTTTGGCCTCATGTAAGTGGGCTAGAGGCAGGAAGGTAGACAGTATATTATACTAGGACACCTAATATAACTTAAACCATATTAAAGTCAGTTTAATGATTTCAGTACCTATGGAACTGTAGTATTGTAGTTTTGCAGTTTATTTATATGTTATATATAGTATATTTTATTATAGAGGATTTTTTGTATATAAATTAAAAAATAAATTAATAATTTTTAGTGTGAGACTGTAATGTGGTAAATGAAAGGAAAAAAAAACACAAACTCTTCTTGACTGCACTGTACACAAACTTTGTGTATTATAATATCATTGTATTATTGTTTAAAGTATATTGTAGTACATTTTAAGCATACTGATATGTGTTTTAATCCAGTCATGATAGTGGTTGGTTTGATCTGGCTGTATATACCATCAATCTCAAAACGCTGTTGGAGTTTCAGCGCACTACTGATCATCTTAACATTTCCACTGTCATGTGTTCTGCTGATTTGGGAGGTGTTGAAGCACATTTCCATGGTGGTGCCAGGTAAGTCTAAATGTAAATGGTATACTACAAGTCTAAATGTATGTGGTATACTACACGAGAAATGTAAATGGTATACTACATGAGAATAGCCCAATCTGATTTGCTCAATTCCTTGGGATACCATACATTATGTGCTCCTCAAACTTGAAAAGATATTTAAATAAATGAAAAATGCAAAATAAACTATTAAAATGTAATTTTATTTTCCTACATTCCCATGTAGTATATACTACAACAGTCATTAGCCTAAGGTACAAGGGATATTGCTGAATACCCCATGACATTACATCTCAAGGACTATTCAGCAATATCCACTTTGTCATATGTAATACAACATAGGTACATGCTTAATTACACTCACTTACTCATTTGTCAAACTGCTTACCCTTAATAGGGAAGCTATGCCTATCTCAGCTGACACTGGGAGAAGGCAGGGTATACCCTGCACAGCTCACCAGACCATCACAAGGCCAACACGCACACAACTATTCACACTCACACCTAGGGGCAATTTGGAATAGACAATTAGCCTAATGTGAATGCCTTTAGACTGTGGGAGGAAACCAGAGTACCTGGAGGAAACCCAGGCAAGTATGAGGAGAACATGTAAACTGCACACAGAAATGCCTGAGCACAGTACTCGAAGTCAAAACCTTGTAGCTCTGAGGCAGATGTGCTAACTACTACACCACCGGTCCGCCTGCTTAATTACATAATAATAAAAATACTGATAATAATAATGAAGGTGCTGACAGCCATGCGACGTCATACCCGCAATGACAGTGGAAATTGATGCAAATCAGATAGTAGTAGTAGTAGTAGTAGTAGTAGTAGTAGTAGTAGTAGAAGTAGTAATAATAAGAACAAGCAGAAGACATTTTTAAACCATTTTTGATAGTCTTTTTAGAATATTTATTTACTCAATAGCCAAACATTTGTGGACAACTGACCATCAGGCCCATACAGAATGTGTTTGTTTAACATCCCATTCCAGATTTAGTTCCCCTTTTCAGTTCCCATAATCGCCACTTCTAGTATATCATAATCTTTTGGGGAGGCTTCCCACTAAAATTCGTAGTGTACCTGTGAGGATTTTCACATGCAAACAGTTCAAGGGGCCTCATGTACAAAGGGTGCATACGCACAAAAACGTGGCGTCATTTATGCCACTGATTGCACAGCACAGCGCGGGTGAGGACACGGCCAGTCGGGCGGGTAGCAGGAATCCCCCATTTCTGTGACGCCAGAGCCGCTGCGGATGGTGGAGGAATCCTCGAGTCTGTGGCTGTGGGTCCTCCGTCTCACTGTCTGTTTTATTTATTTATTTATTTATTATTTATTATTATTTTTTTAATACATTGTACTTAAACATGAGTCAAAGTCTTGGATACCCTCTTCCTTGTACTGGCATGTTTAAATTTGCCAAACCAAAGAGCATGCACACATTTCCGCATGAACCTCTATCTTACAGGGCTGTGAGCTTGGGGGTGATCGGAGACCCCACATGCGCTCCCACCACCCCTGAAAGAGCAGTGTCACCTATGACTGCGGTGGCTCTCTGCTCAAGCGGGGTGAAGTCCTCCTCTCCTCTCCCCCCGCCTGAATGTGCCAGACTTTGGTGGTGGGCAGCCGTCCTCTGCTTAACGGCCACCTTTAAGTCTGACCACTTCTTTTATTACTCCGTGTGTGTTCGCCTTTCTGACCCCACAGTATTGACTCTCTCACACACTCTTTCCCACTCAGACCTCTTGCATTTGTTGTTAATGATGGAGGACAGCGTGCCAAACACTACATTCTTGTGCGCCTCCCCGTCTTCCTCATATTATAAGGGTTTTCTGATCCTGCGAAGAGGGGAATCTCCGGTGCAGGGTTTATTTAAATATGATTTGCGTATTTAAATGGAGATGTGGACATTGAGGGGTCGGGTACTCCTACATGTGCGCTCAATTCCACGTTGATTTAGATGTTCAAAGGAAATGTGCTTGGATTCATGCATACGCACAGATTCATACATCTGGATTTTTTTGTGCGTACGACGTTTTCTGGATTTAAGCGTACGCCTTTTTTCAGGAAGAATTCCACGCAAGTCTTTGTACAAGAGGCCCCTGGTGGGCAGTCAGCATTCCAGTTCACTCTAAAGGTGTTAAGTGAGTTTGTGGCCAGGGCTCCATGAAGCCCACTTGAGTTCTTCCACACAACCCTTGGCAAACCATGTCTTCATGAATCTAACATTTTACACAGTTGCACTGTCATGCTAGAAAATGTTTTGGGTCCCTTAGTTCCAATAAGAGACAATCTTAAAGTTACAGCATACAAAGAAGCTCTAAACAATTTTGTCTTCCACCGCCATAGTAACAGTGTGTACGTATATATGGGTGTGATGCTCAGATGCACACAAACCTTTTGTAATATCATTTCCATGCAAATAATTGAGAAATATTACATGGAAAATGTGCATGGTACTCACTTACTTCATCTAATTATTATAAAACATTGTTTAGCCACTCTACTTGTGCAGATAATTTATCATACACAATACATAAGAAGCTTAATAAGATAAATAATTTTATTCCTTAAAAAATTTCAGTTTCATCTTTCAGCCATTTGTAAAAAAGTTTATTGGGCGTATTGAAGACATGATTAAAGAACAGGTAGGTTGGAAACTTCTGATTTAAATCATGATTGCTTAAATCTAAATCCCCGGCATCACTAATGTTATTATGCTTTTCTCCATCCAGATATGTCCAGTATTTCAGAATGGAATTGAAAATATCAACAAAGATCTGACTGAGTCTGGTATTTCAAGTGTACTGCTTACACTAATTTAACTAATTTTAAAATAATAAATTGCATTTCTTATATAATTACTAATATAATAATGTGTGCATGCTCTTACTAAACAGTGTACTAGAAAGTTCATCTCTTTTTATAAATATCAACCTTCTTACATAAGTACGGGTAAAATTTTGAAAGGTTTTTAATTTACCTCCCAGACATACCAAATTAAATGAAATACAGTGTTATCTTTTGAAAATTAAATGAAGTCCTAGACCTAAAGTCTTTCTGAGTGGCTCAGCTATTTAGTGGTTAGCATGTCACAGCACCTCACATCACAGAAGGTCCAGGATTCAAGTTCTGGGCATGGAGAGGGCATTTCTGTGTGGAGTTTGTATGTTCTCCCAAACTTGTGTTGGTTTCCCCCGGGTACTGTGGTTTCTTCCCACTGTCCAAAGACAGGTGCATTAGGGGAATTGACTGTTCCAAATTGCCCCTAGGTGTGATTGTGAGTGTGAAGTGGTTATGACGGTTGTCAAAAACAACAGCATAAATAGCATAAATATTAAGAAAATAAAATGCAGGTTTGACACTGTTTCACTTTGAATTTAAATAAATAAGTTAATAAGATGGTGGACAGACAGAGCCGTTGGCCATGGAGCATAGCCTATCTATCTTATATGATATTTATGAGGATTGATATTTCCACCTTCGAAGGTTGACCTTCGAATTTGACCCCACAGTTTGTAAAGGACAAAAAAGTTGAATGTCCTTGCGTGGCCTAGTCAGAGCTCAGAATTAAACCCCTTGAAAATCTTGAATGACTTGAAGATGGATTACTGATTGGTAGGTCATGGGTCCAAGCCGCAATAAAACCAAGATGCCACTGTTGGGCCCTTAAGCAAGGCCTTTAACACTCAGTTGCTTAGTTGTGTACAAATGTTAATATAAGTCACTCTAGAGTGTCTTCCAAAAGCCATAAATGTAAATGTAATGTAATGTAGACTGTGGTCGATCAACATCACCATGCGAATGGTTTGGTGTGTGTGTGTTGGCCCTGTGATGGTCTGACAATCTGTACAGAGTGTACCATACCTTTACTCAGTGTCAGCTAAGTTAGGTTCCAGCCCCTTATAAGTCTAATAAAGGATAAATCGGTTCAGTTTTTTTAAAGATGGTAACAAACGTTTAATATTCAGTTTTGTGGCTGTTGCATTTCTACTGTTGTACAGGTTGCATTTTCCATCCATTCCAATTAAATAAAATAAAATAACATAAAAACATATATGAAATGTTTTGATACTGCTGCCTGACAATGGAATGGAAGTTATGAATATTTTTCATCTAGAACAGGATTTCATTTTAAAAACTGTTATCTTTTATTTAACAGATGCTATACAGGTGGATCCTTATGTATATGTTAACGTTTCTCTCACCGACTCGCCTGTTGTTTTCGACAATGGATTTGAATTAAATGTAAAGGTATGACCAATATTTTATTTCTGAACACAGTGCCAGTTGAGATTGGGTTACAATGCAATGTCCTAACTGCCTCTGGTGATTATACTTTTATATTACGCTTTCATTAATATTACCTGGAAGGGGGCTGTAGAACATGTTGAAGATGGCTTAAAGGCAGTTTCAAAAATACTATTCTATTTTTGCAGCAAGGATTAGTTAAAGAATGTACATAATATACATCCCCTGGTCGGCCCAGTAGCATAGTGGTTATCATGTCTGCCTCACAACAAGAAGGTCCTAGGTTTGAGTTTGCATCACCATGAGGCTTCCTCTGAGTATACCAGTTTCCTTCCACAGTCCAAAGGCATGCACATTGGGGTAATTGGCTGTTCCAGATTTGTGTTGGCCCTGCAATAGACTGGTGAGCTGTTTATGGTGTACCCCGCCTTTGCCCAGAGTTGGCTGAGATAGGCTCCAACCTCCCTGCACCCCTAATAATAATGATGGTAATAATAATATTAATAATAATAATAATAATAACAACAAAACAACAACAACAACAATATTAATAATAATAATAATAATAATAATAATAATAATAATAATAATAAATCACTTAATGAAAACAATTATCAACCAATCGAACACAATCATAATTACATAAACATTGGGAAAGAAGCAGTCAGAAAAATGGCTAAAGAACATAAGAAATGCAAATATGAAAATAAATACTGGGCATTTAAACAGGTCTGGGAACTGAAATTTTTCTTTGTCAAGTGGGGCGAAGCTGAACACCCAAATTTCAGTGCCGATGTTCTGAAGGGTGGAATGCTACAGGCGAGACTTCATCAGTTCATGCACGAAATCACACATAAATTGATGAAAAAGATGAAGTTTTATACTTATGGAGACCTGGTTGATGATCAGTAATGCTGTCTGTTGCTGCTGGGACTTTGTGATCAGCTCTTAGAAATCATTTAATAATGATGTTGAGACACTGACAGTAATTGAAAAAAATTGTGGTTGTAGTGATGGTAAAAATTAGCTATTACATCATGCTTTCATTCCTTAAATACAATATATTATTTGGTGGCGGTGGTGGCTCAGTGGTTCAGGATCTGGCTTACTGGTCTGAAGGTGAGGTGTTCAAGCCACAGCACCACCATGGTGCCACTGTTGGTACCGTGAGCAAGGCTCTTAACCTTCAGTTGCTCATTTGTATAAAAAAATGAAAATGCTAGTCACTCTGGATAGGGGTGTCTGCCAAATACGGTAAAATTATTCTTATACTGAAATGCATAATGGTTTCACGGAGGAAACCTATGGTTCTTGCCAAAATATTTTTTGTTGGTGTGACCCTGAGGAGAGCAGGGTTGAGTATCACTGCTTTAAACTATAGTCTGAGTAGGTAGACACATATTATTTGACAATTTTGTGATTAATATTTCTGTCTTGATTGTCCACAACAGGGTGAATTTTACAGTGTCAACTCTCCGTCTGAGCCACCATTTTCTCCCAACCATTTTAAACTGCCTTGGCAAACAAATTACATGCTGTCAGTGGGTGTATCTGAGTTCTGTGTAAACTCAGCAGCATTTGCCTACCACACTTCTGGAGTGTTGAACATCACCATCAGTGATGACATGGTAAGGATATAATATAAAACAATTGTCAGACTGAATGATCACACAAGCATTAGTAACACAGGGGTGGAGAGAAAAAGCTAACAGTAACTGGGCTGAACAAATGTGCAAGCAGTTTTAATAGTACTACTAACTAAAATTAAAACTAATACAGCACTCAGTGTTTTCCACCAGCTTGTCTCTGCTTGGTGGGGAAGGGTATGTATTCACCAGCATCTGTTTGTTTGACTGTTAGCAGAATTACACAAAAACTACTTGAACCATTTTTCATCAAACTTGTTGGAGGGTTGGGGTATGGGACTGGAAAGAACCTACAACATTTTAAAGCAAATCTGAATCATGATCTGGATCCAGTAATTTAATAAAGGCTTTTCAAAAAGCATTTATTCAGATTTTTTTTCTGTCAAATAGCATCACACAAAAACTACTGATGTGATTTAAATCAAAGCTGGTGGAGGGCTGGGGCCTTGGGCCAGGAAAGAACCCATTAAATTTTGGGGGGCGATCCATGCATGGAATCATGTCGAAAAAAAATCCCTTTATTTAATTAACATTTAGGCAAAATGTTTATCAGATATTACCTTATAACTATGCAAGGTTTTAATAATGCATTTGTACCTTGAAGAGGCACCATGCACTCTATAAGCACCCCTCTATCTCCATGTTTTACATAAGATTGAGATCAATACTGACTGGCATGATGATTTTTTCCCCTCTCTGAAGCCATTCCATTGTTAACTCCGAACTGTGCTTTGGGTCACTGTATGCTTGAAGAGTTTAATATTAATCTTTAGTTGTCAAACAAAGGCCTGCCTGTTTTTTGAGCTGTGAATGAGTCCATCTATCTTGACTTGAACCAGTTGCAGTAGAGGTGAAGCCTTTTGTAAATGGTTAATTCTGGGCACATTCAGGTGACTCATAAAACTTGCACTTTGCACTTACTTGTATGTGGAGACTCTTTATAGCCACTCTATATCTAATGCATCATGTATTGCAGTGAAGTATATCCCATGAAAATTGGATATATTTAACTTTTGTTTTCAATGCATTTCTCATTTTTGATTAGGTAATACATGTAATTAAATTGCCATTTTCAAGTAAAGTTCATAATTAAAAAATCTTTAAAATTAAAATAATAAAATATAAAATTTAAGAATACATCATGAAATTGGTTAAATTTTCTTATTTACACTAATATATTCAAACATTAGTTTATTATACTTAATTAAAATCATACTATAATATTTCTTTTTATAGTATGATGTACTATAAAAAGAAATATAGTATAAAATATAGTAATAAAAATATATAGTCTAATGTCCCACTTTATGAAAAAACAATTCATAAAGTTTTGTACTTTTGTTTCCACATAGTATATACTAAAACTCTAAAAGGGGTTTCAAGAGACACTTATCCACCTTCATTTTTTATAATAAAAAACAAACAAACAAAAATTTTGTTTTAGTGTGCTTTTTTGCATATATTTTCATTTAAATACTAGTACAGTTATTTGCCTTAGGCTCTGTGGATGTTGCTGAAATGAACAGATGAAACACTGAGAATGTTGACATCCACCTGCAGTGAATTGATATTAATTATTTCTTGTTTTAAAGATCCCCAAGGTTTCTCCTATTCACTTGAACACAAGCCAGTTTGGAACTTTAATTCCTCAGGTTTGTTTTGAGTTTTTATATGGTATATCGTCTAAGGTTTACAGAATTTTTATATATATATTTTACTAACATGAAGTACAGATTATTGTACACTGTAATCTGTTCTTGCAGACAATTAATTGCTATTTTTTGGGGGTTTTCATTGCAGCTCCCCAAGTTGTATCCAGACATGGAAATGGAAGTTATGTTGTATACCAGTGATACCCCCTTCATTTCCTTTAATCAAACCATGATAAATGTTGACCTGACTGCTGCAGCCAAATTCTATGTTCTGAAGACCCAGACTGGTCCAATCCCTCTGTTCAGACTGGACATGGTGAGAATTTCCTTCTTTCTTCAGAAAGTTCATTTCACTTTCCATACCTTAAAATATACAGTACTACACTCACTGGCGGAGTCAGGAATTTGCTATGAGGAGCAAAAGGGTAAGGAATAATTAGCTGCATTATGCTCAGTAAAGACCTCATGCAAATATAACAACATATGTTTAGTTATTAATATAGTTAGTAATATATTATTTAACTGAATGGCAGCAAAGAAAATTAGGAAAAACCCTTTCCTAGGTCTGCCTATGATGCCGCTCACTGTTCCTAAACCTCCTGCTTCCCCATTCATTATGGCAACAATCCTTGCCATAATTTTATGTGATCTTACTGGATTATGGATACCAGTACTCATAGTAAAATATGAATTTTATGATTAAATATCAGTATCTGTCAGTAAATAAAAAAAAGTCAAAGTACCTGAATTTTATATCAGGCAGCCGTGGCTAATGATTAGAGAAGCAGGTTTGGGACCAAAATGTCGCTGGTTCAGAACCAGCAGGAAAAATGTGTGGAAGTGGGGGGGAATGAACTGCACCTTCCCGTCCTTCACCTTCATGGCTGAAGTGTACTTGTGCAAGGCACCTAACCCCCAACTGCTCTCCAGGCACCAAAATGTGGTAACCACTGCTCTACTCACTTTGGATGTATTAAATACAGAGGGGAAAAAGTCCCCTTATGGGATTAATATAGTATATGAAATTAAAATAAATAAATATATAATCTGCTATTGGAGTGTTTCTCCACTGGGGCCCTGAGATACTCCTACCATTCATACTGTGGAGTGTCAACAAACAAAACATCATTAACAGAACATTAACAGCAACAAGGAACATGAACTCGTTACGGAAATAATTCAATTGCCAAGATTTGCCAAGATTATCCAAGGTGATAAAAATGAAGGGGAAAATCAGCTAGTGGAATATGGTATTAAAAAAAAAAATCTGTGTTAACCTTTCCTGTTTTCACTCCAGACTGAATTCAGAAAACACAGGGGAGATTTGTGTATTTCTTTCCTCCATGGTTTAAGTTATTTCAACTTTTAAAGCAGCAATGCTACTCTTATAACACTGGCCTCGGACACCCATCAGTAGAGATATCTTTTGGGAGCTCTTGGGAGATATTTATTTATTTATTTATTTATTTATCTTTTGTTTGTTTGTTTGTTTCATGTTCACTGTATAGCCAATGAGTACTGAAGTTTGGACACTACCACTGTGAAGCAGGGCACCATTCAAGCTTAAATTTGATATGCCAGTTTTTCACAGGTTTAACACAGAGACTTCCAACCATTTTTTCTCACATTTACACCTGTGGGAGGAAACTGAAGCACCTGAAAATGACACAGTGCAAACGCTAAATAAAAAGTTCAGCTGTCGTTAGATTTAAACCAGAAGCATTTTTGTTTTGAGGTGACAATAATCATTGTACCACCCTTACGCAATAAAAACATTAATCAAATCGCCACAAGATTGACACAGCAGGTTTTAGATTTATGCAGTGAGTGCAGATGACACTTGTATAACACTTGTGTGCTTACAGTAATTTTCTGCATGATCATATTTCTCCTCTTTAAGCAATATTCTTTTAATGCTAAAGTCCACATCGACCAGCAGTTGCTAAAAGGTGTTTTGGCAATGAAAAAGTAAGTGTACAAATAAATGTTTTCTTAATCTAATCTTTGATTAAATTAATGTGCAAAACAAAATAAATAACTTTAACACTCTTTCTTTTAAATACCTGAATGGCTGAAGTATGGCCATACTGCTTGGATCTTCAGAGATTGGCGAATTCGATGTAAGTTCTTTATAACTTATTGTTGATGTTATAAGTTATATGAACCACAATTATGCTCCAATCCTGCTGAGATACTGTGGGGCAAAAAAGTATTTAGTCAGCCACCGATTGTGCAAGTTTTCCCACTTAAAAGATGAGAGAGGTCTCCAATTTTCATCACAGGTTCACTTCAACTATGAGAGACAGAATGGGGGGAA
>JAQMYF010000012.1:16979283-16990934 GCA_030014195.1 Neosilurus mollespiculum | reverse complement strand
CAAAGTAAACAAAAAAATATTAGTCTGTTTTCTTTTCCCTGGTCATTTTGATCATGGTTTCAGGTGATCGGTACAAGAAGATGAGTTTCTCAAACAGTTGCTCTTCCAGTTCCATCTCACCAGTTTCCCGGACAACAAAGATGTCAGTGCACAGTTTCAGCACACGGTCCACATTTGGTAGTTCCTCAAACATGATGGAGCGAGATATTCCATTGAAGAACTCTCGCACAAACTTGCCAATCACCAACACCACTGACATGTAAAGACCCACAATTCTGCACAACACACAAGACACACATGTCAGTTGCACTTATTAAACTTTCTGTACCACTTACTGTGTGCACATGGTTCAATCTGCCTGTTGCACATACTGGTCCATTTTTAAGAAATTAACATTCAACAGAAAACTGAATTCATGGCATATTTTACACAAAGCTTGGAATATATTAACATGAGCTTGAGTGAAGGCTACGATCAAATCAGACCTTGTGTGCACAAGTTTTTGAGCCAGAGTGAGCATTCATTAGATCATATATTCTGACTGTCATCTGAGCATATGATCCATTATCAATTAAAGTCATGGCACATATTGCAAATATTATTATATCTTAATATTATTTTAATATTAGCAGCATGTTATATTGTGTAAAGGCCTACACCAACTATGTATCATGTATGTCTAACATAAATAGGTATTTCCTACTGTTTACAGAAAACAGAGTTTTTTGATGCAAGTTTATTTCTGCTTTGAATTTGAACCTATATTTTAGGTTAGGCTACTGATGACATAGGCAAGCAATTAAAATTAAGTGGTTTCAAGCAATGGGGAAGCTAACTGATATACAATGTAATAGTTTAGATATGGGCACCACGGTGGCGCAGTGGTTAGCACGTCTGCCTCACATCAAGAAGGTACCTGGTTCGATTCCTAGGCTCAGGCGTTTCTGTTTGGAGTTTGCATGTTATCCCTGTGCTTGCGTGGGTTTCATCCAGGTACTCCGGTTTCCTCCCACAGTCCAATAATATGCACAGTAGGCCAATTGGCTGTTCCAAATCACCCCTAGGTGTGAGTATGAGTGGTGTAAACGGCTGTGTGTTGGCCCTGCGATGGCCTGGCGAGCTGTTCAGGGTGTACCCTGCCCTAACCCAGAGTCGGCTAAGATGGACACTATCCTCCCCTTGACCCTAATTAGGATTAAGTGGCTTAGAAAATTAATGAATGAATAGTAGTGGTACTTATTCAGCCACCTGTGATATTTAATATTATATTATATACCTATTTACATACTTAAAAATAAGGGCATAAGAACTGACCAAAAGATCTTTTATCATGAATCAAAATTACTAACATGTAATACACATAGCTAAGAGAAAGCAAACAGCTTTCTTACCCATATCCAGCTAAGAACCCCAGGCTGGATGGACTGACTTTATCATTGAAGACCACTATTTCAATGTTCTGGCATCTGGTTATTGGATGATCTGGACTGCACTCCTCCACCACCCACCAATGAGGGCCATTTCCCTCTGAACTTCTGTTGTCTTGTTTCAGTTTGATGGACAAGGGACGGAAGAAGATCAAATGATGGTCATCAGTGCGATCAGAAGGTCCTGTAAAGTAGTTTAATACAGGTGTAGGTCATTATCGCATGCATGTGGCAATAATAAGTTACACAATACAATATTCTTATAATTAAGACCGCAATCACCACAACTGCAAACATCTAAGGTATTAATCTAGTGAATAAAGCGACTCACTACAGAAGTCTAATTAAAGAAAGTGCTACGTGTCCGCAGAACACACCTTTCTCAAACACCCAAAACAACCATTACCTTGTCATTTTCACCCAGAATAGGTTTATTTTGTCTCTACAGTATATTGCCTGTAACGATATGTTAAGGTCTGCCCATGAAAAGTTCAGCAGCCAGAAGAAATATCTCAGTCTGTCTGTCTCTCTGTCTGTTAATATTTTGTAGGCTAACATTGTATTTTTTAGCTCCCGCCCACAAAGTGGTTTAGTTTCCAGGCATTTACTTGCCATATGCTAGCTCACTACTATTAGTGCTAGGCTGAGTTTGTGTGTGAGTGACCTTCACCTTCTTTTCAAGGTCACAGAGGAAAAACTGTATAGTTTTATAGGACATTCACTTGCCGTGCTCTGAGCTTGGGCTTTCAAACTTGCTATGCTTGCTCTATATTGGCATATTATTAAATGGTTTTGACTCCTGTGGTTTATTTTTTAAATACTTCTGAGGACATGGTGTGTGTGTGTGTGTGTGTGTGTGTGTGTGTGTGTGTGTGTGTGTGTGTGTGAAGAGACAAATACGCATTAACCCTTGGTTTACACTGGGTCATGTTGTCCACGATCTCCATGATTCAAAAAAGTGTGGAGCTCCATGATTTATGACTACTCTTGGAGCACAATTGCGGTATAAAAAAGATGCAGGGTGCATCCAAGAGTTCATCAAGATCACATACGATGCGCATTAAGGTCTGTTATGCTCTGTTAAGGTCTGTTCTCTACTACAATTCCAACATTGTATCACAATCGGTGTCAAATCGTAAACATTGTAATAATCGCAAAAGTCAAAAATTTTGCCACAATCAGCATGATCATGAATCCATCAATTTCAAGATCATCACAATTTAATCCCACAATCGACCCCCACACTCCTCAGAAAGATCGCTGACATTGTACCACAGTGTAAACCCAGGATACGTATAGGGCAGGCAGTTATTGATGTATGAAAACTAAATATCGGTGCATTTTTACAGTAGCCTGCTATTTATTAGAACAACAAGCACTTGCCAACAATAAGTCGATGTGCTAGTTTTGCTTCTGGTCCTGAGGATCCTCTGATATATTTAGGCATCAGGTTTTTAATGATCCTGAAATACATCACAAAAAGAGTAACAAAATTGACATTTGCCTTAAAAATTTAATGTAAATAAATAAAGAACAACCAATCTTACCATATTTGCACAGATTTCTAGCTTATATATAGATTCTTTCATGTATGTACAAACTATTTTAACCAAATCCCTCTGTAATGTTGCTTGTCCTTTAAAGTTTGAGTTTAGCTTGGGCAACAGTTTATATGGCACATCACTCATAATTCATATTTGAATTGAGTAAATACTTACACTGGGTTGGTGCGTGTCCCTTTTAGCATTTGCACAAGGCTATCTTGCAGGTCTTTGTCTTCATACTTCACAGTGTGTTCACCTATCGCTTCTGCATTCATCACAATGGAGGCATTTCTGCTCATAACACATAGACAAATGTTAGCGATATCTGGTGCTGTCAACATGGGAGGTTTGTGCATGTGGACATGGCAACATCTTAGCAAGGAGTAGGAACATAAGGATATGAATATCTAACATATCTGACATCAGCTAGTCTCCACGGGGATTATGTCCTTTTGGAAAATGGGAAATGTGCTACCCTAGTTTTATCTCACTTGGAATCAGATGCCTTCTTCTATTTCTTAACTTTTCTTTATTTCTGATCTTGGACTTTTTATGAATTAGAGTTGCACTGCTATTGATTTTCTTTTTTTGAGTTGTCTCACATATGCAAGCCATATCATTTATAGTGCTTACATTTTTTATATGTATATAATTTGACAAGGTGGCACGGTGGCACAGTATTTAACATGTCCACCTCACAGCAAGAAGTCCTGGGCCTGATTCCCGGGCTCAGTTGTTTCTGTGTGGAGTTTGCAAATTCCCTCCATGCTTGAGTGGATTTTCTTCGGGTACTCCCCGCAACCCTAATTAGGATTAAGCAGCTTAGAAAATGAATGAATGAATGAATCAATATTTTGACCAAAAAAGATCCATCATTTTACATTTAAAACACAGATGCATAATATACTAAAATACAGTTTAAAACTATTCAGTTGTCAAAATCCCATGTTCATTATTTGGAAGGACCAAAGTTCAAACCACTATTTTTCATGCTCAAAAATATAAGATGTGAAATAAATCAGGAGTTCAAGTTCAGGTCTTCACATCTGGGGACTTGGGAAGAGTAATGGATTGTGGATACAGACCAAAACTGTCTGCCATTTGGGTCATTTCAAGCCAAATCATCGATATTTCCAAAATCTCCCCAGGTGACCATCTCCAATTTTCATGAAATTTTATCTGCAAGTACTTTCATATGTCTTGTGAATACATGCAAAATACTACTGCCCAATTCTCAGTAGTTTTGGAGATATGCCTGTTTGAAGATGAACACTTTAACCCTGTTTTTTTGCTCGCTGAGCCATTTTGAGTTTTTTTGCATTTTTATATCTCAGCTAAAAATGCATGTATTACCCCCAAATTTGGTATTTAGTATACTTCGCCACCACACAATTAGGTGAGGCTGTCAAACTTTAGACACTAGGGTTATTTTCTTTTTCATGGGATCACAAAAATGGCATTTTTTTTTTTAATTTTTGCGATTTTCAGGAAAAGTTTACGGAGCTCTCATGGAAAAGTGATTGGTACCATTATAATATTTTGTATTCCATATCTGCTGGTGATTGTTCTCATGTAAATCAAATTTCATTGTCATCAGGCTTTTAGTTTTTGAGTTATTACAGCACAAACATTGGCTGTGGGAAAAAAAAATCACAAAATTGGGAATTCTTTCCGATTAGGAGTTCACCATGTGGACAACTGCTGAGCCTCTTTATTTATTTATTTATATATATTTTTTGTAGAAAGTATGTCCTTAAGCCAACTCTGTGTCAAAATATTTTTACATGCCCAAGATGCTTTCATATTGATCCAAATGTGGTGAAGTGACCTGTCGAGAGAAAATAAAAATTCTTACCCTCATTCCGGACACTTGGACATTAAGAAAAGTAGCAGAGAAGTTTAGTGTATCTGAGTATTTATTGAGAAAATCTATATATACAAAACAGTGTCTGTAAGAGTAATACTGTCTGTATGTGTCTGTAAGAATTGATGGTAAGAAGGAACAAATGCAAAACGTCTCCTACTCATAAACTTAAAGCAGCTGCATGTAGAATATGTGACAAAAGTAGGGGATGAAATCAGGTTCTCTAAATTTTGTGAGCTCTGTCCTAAATGGTGTGTTCCAGTCACAGCCTCTGAAATGCATTCACTCTGCATTTGTCAGCATCACCAAAACGTCAAACTCTTTCTAGTCGCTTCACCAGAGAGTAAATAATACAAAGAGCTCCTCAAAAAAAAAAATGGTCTGAAACAGAACAAATCGGACTTGTATATTACATTACTGTCATAGATGCCATGGTAGAGAAGGACTAGAACAATATAATTTGGATACATTTGCAGCCAATGATATAGACTCATAGGATGATATTAGCTTTAAGCAATGGGTACAAACAGACCACACTAGTCTTGTCTCTCTTCAGCTTCCACGGAATGACTTCATTACAAAAGCTGGAAGAGCATTTCACGACTTACCTCAGCATTATGTTCTTACAAAAGCACAATCCAATTTTTTGAATGAACTCAAGGACAGTTTCAGAGGTGATACTGCCATTGTGTTTCTAGACTTTGCAGAGAATTATAGTTTTATAGTTCAAGATGCTGGCAGGGCCAACATTGGGATAATAGTCAGGCAACATTATATTCATTTGTGCTGGGTGCCATTTCATGTACATTCTATATACTGTAGAAACACTTTTAATGGCTGACAGCAGTGGCAGACACTACAAGCTTGTGGAAAAAGAACACAAAAAAGTCAAAGGATTTTTCAAAAATTTCTGTTCATAACATATTCATTATAATATTAAGGACATTTGCCTGTTACTGTATTAATCTTCTATTTACTTGGAGAGTAGCAAGAGTTAATAGTCTGAAGGCTTCCTAACACAGTTATTTTTACTATACTTTATACCCATATAACGCACATATTTTATCTTTTTTTTTTAATGTGAAAGCATCTTGGACAGGTAAACAACCTGAAAATTGTGAAAAAGAGAAAAATTATATATTTGTGATACTATGAAAAATGGAATAAACATAATATACAAAGTCTGACAGCCTTATCTACTAGTCTGATACCTATATAGTCTACATACCAAATCTGAAGTGTATACATGCATTTTTGGCTGAGATATTAGCTTTCAAAAATGCAAAAAATCCCTCAAAATGGCTCGGTGAGCAAAAAAAAACAGGGTTGAAGTGTCCATCTTCAAACTGGCATATCTCCAAACTACTGAGAATTGGGCAAAAATATTTTGCATGCGTTTTAAAGACATGAAGGTACTTGCATATAACATTTCATGAAGATCTGAGATGGTCACCTGGGAGGCTCTCGTTGATTTGGCATGTAATTTTTTACATGCATGCCAGCATAGACATAAACACAAGACCGGACAAGAAACCTCCCTTGACGTGCCTTTATTACCAAAGGACTAAAATCTGCCATTCCAATAAGATGAGCGTTGAATGATGTGTCCAAGTGAAATAGTATCACTAAAGTGCAAGGAATAACATTTCACTTGTAAGTATTGTATTTACAGAAAACTGCATTATTTATTTATTTAATAAAGGGGGGTAAAAGGGGGGTATCGAAAGTACAAATTTTTGTTTCATTTTACATGCATCATGGCATTTTACCAGCACGTGTAACGATATGATCCAAAAAAAGCACAAAACAAAGCAAAATGTATCAATCCTGTAGCTTGTTTACATGTATAAACTTAGTTGTCAAGAATAACCAGTCTCTGGTAAGACTTCGGCATGTTCTGAATACAAACAATATACCGAGTAGTGCCAGTCTTGTGTTTATGTCTATGCATGGTACCAGCAATCCATATTATCAATCCACTGCTTTTCCTGAATACCTGAACATGAAGATGTGAGTTTTGACCTGAAGTTTATCACCTGAATTTTTGCCATTTTTATTTCTGAGCTTAAAAAATAGTAGGTTGAATATTATATTCATATTGAATATTATATACACACACTTAATAGTAATGTCAGGGGCAAGTGCTCATAATAACAGTAAGACAGAGGGATGTTTGTGTGTGTGTGTGTGTGTATACCTCAGTAAGGTCCAGCGTATGGTAATGTATATGTGTGAAGAATTGCTGAGCTCCTGAATCATGGCTTCATGACTAGCTGGGCTGATGCTCCACAGCAAACTGGCATCACTTTTAATCCTTGCTATTACTATGTCTTCTGCCATGTAGTTTACTATGAACTGCATTGCAGACTGGTTAAGGGTGAAAAGAGTAAAGAGATAAAAGATGAGTGAAACAGAACTACACAAACACACACACACACACACACACACACACACACACATTGTCATGTTACAACTACAAACTTAAATGTATTTTATTGGGATTTTATGTGAAAGACCAACACAAAGTGGGGAATAATGAAAAAGAAAATGGTAAATATGACATATATGATCTCCCAAGCAAAACTGTTCACAGGTGAGGGGACAGACTAGGTGTGATTTCTGAAAGACAGAGAACGGGAAACACGGTACCCTGTGAGGCAAGGCTTGAGTAAGTGTTGGGTTGGGTTGGGTAAGTAACGAGTACCTTGTGGTTGGGTCTATACACATCATGCCCAGCTGGGCTCATCCCAAATGAGCTATATGAATCTGCTGTGGGCCCACCACTGCCAGAAGAGGCCACAGGGGTCCAGTGCTTTGTGGTTTGGCAGCAGCTGAAGGCAGGGACTTTTACCTGACCCCCTCCCTGTCCACACCTCCATTTAAATATGCAAATCATATTTAAATGAACCCTGCACCAGAGATTCCCCTCCTTGCAGGATCAGAAAACCCTTACAATATGAGTAAGGCGGGAAAAAAGCAAAATTTCATGAAATGTGAATTAGAGGCGCGCAAAGATGTACTGTTTGGCATGCTATACTCCGGCATTAATAACAAACACAAGGCGTCTGAGTGGGAGATTGTGTGTGAGGCCATCAATGCTGTGGGGTCGGAAAGGCATACACATGCATCACCTCTGAGTGTCGCCAAAGGACCAACAGCTGCAGAAACATGCATATGCCAGCCATGAAGTTGGCATAAGGCACCGCACATTTCCACGGACATTTCACTCTTGACACATCTGAACTTTGCTGAGGGAAAGAAGGTACGCAACGTTTTTGTGCGTACGCACCCTTTGTACATGAGGCCCCAGGTGATTAGTTATGATGCCAGACAATTCTTGACAGGCCTGGTGCACCCAAACATAAAGTGAGGGTAGAATGGGAGCATCTTGCAGACGCTCCTGTCTGGGAAATCTTTAACTTGCACCTTCAGTACTCAATTTGCACCTCCAGTGTTGCTACTGAGCCTAACTAGCTTGTGGGACTCTGAAGGCAGCACAGAGATACCTGTAAGCCAAGTTGACTGCAGCTCTGTCAGTGGCGGTAGCAAAATCAGGTGTTTGGTGAGATCATGTATACAGTGGAAATGGAGTGTTGCTGACCACAGCTGGGGACACAGTCAGGCAGTGGATGAAAGAGAATATGTGGGCTCTGAGGGGGATCCTATCACTAGGCATGAAGCCGCTTTGGTAGTTTAAAAACTCCCGTGAAGCAGTGTGACAGAATACCTTAGCAAATGCAACAGATCCCAAGGCATATGTACAAGCATTCACCTCACAAGTGCATACCATCAGTGAGAAGCATCAGCGCCTGCAAGCGATTGAAGCTCACCTTTATCAGCTCTGCACCAGCTGAAGCCATTCAGCCACCACTCAATGCCCCACCTGCCATGCTACCCATGGCATGTTTTTTACCAGTGGCCACACCTAAAAAATACAATGGTGACATTGCCACATGACAAGACTTTTTTTTGGCAATGCCCACTGTATTTCTTCTAGTTTTTCCAGTGCTAATGACCTGCAGAAGATCAAAGATCTTGTCACCATGTATGTCGAAAGTCCTAAGGTCAAGCATTCCACCAAGATTCCTGAAGCTTATGAGGACACAGGGATGGAACCCTAGAGTACCTTGTGGACTGGGGGTGGGGCTACGGCTCTGAAGAACAGTGCTGGGTTGCAATAAAAGACATTCTTGACCTTTAGCTCACACAACTTCTACTCAAGCCACCATGACAAGCCAGGTACTCATCGTAGAGGTCATCCAAGACAGAGACTCTGTGGGAAGAGTTCTGCCACTGCTCACTCAAAACTTAGCAGTACACTTGCACCTCACCCATCTCAGTGACCTGACTATTGACACTCCCCTCACATGACTTCCATGCAATTATATTAAATGAACTTACTGGGTAAGTAGCATAAACATTTGTCATCTTATGATATGCAGCTTCAGAAAAAGGCACTAAGTTCTGTTCTTGGGCACTCATGGTAAACAAAGGCTGAAACAAAAGGTAACACAAACACAAAGACTTCAGTAATACACCTTTGAAAAGAATGATTAAAACAGTGTTAAATTACCAACCTCGTATCCTGATATACTAAGTTGGATGGAAATGTCTAATGGTTGATTGATTACTCCAGCCACTGATTTGACCAGTGACATGAACAGAAGAGGAAACCAGACAATGCAGATAAGGGAAAAAATTATCACACCACCCATACCATACTTCACCACTTTGTTTTTTTTCTGTCCAGGAGTATGGGGATATTTCTACAGGAATATAGCAGAAAGGAGGGGAATATTTAGCCACAATAAACAGGTGTATCCTTAAATTTCTATCAGATTTTTTAGATCATAAAAAAGTTTAGTTTGCTTGAAATTCTGGCATTTAATAGGAACATTTCATGGGACTACTTGTCACTTGATACATGAAGTTATATCGATATTAGGCACTTGTGTTCTTGAGAATTGCATACACAACTGTAGAAAATTTGCTCTACCTTCTCAGACTCCCTCCAACACTTGAGAATGAATATGTTAGCATAAATATCCTCCACACAAATCCAGCTAGACAAACTGAGAGTGGTATCTGTCCACACCCAGTCCATCACAGCCCGAAGTTCAGTCAAAAATGGAACCATTCGAAAGCTGTAAGAGGCAGAAAAGCAGATATAAAGATAAACATAAATTATCATACTTCTAGGTACTCAGATTTCCTCCCACACTTCAAAGATATGCACATTAGGTTCCATTCATTGCCCGTAGGTATGAATTTTAAATGTAAATGGGTTGTTTGGGTCTGTTTAAACCCTGTAATAGTATGGTGACCTGTTGTCTGGAGTCACCTCTTCCCCTGCAGCCCCAATGGTTGAGCAGTATATATAATGGATGATTACATAGGAAAACATGTATGTGTGTGCATTTTTCAAATTTCCCAAACACAAAAAAAATTTAGAGATTACCTGCTAAATGATTAATAAAAAAAAATTACAGTGAAAAATACACATAATGACCACTGTGGGGTGCACATTTTTATTTATTTTTATTGAGGTCACGGGGAGGCTCAAGCCCATCCCAGCCAACTCTGGGTAAAAGCAAGGTACATCCTTTTGCCAGACCATCGCAAAACCAAAACACACAACTATTCACAAGGGGAAATTGAGATTATCCAATTAGACTGCGTGCATGTCATTGGACTGTGGGAGGAAACCAAAGTACCTGGGGAAAACCCATGCAAGGACAGAGAGCACATGCAAACTTCACACAGAAACTCCTCCTGAGTTTGAACCCAGGACGTTCTTGCTCTGAGGTGGACGAGCTAGCCACTACGCCACTGGGCCATGTTTATTGCATTAATTGCATTTGCATTCGTTTATTGCAAATAGCAATTTGATTTTAAGCAAATTAAAAAGCTACATAGCTTGAAAGAATGGCAGTGTCCATGGGAATGCAAGGACGATATAGTAAGGAAGCAATGAAGAGGCCAACAAATTTGTTGTACTGAATGGTGTTGGTTTGCTTTGACTTAAATTAATAAAATATTTTTTATTTTTTTATACCACACAATAAAGAGAGAAGGAAATTGTATTTATTTACCAAGAAAACACATGCAGAATGTGTATTCCTGTTGTATAATATAGCATGAAAGCCAAATGTAAAAGTGTAGACGTGTGAATACATGCATCTAAATACTACTCAAGGTGTCCCAGGCAATTTTTGTGCATGCATGTTTTAACAATAGGGATCAGTCAGTCTTGGTGGTCTTACAAAAAGTTAATGTAGACGAGTTGTAAATGTGAGTTGTGAGTTGCAATATGAATATTGTTGAAAATACTAACCCCTGGAAGAGAATGAGGTTGAGGTAGTTGTAGTTTTTAGTAAGGAAATTGCCCAGGACTCGGTTTGGGTAGCCACATTTGATCTGATATGCCGACAAGCCAAAGTAGATGCACTTCACAAAGTACCATAACTGTGCAACATGGTTTCTGTTAAACCTCCTGCAACAAAAGATAGTTGATTTAGCCACTTTAAACAAGCTAAATTACTCTAGTCACAAGTAAACCTTACACATTTAAAAAACAGCTGCAATTACTACACTAAGACATTACTTAGAGTACTTTCAGGAATGCAAGTTTATTTACCTATTTATATCCTACTTGGGTCAATAGAAACTATTTGAAAGTTTAAGTGAAACAATACCATATATATATATATATATATATATATATATATAATCTTGAGTCGATTTTCCGTAGAATAGTGCTCGATACGTCGAAGTAGAGCTAAATATATTGTATGTGGGAAAAAATAACAGTACTAC
>JAQMYF010000012.1:16945873-16966795 GCA_030014195.1 Neosilurus mollespiculum | reverse complement strand
TATATCTATCTATATATCTATCTATCTATATATCTATATATATATATATATATATATATATATATATATATATATATATATATATATATATAAATGGGAATATATTTAACAAATGAGAAATGTGATTATATAAACATTACTTTTGTTGCATGATGTAATCAAATCTAAACATTAATATGTAGGTGTGAGATATGTGTGCTGTCTGCACCACCTTAAGAATGGAACGATGGAAGAATAGAGCAAGAAGCTGAATAAGATCAAACAGAACATATCCGTCTTTCTTTTCCACTCCTATGATGTTTGGCAGTGCAAATGGCCGCTCAGCATTAATCCCTCGGTATGCAGAGGAAGTCCACGGAAAGAAGCCAAACTGAAAGATGTACTTCACTACCACTGTAAGCTGAAAGAAAGAAATAAAGCGAGATACAGATGATTTAATATTGCTATAGAACATCTATATTTTTAATTTATTATTTCAAAAACTACTTAAGAACAAATCCAGGAAGCAAAAAATGGGTATATTTTTTCAGGATCAGCACAGTGACATAGTGATAAGCACATCCACCTAACAGCAAGGTCTTGGGTTCAAGTACCCCACCTTCACCTAGTGTTGACTGAGATAGATTTCTGCCTCCCCAATGAAATTCAGTGGTTCGGCATATGAGTGAGTGAGAGTGGAATGTCATGCTGTTCAGGGTGTACCCTGCCTTCACCCAGTGTCGGCTGAAATCAGGGCTGGACTGGGAAAAAATAGGCCCTGGAATTTTTGGTTTAGACAGGCTTCCACAGCCAATTGACTTTCACCTGTGTGCCTGTTGTCATATTTACCATACTATATCTTCATGTGGAGAAGTGTCTCTTTGTCCCTTTCAAAATGATCATATAGCCTTTATGTATTGATTTATTTATCTCATAATTTTGCAGGTTTTGTTTGTTTAATCGGAGGTTTTAACAAAAATCTTACCTGTATAAGCTACAGCTCTGCACTTTTCTGGCCACTGCACATTTCCCTTAACTCTGTTTACCTGCTGCTTAATGGTCCCAGCTACACTCTCCTCCTGTGTATCCCTGACACTCTCCACCTGCACGTCTCCCTCAGCCTGCCCCTGGCCTTCCTCCTCTGCCGGCTCTTTTTCACAGTTAGCTTCTTCAACAAGTGCTTCATGGGAAGGTACATTTAAAGCAGCAGTGGCTGCACTGGGGTGCTGCAAACAAATCTGTGATTTTTCCACAGCTGACAGCCTCAAGATGAAGACTCTTCAGTTTTTTTCTTTTAACTTCTCAGCTCCCCCTTCTTATGTTTTTGTGGCTTGTCCATTGTTTTAAAAAAAGATGGCTATCGCCCTAACCCTAACTCTGGGCAAGGCCTTAACGAAAAGTGTGCCTCTGTTTATTCTCAATATAAATGGGTACCGGTAAAATAATACTGAGAAGGTAACCTGCGATGGACTAGCTTCCCATCCAGGAGGAGTTGAACTCCTAGTCGCTTCATGCTATGGAAACCAGGGATAAGCACCACACTGATGAGACACTAGGCTCGAGTGTAAAAACCCAACAGACTTACCTTACAACCAAAGGGTACAGAATCTTAGAAGCTGCTACTCTAGAATCTGATGGGATTCTAGAATTTGACTAGTCCTTCATGTCTGGTTGAAGCGCTCGGACGGAAACGGGCCGGACAGGAGGGAAGTTGAAAAATCATGACTGACCCGGACTTCCATCATCGATTCCCGGACTTTTCCAAGCATTTTTCTTGCAATACCAAATAATGTCCGGTGCCGGATTTTGTATGAGAAAATCTCTCTCTCTCTCTCTCTCTCTCTCTCTCTCTCTCTCTCTCTCTCTTGCTCTCTCCCTCTGTCACACACACACACACACACACACACACACACACACAGGTGCTCTCTCTTTTTCTCTATAGCTCACACAGACACACACACAAGGTCTCTGACTCTTTCTCTCTCTCTCTCTCTCTCTTTCACTCTTTCTCTCTCCCCTTGTTCAGCACAGCAACTTCACACTTCTCACTACCGCCTTCCCCCCACAAGAGCTACTTTTCTCAGATTACATGGCTGGCCAAAAACAATAAACATGGCAGCATAGTAAGGGGCATGGGTAAGGGGCACTTTATTGCTTTGGATAAATCGCTGGAATAGAGATCTTTGGCTGAGATTCGAATGAAAGGCCCGTGGCTGTGTCAAATCCCAAACTGTCATGCTGTGGAGTGATAGTGCTAACCACTGAGCCACTGTGCTCCCCCTTTTGCTATATTCATAACTATATAACATGCACTTGTTTTAATAATTGAAACAATTATAAACGTGTTCTGAGTTTTCTGTGAACTAAGCTAATTAAGGTCACCAATTTCAGGTCAGATAAACCCAAATATATCAAGCAAAACTGACTTGTAAAAACTCCATGTATTTATGGATAGTTTTTTTTTTTTATTCAGGTCTTGGTACAGTGAGGGTCAATCCAAATTTCTGAATAAATCAAAGTAACATGGAATGCATGTAAAGCGGATTTTCACTGACCTCAGTGTAGATGATGGCAGTCATCCAGAATCGCTTAGTGGGCCGAGGAACAGAGAGCATAGCCCAGAGAAATATGAGGATGGGAAGGAAAAGTGTGAGCAGTGAGGCAGACACCATGTGGTTTAAAATGATGACGAAGTAGCAGAGCATCTCTGACCGGGAGACCATGGTGTTATAGAGGGCAAAGATGAGCTGCAGGAGCCGTGGTATTGAGAGGTAGAAGGTATCCGACTCTTCGATTTCTGGGATCTGAAACATACTTTTAGGGTTTGGGCATGTTTTCATGTATGACCTTTTGATACAGTGTAAAAATAAAACTAAGCAATAGATTGCCAGATATGTTTATATTATGTATAAAATAATGTTAGTGCCATCATGTCTTTCTGAAATGTTTACCTTAAATCAGTGAAACTGATTTGGACTCTTGATTTAAATACACTATTGACTCTGCAAAGTTTTAAAATGGGTGGCACAGTGAACAGTAAGAAAGTCCTTGGCTTGAATACCGGGCTCAGGCATTTCTGTGTGGAGTTTGCATGTTCTCCCTGTGCTTGTATGGGTTTCCTCTGGGTACTCCAGTTTCCTCTCACAGACCAAAGACCCTAGTTGGCTTTTAATGACAGCACAAAGTCACTCCTGCTGAGTAACTGCCACTAAGTAATATATTTTTACAGCCTTGTGAAAAAGAGAGTGCACCCGCCTTTAGTTCTATACTTTTACATCAAGACATAATAAAAAAAAAATCATCTGGTCCTCACCAGGTCACTTCTTCAGGTGTAAAACAGCACACAACAAATTCCACTGTCATTATTTATTTCTCAAAGATTTAGCCAAAATGCAGAAGACTTGCATGAGAAACTAAGTAAACCTCATTATTCAATATCTTATAGAACCACCTTTAACAGCAATACCCTGAAGGAATAAATTTCTGTTTGAACTTTTTTCACTAACAAATCCTCATTCTGCACCTTTTCATGTAAGCCTCCCTATTAGTTTTACTGTACTGATTCAGGGTGGGGCAGTGGTGGCCTGGTGGTAGGGTGCTGGCTTACTGATCCAAAGGTCAGGGCTATCACCAAGTTGTCATTGCTGCCCCCCCAGTGCATCTAACTGGGTTATCAAAGGCCAGCCATGTCTCTCAATGTCTATGGTGAGAGGCATGTAAAAGAACCATTGCTGACTTTCGAAAAGAGTAGTCTGCATTGCTGTCAGCATGTTTCTGCACTGCGATGGCCTGGCGAGCTGTCCAGGGTGTACTCTGCCCTTGCCCAGAGTCGGCTGAGATGCCCAGAGTCGCCAGCTTTCCCACAACCCTAATTAGGATTAAGCAGTTCAGAAAATGAAAGAATGAATGAATGATTCAGGGTACTACATGATTCTTACTAGTGTTCCTTATTAATACTCTGTATTGCAATGATTGCTCCAGTATCATTACCTGCTTTTATTATTAATTCATTGTTTCTTGGGGAACGATAGGTAATTATGTGTGCCTGAATTTATACCTTTCACCTCTCATTTGCTCGGTCACATTATTAACACTGGGGGATGTCAAGAAAGACTTTAAATGAATCTTCGCAGAGAATGCCGCATTCCAATCTGTATACGCAATATTGTCCAAACTGCTGAACCTAATTATTTTCAATGAGAATTACATTCTTAGTTCTTCTCCATGCTCCATAGGTATTGGCTTTTATGCACAAAATACTTTCTGGTAGTTTCCTAACATTACAGCAAAAGCCCACAATATTTCGTTTGCCTGCTAAGTTTGCTCTACTTCCAGCCTTTAGTTTTTGGTCCCTGCATTCTACAATGCATCACAGCATTTGTTCGGAGCAATTTGTCCAATCTATGTCTCATTCACCCCACCGCAGGACCTTTTATCATTTTTGAATCCTACATACCAAAATCTCTTCCCATTAATGATCCTGTTAGAATCAAAGGGAGGGGATGTAAGGATTATATTCATGATTGATTATGACTGGTTATCATTTTATCTGCCTTTTATATATTTTTTTATTAATTTGGTAAGTTTCATGGTCAGGGTCAGGGGTTCAAGCCCCCCTACCAACGGGTTCTCACTGCTGTCCCCTCAGTGCAGCTAACTGGGTTATCAAATGCAGGCTATGTCTCTCACTGTCTGTGGTGAGAGGCATGTAAAAGAACCATTGCTGATTTTTGAAAAGGGTAGGCTGCATAGCCGTCAGCGTGTTTCTGCCCTGCGAGCTGTCCAGGGTGTACTCTGCCCTCGCCCAGAGTCGGCTGAGATTGCCGCCAGCCTCCCCACGACCTTAATTAGGATTAAGCGGTTCAGAAAATGAATGAATAAATGGTAAATTTCATGATTCTTATACTCCGAGAGTATCTCATGCGCTTATGTTTCCTGGTCTTGGTCATGTTGACTAAGGCCATGAAAGCCTGTCTCATGAGCACCTGCTCTCATTTCTTGGTCATGTTTTGACTTTGTTTTGACATGCTGTATATCTTGCTGCACATCTTTATATAAATGATTGTAGAATCAACAATTAAATGAGATTCTGAGCTTGTCCTCCGTATTGGCTCAAGGATCTGTGCAGAAGGGACTCTCATCCACTGGGGTCAGATTGAACCTGAAAGGCTAGAATTCACTGTGGAGAAATTTTAGGCCACTCTTCTTTACAACTTCATTCAATGCTTTGACATTTAAAAGGATCTGTTGATTCACATCTCTCTTAAGGAACTTAGGAACATTTGGCTGTCAGATGCACCTATCTATCTCATATTTAAGTTCTTCCAAGTATCAGTCATAAGCATATTTTATACAACTTACAATCATACATACATACTAATTTCAAAAATGAACTCCTTCCAGACCCAAAGCCTGTGGGCAGTCACACATGAGGAGGTATACAGGCGATCAATGACGAGACCGCTTTCCAAACAAGCCATTTGCACTTTATATTGTTTGGAATGTCCTCACAACATTTGTTTCTCCAAGATGATTGCTGATGTGTTCCCTCCAACACACACCTGAATGTTCCAGACCAGGAAACTACTAAAACTTCTGCTTTTATAGGAGTGGTCGCACTTACATATGATCAGTTAATCAAGTACATTTGATCAGAAACACCTGGCTGCTAATTTCCTTTTTAATTCCTATGGAAGCAGTGGGGGGTACTTAATTTTTCCACATATATTTTTTTTTAATTTTCACTTAATTTTTGTTATATAAACAATGACAGTAAATACACCGTAATACACAGTAAATGATATGGGGACACCCATATCAGGGCCATCACAAACACAATCATTCACAGTCATACCTAGGGGTAATGTGAAACAACCAGTTAGCCTAATGTCTTTGGACTGTGGGAGGAAACTGGAGTACCTGGAGGAAACTCAAAACACAAACTGTCTCAAACCTCCTTGCTGTGAGGAAAACAAACTAACCACTACACCACCATGCTGCCCATTTAATAATTTACACAAACCTTTGTTTATGTGGCAAAACCCCTTTTTTTTACTGACTAACTTAATTGTATTTTGGAAATATAAACAAAGTTTGAATATGATGCCTTTAAGACACTCGAGAAAAGTTTACAGTATATTTACAAACCAGTCCTAAAGTAATTGGTAGCAGGTGAGAAATCATGGCCATCTTTCTCGTCCCGGAGTATAAACAAAACCTCAACCAGGAACTTCCGGCAACAAAGGAAGTGATGCGGTGGTCTGCCAAATCAGAAGCCAAGCTGCAGGACGCACTCGATGACGTGATCTGGGAATGTTCCCGCGCAGCTCAGCCGATGTCAGTGAGTTTGCGGATGTAGCCATTAGCTTCATTAGCAAACTGGCAGACCAGATCAATTCCTCTGTCACCATCAGGACCTTCCCCAACCAGAAACCATGGGTCGACCAGTGTGTCCAGTTGGCAGTGAACGGCCAAACATTGGCCTACAGTGAGGGACTGAGAAGTGGCAACATCAGTCAGTATAAGGACTATACACAGTATAAGACTATGCAGTGTGGCGCGCTGAGGGAGGGAGGTACTGGGAGCAGGTGGAGTCTCACTTTTATCTCGGAGACTCTCGCCGCTTATGGCACGGTCTGCGCACCATCACGGACTACAAGGGTAAAAACACCACCCTTCTAAGATCCGACCCTGCGCTTGCAGACCAGCTGAACTCCTTCTACGCCCAGTTTGAGGCCAGCGCTGCCAATGTTAGCCTTACTGCTAGCAACAGTCTGCTAACCCGGGCTGATGACATCAGTGGAGTTGCAGCGATGACTGTGTCATCGCGGGAGGTATGAAGGGCTCTGAGGCATGTGAGTACCAGGAAATTTGCCGGTCCTGATGGCATCTTGGGGCTCGTCCTGAGGACCAGCTGACTGGTGTCTTCACAAACATCTTTAACGAGTCTCTGGCTCACTCCATTGTGCCTGTGTGCTTTAAGAGATCCACCATTGTCCTGGTGCCGAAGTCAGAACAAACACCTCAGACAGAATGAATACCGCCCTTTGGCTCTGACATCTGTGGTCATGAAGGTGTTTGAGAGGCTTGTAAAGACCTCCATCTGCTCCTCCATCTCCATCTCCATTGACCCTCTGCAGTTCGCCTAACGTCCAACCAGATTGATGGAGGATGCCATCTTCCACATCCTACACACCACCCTGCGCTACGTGGACAGTAAAAATGGGAACTATGTGAGACTGCTGTTCATCAATTGCAGTTCAGCTTACTGTGATCCCATTCAGACTGTTCACCAAGCTGAGAGACTTGGGACTGAAAACCCAGCTGTGTAGATGGGTGATGGACTTTCTTACAGACAGGCCCCAAGTGGTTAGGTTGGGCCGTTGGGTGTCCAGCACCATCACCCTCAGCACTGGAGTCCCACAAGGATGTGTGTTGAGCCCTCTGCTGTACACTCTCTACATCTCAGACTAATTGTTCACTCATAGCTCCAACTCCATCATCAAGTTTGCTGATGACAAAGTAGTGCTCGGCCTCAACTCCAACAATGATGAGATGCCCTACAGGAAAGAGGTGGAAAACCTGGACAGATGGTACCAAATTGCTGAAAGATGTCAGCAAAACCAAGGAAATGATGGTGGACTTCAGCAGGAAGCAGCAGCAGTCCTACTCTCCTCTCTTCTTCGGTGGTGCTCCAGTGGAGAAGGTGAACAGCATCAAGTACCGCTGGGCTCATCTCACTGACAGTGTTACCTGGTCCATCCATATCCACGCTCAGATCACAAAGGCGAGACAGTGGCTGTACCATCTGAGGCAGCTGAGGAGGTTCAGGGTCTCTTCTGAGATCCTCAAAACCTTCTACATTTCTGCGGTCAAGAGCATCATGACCTTGAGCATCACAGCTTGGTTTGGCAACAACACCATACAAGACTGAAAAGCCTTGCAGAGAGTGATCAAGGCAGCCGAGCGCTGCATTGGATCTGATCTGCCCTCGCTGCAGGACATCTACACCAGGCGCTGCCGGAGCAGAGCCACCAGACAGGGACATTTCCCACCTCAGTAACTGTCTGTTTTAGCTGCTGAGCTCAGGCAAATGGTTCCGTAGTTTGACAACAAGGACTGAAAGACTCAGAAGGAGCTTTAACCCACAGAGTATAAGGCTCCTCAACCAAACTATGTCTCACCATCCATACTAACTCTTGACAAATTAGACTACAATGTCTCTCCCTTTATAGTGCACATCTTATTGTTTGCAATGTCACCTCAGTTGCATAATGCAGATTGTCATTTCAGTATCATAATTGCACATGGTCACTTTTCATATGTTGCAACTGTCACTTTCTGCTGCTGCTGTTTGTTACTTATTTATTGCTTACTGGTTAGATTTATGTGTTGTATATTTTTCAGTATATATTTTTATAACACATATTTTTTTTCCCGTATTTTTTTTGGCTACTCTAGCTTTATTTCCTTCCTACTTTTTGTTAAATATACACAGTCTGAGGAGTGATTCAGAATAACATTCCACTGTAGGTTGTATAGGTGCATGTGACAAATAAAATTCTTGAATCTTGAGTCTTCTCTCCAGTGTTGGGCTTCCTCTTCTTCGTTATAGGTGAAACCATCCTCACAAAACCCAGACAAAGTTTTACAGTGAGGAAAATAATTATTTGATTCCAAAAAACTATTTGATTCCATTTTGTAAGTTTGCCCACTTACAAAGAAATGAATGGTCTATAAAATTTGTGGTAGAGTTATTTTTACAAGGGGAGACAGATTATACATAGATATGCATTTGATTGAGTAAAATAAGTATTTGATCTCCCAGCAAGAATTCTGGATAACAAAGAAATAAATGTGCTCATAAAGCACATATATCATTCCTACCATTTTAAAAAGTACTCTTAATCTAAATTTGTTAGTTCTCAGCAGGTTTATAGTTTAACAGTTATTGTTGTTTGTTCAATTCAGTATTACTTGGCGTCTACAGACTTGCCCAAATGATATTCCGTGGTACCTGTACATTTTGAATAAAAAAGGGGAAAACTGTCTTTGCGATTATTTAAAATGGAAGAAATACAAAATAATCATCAGTTGCAATGGGGGTCTCCACACCACCACCAAGGAGCTACTGGCCCTGAGGATAGCACTGGCAGATGTTGCCCTCCCAACCCAGGCCAGGATGCCCAAATCCTGCTCACCAATCTAATTGTGAATCATGACGTTCCTGGGCCCATTTGAATGGGCCAATCACAGAAAAGGGTGGTTGGAGACAGAATGGAGTGATGCCTTTGCCTCCTATTCATTGAGGAAGTCCTGTATGCGTACTACACCCTCCCTGTATACATTACCCTCTGGAATAAAATCCTGGTCCAGTACAGCCTCTCACCTACACAAGCTGCAACCCAGATCCACCAATGGGATTATTATCCCTAAAATCAAATAGATGCCCTGCTATGCATTATTCGCTGGTGGTTTTAATCCAACCTGCTCTCACCTGCCAAGATTGTCAAAATGGTCAACATGGGCCAGTTCTTGAGGTCTCTTCTGTAGTTAGAAAGATGGCGGTGTATGAGGATGTCAAAGCATCAAGACAGGGTAAGAACTTCCTACTACAAAATTTCTGGTATAGAATGGACTGTTATATTACAGATGCAGCCACTGCAGTTCATTTCTCCACACCCACCTACTTGGGTGGTGACTTGGGAGCCCTGGAGAAGTTCTGAGATTGCTTACAGCTTTTCAATCAGATCTGAAAAAGAATGCTGTGCCTGGTGTTAGATAAATAAGGACAAAACAGGCACATATTCCTGCCATATATTCTCTTTACCATATGGGAGACTCCCCAAGTATCTACCCGGTTTACACTCTGTTGAACCCAGTTTCAGCTGACAACCAAGGGGCCTACTGGATAATGACAAGGAGGCCTTGGAGGAGCAACCTTCTCCCTAAAAATCCATCAATTACTATGTCCAAGAGGTGCAACAGAATCAATAAAGTCACCAAAATGATCAAAGAACACATGTAAGCTGCTTAAGCAGAACAATGACTGACCTTTCAGGAAAATCCTACTAGAACAGCTGAACTTTATTAATTGTTAATCAGTCACTTTAATTGATGGCAGGTGTCAGACTGACTACTATTTAACGTGAGTTTGAATATGATTGGTTAATTCTGAACACAGCCTTATTTCTAGTTAAACGAAACAGCTATTTTCATTGCCAACTAATGTTTATGGGGAAGGACAAAAGATTTTGTTAAGGTCGAGAGGATGCCACAAATGATATGGGCACCCAGGCGCATCAAGAACAGACAAAGATTAATCTTACCAACCTAAGGAAGATTGAGCAGAAGAATGAATTCAGTATAGAGAGAATACATATCTATGTGTTTGTTTGTGTGTGTGTATGTATGAGTGTGTGTGTGTGTGTGTGTGTGTGTGTGTGTGTGTGTGTGTGTGTGAGAGAGAGAGAGAGAGAGAGAGAGAGAGAGAGAGAGACAGAAAATATGTATCTCACTTGCTAAGCAGTAGTTCACTGGCAGTGAGGGCTCTGGTCTCCTGAGTAAGGGGTTGAGGTTCTGAAATACTTTCATTCTTCGCCTCCATGACATCTGAGTCCAATGATGCTGACTTAAGCAATTCATATTTGTTTTCAAACGGCTCATCTTTTTGCTTTTCTTCTCTTTTTTCTGTCTCCTCCTGTTCGTCATCATCTAATTCACTATTAATTTTTTCTTGTTCTTCGTTATCCTCATCCATTATAGCAGTTTCTTCTTCACGGCTTTAGTTAGGAAAAATGACAAATAATGTCTTATAAGAAACAGTTAAATGGGATTAAACAGAAAATTTTAAACAAACTTAAGAGATTTATGATAGCATCAATAGTAAATCCTACTCCACCAGAAGGCTCCTTTCATCAAATGAGATCATGTCTATTTTGGCTGATCTGCAAAGTTTCTGAAGTCTATGTTCATTGAATATTTGTGAATGGACATGCTTTGTTTTGGGTGATACCAAACAGGGGGCATCATCAGTGTCATCGTTGAAAGTTGGCTGACGTGACATTAGCATGGTGTCATCAGTTTGACAGCTAAAAATCCACAAAAACAAACAAAAAAAAATGCAGGCATAAAATATATTTACAATTAGGTCAGTTTCATTAGTCATTTAGAAATCAGTTATAGTTATTACAGTTATTGTACTGACCCATGATTCTTGTATCATCATTAAATGCTGATTAACATAAAATGCTATCAGTATTTTCATTTGTTCTGGCCATCTTTTGAACCAGACGTGGGGTTTTAAGCCAAATAGCTGATGTAAATTTGCTGCTATATTGAAATTTTATTTATATATTATGTAGATCGAGTAATGCAAGTAGAGATTACAATCTAACTATATTTCAGAACAATGATGGCTTTCTCAAATTTGGAAACTGTGCACCACTGATGTGAAGAAGAAGAAAAATTAGTATTGTCAGGTGCCCATTCTACAGTATGTGGTCTGGTTTTGTGTCTTTGTGTAATTTTAGAATTGTATTTGGGGTGGGAATCATACTAAATCCATACATAAACTTTCTCACTTAAGCCTCTCATTGTACTCATGAAAGTAAAAATCTCATATGGGTGCAACTGTGTTTAATCTTGTAGGATTAAAGAGTCCCTATGCATGTACATTCCATTCAAACCTGTATTTGTTTGGCTGTATATATTCCTATCTGAGTAAGTCCCTAAAGGGAACACTCTGGCTTGTAAAAGTATTCAAACACCTTGAATTTTTCACATTTTGTCATGTTACAACCACAAACATAAATGTATTTTATTAGGATTTTATGTGACAGACCAACACAAAGTGGTGAATAGGTGTAAAGTGGTAGGAAAATGATACATGGTTTAATTATGATTTTTTTTTTTTTTTAGAAATAAAAATAAAAACAGTGTGGGGTGCATTTGTATTCAGCCCCCAGAGTCAATACTTAGAACAACCTTTCATTGGAATTACAGCTGCTCTACCAGCTTTGCAAATCTAAAGGCTGAAAATTTTGCCCATTCTTCTTTGCAAATTAGCTCAAGCTCAGTCACATTGGATGGAGAGCATCTGTGAACAGCAATTTTTCGAGTTTTGTCACAGAGTTCTGACTGTATGTTTAGGGTATTGTCCTAATTGGAATTTGAACCTCTGAAAAAGTCTCAAGTCTTTTGCAAACTCTAACAGGTTTTCTTCCAAGATTGCCCTGTATTTGACTGCATCCATACTCCCAACAACTCTGATCAGCTTCCCTGTCCCTCCTGAAGAAAAGCATCCCCACAGCATGATGCTGCCACCACAATGTTTCACTGTGTGGATGGTGTGTTCAGTGTAGTGTGCAGTGTTAATTTTCCACCACACATAGCATTTTTTTGCATTTTTTAGGCCAAAAAGTTCAGCACCCAGTATGCCATGCTGCCACTGTTAGGCCCTTGAGCAAAGCCCTATGTACTCATTAGGTTAGTGGTAGAGGCAATTGGATGCACTGGATTTTATCCACTGGAGTGTCAAAGTAAACGCCACACTTTTTAGATTTTTATTTGTAAAAAATTGTGAAAACCATGTATCATGTTTCTTCCACTTCAGAATTCTGCAACACTTTGTACTAGTCTATCACAAAATCTGAATAAAATAGATTTAAGTTTGTTGTAACGTGAAAATATGTGGAAAAAGTTCAAGGAGCATGAATACTTTTGCAAGCCACTGTATAAGAATAAGGTAATGCAGTTGTTTATTTATTTATTTAGGACACGGCCACCTTGATAGACTGCTATTCCAGGAGAGTTTGGAGTCGGTACTTAGTTGAGCATAGCCATGAGGAGTTGTGGATAATGGCGGTGGTGAGCTGGAAGGTATAATTATTTCATCATCCAATAGTGACTGCGTGCTCTGTCTTGACAGGCAGTTTTGATAAAATTCATGAATACTTTCATGGGACACATCTCTACCCTAAAAGAAGAGGGTGAAAAAATAAAAAATAAAATTGGAAAGCTGTCCATGCCCACTTCAAGCAAAAAATTAATCGCTTTTTTTTTCTTTTTTTTTTCTTTTTACAAAATTTTATTGTGTTATGACAGTGATAATTATGTACCTTGTTCTGCTGCTGGCTTAACAGTGCCCTTTCCAAACGTAGCACCTTTGAGATGTTCAAACTGTCCTTGCAGAACTTATTTAGACCCGCTGTTAAATCATCAATAAGGGACCGGAAGAAGACCAAGCTAAACTTCAGACAGTCAATAACCCTTTCAGATATTTTGGCTGCCAGATGAAAAAAGAGCATATTTTAAAGGCACACCTTTTGAATCAGGTATATGTGCTCAGACATTATAATAACACTTATATTAATTATTGAATAATGCAGAAAAAAATAAGAGTAAATGGTTTATTTATTTATTTGCTTTTTTTATTTCATAAAAAAAAAATCTTGATAACCTGAAAGAAGCCAGTGATACCTTTCTCTCCCTCTTCTGACTCAGGACCGTTTTCCAACTCATCCCCACTTGACTCAAAGCTGTCTGTGCCTGTACATATCCAGAATGTATTTCACAGCTTAATTTAGGGTTTAGGTTCGTGCCACTTCATACCAATTACTTACGAAGCAGTGACTGAAAATATTGGTCACGAAAAATATGAAATATTATAAATGTCATTAAAATATGAAAGGAAAAAGTTAAACTTAAGATTAAAACACATTTTCTTTTGTCACTGCTTTTTATCTTCAACTCTGTGTTACTGTTCTGACATGGAGTGTACTTTTTAAAGTACATTTAATATATACAACTTATAGGAAACGATCACTCATTACCAGGAGAAAACAATTTATGCTAAATATAAAAAAAAAACTTTTTTTTTTTTTTTTTTTTTTTTAAAACTTGCATGTTACAAGTGCTTGTGAGGCTGTACCCTGTTCTTCACAAAGTTCCCTCTTTGATCTCTTCTCTTCTCTCTTCAGTTGAACCTCCTCCCTCTTATGGGACTTCAGAGCAGCCTTGGACCCTGCTACCCAAGCCTCGTAAGCCAACTGTGAAGACAGTGTGGGAGAAATCTCAGGCATACACATTTGTAAAAATAAAACACATTAGTGTGTGATGTTTCTATTCTGTTTTATCTTGATATTTCCAACCTGAAGAGCAGATTTCTTTTTTGGCACAGATTCTTCCTCTGTCTTGGTATCTGTTTCAGCCTCCTCTTCTTCACTGTCACTTTCAAAGAGGCGGTATCCACAGGAGTCCCAGACTATGTAATGCATACACATTTATGACAACCTTGAAGTACTTACTGTATTTAAATATAAATTTACAGGAAATACCACTTCTCTAAGCCTTAAATATACAGATTACACTTTAATCACATATCAGAAACATTAAACTTTCCAACTATTTTTATACCAGTGATATGCATTATATGACCAATAGGATGAATTTAAACAAGTGTAGCAGCAGATAGCTGTTATGGGGTCTAGTAGATCTAACCTATCTGTAATCAATCACTTTTCTTGCTAAATCCATGGTCCTGGGGGTAATAAACCTGTACATTAATTCTCAATACAGACTTGTACTGTAGCACATCTGTTGGTCATTTTTATACAGTCATACACCGATACATGATGTCAGAGGCCAGTAAACTTGTTCTTTTCTTCATATTCTATGTAGTTAATGTTCCAATCAAGTAACAGCAAGTCACAAGAAGACAGTATCAAGGATGTTGCACATGCCGTGACATGCTGGCCTGACATGGCTGCTAACATTCCACCCTCCTCACCTTTGAGGTTCATGACTGGACTGTATATAAGGATATATTCTGAGCTGAGTTTTAAGATTATGCTTTGGTCTTGGGATTGGCTGGCATGCTTCGGACTGTGATGGGGAGTGAGTGCAGACACATTTCTTATTATATCTGACCTAGATTTGTTGGGACAATACTTCAAAACTGCCAAAAATATGTACTCAGACATTGCAAACAAAGACCAGGGTGAGGGACAAATTGGCTACATGTGAGTACAGGCAGTTGAGAGATGAGATGATTCGCATTAAGAATATACTGGGCATTACAGATGAAAGTACATGGCACAGACTGTTAAGGGAAAAGACTTTAACAGTAGTCAAAGCTATAGTAATGTGCTGTGCAGATTAGCAGAATGATATGTGAATTAAAATAATGGAGGAAGCCCCCATGCTGATGCTGTCAACATTTCAGACCCTTGGCACTGGCTCAAACCAGCATGTGGGATATCAATTACACCTCGGGTGTATCGACACAAGGAACATGAGCTAATGGCTGAACTGAAAGGAACCCATCATTAATGACACATTGGTTGTAGATTGTGTTACAGCATATGAAGAGACAGACTGGGACGATAATAGCAATCTGCAAGCCTTAACAGAGTTCTGCTGAGAGGTCAAACTGTGGTTAAGCTTGAAGGAGATACAGGTTCATGGCATTTGAAATCCACTTTTATGGACACCTTTTATCATATGCTGGGTTAAAGCCTAACCCTGAGAGGGTGAAAGCCATTATAGACATGCCTAGCCTCTCAGACACAAAAGGTGTGCCGCGTCTCCTTAATTTTGCTAACTTTCTAGCAAAGTTCATGCCACACCTGTCAGCTATTGTGGCATTTACTAGACAAGGACAACTCATGGCAATGGCTTTCCAATCATGATTCAGCAGTGTCACTAAATAAGTCACAGTGCAGAGTGACTCCAGCCAGAATGCCCTTGGTTGTTGCCAAGAAAGCTAGTCTGTCTCCTTTGCATTAAGTTTTTCAACATTGTCTTGACTTGCAAGAACCTTGCCTTGAACCACTAAGACTGTCGCCACAGCACAGTAACATTTACACTAGAGCAGGATGCCTGAGAGAATGACTCTATGAACAGTGATACAAATAAGTTGGTAAATAACAAGTTATTAAAAAATAAATAAATAAATAAACAAATAAAAAAATTAAAAAAAAAAACAATGAAAACTGGTAATAGTTATTAGTTACTTGGTTAAACTTGGTCAGGTGGTGATGGATATTAAACAGAGGACTAAGAGGATTAGTTTCAATCAAGTTGTGACTGTTTAAGACTGCCATGTTAAGCAACATGCTAGGGACCCGATCCCAGGACCTTCTTGCTGTGAGGTGGACATGTTAACTACTATGCCACTGTGCCACCCTATTATGGTCTAATGCTTGGGGGTTTTTTTGTTTGTTTGTTTTTTTTTGTAAAGGAGGATGTTAAGGGGTTGAGTAAATCCTGTCTGTATCCTATTTGTAATCATCTGCTTTTGTTGTTAAATCCATGGTCCTGGATGTTAAGAAGCTGTATGTGTGTTCTGAATACAGACTTATTCCACAGCATGTGTCTATCTGTATAGTTATACACTGTAACAGTATCATCCCCAGTTTGATCCAGGACTGTAGGGATCTGAATTAATTTACATTAATTACACAAAATGAAAAACATCTGCTCAAATAAGCACTTATATTTGAATATTTTGAGAGCAGCATCCTGGGTGGTACCTCCTGAAGGTGTCTTAGATCTTAAACAAGTGTTTATAATGTTAAAGAATTATTATTATTATTATTATTATTATTATTATTATTATTATTATTATTATTATTATTATTATTTTATATTAGTTTAACTCTTTTCTTAGTTAACAAATAATTCCATTTGTTCCAAATTTCTTATTAATAATACAGGGTTATTAATTCTATTAAAATAGTAAAATCATAGACTTGTCAGTGTATGCACAATGTATAGGCTCCAGTTTAATTAGTACCTGAAGGCTGTTTTGACAAAAGGTTTCTGAGACAACCAAAATGTCAACTCACCTGAGGGTCGGGAGGTCCATGGTTTCCACCATTCCATCTGATCATTTTCATCTATAAAATGTAAGTTCATGTATGTTACCATGTTTCTACAATAGATGATTCCCAGAGGGGGTTCCTTCCACACTACTGGGTTTTTTTTTTAATGTGACAGTGACCTCCACATACAGTATATGGGCAAATGTTTCTGGATATTACACTCATATATGCCTGTTAAACATGCTATTTCAGGTTTACTTCCCCCTTTTCTATTATAATAATCTCCAATTGACTGGGAAGGTTTCCACTAGATTTTGGAAAACAATAAACAAACAAACAAACAAACAAAAAAAAAACCGCACTAGAAAGGTCATCTTGAATTCACAATAGTGTTTGCTGTAATTGAGGTAAAGATTCTGTGCAGGCAAATTTAGCACGTTCTTTCATACCAACATCAGCAAGACATTTCTTCATTGACCCCACCTGAACATGGTAATTGTTATGATGGAACAGGTTTGAACCCTTTAGTACCAGTGAAGGGAAATAGTCATTGTAATTGTAATAGTGCAGCATGCATGGTGATCCTATATTATTATGCATTTTAAGCTGTTGTATGACACATGGGTGTCCACATATATTTGACTGTATGATGTCCTCTAGACAGCCTACAAAAGGTCCTTGCTATGTAATGTTAATTATCTGGCCATTGATGTTAGGTTGAGTAACCACTCTGCACTGGTGAGCTCCTACATTGTAATGGAGCTGCAGTAAATGCCCGTCTTTGTCACTCATTGAATTGAAGGAGCACTTTTCAGCCACCTTGCATTTATTGTCCAATGCTGGGATCTGAGAGCACTTATCTGCTCAATCTCACACACACACCCACACAACTGTGGCAAAGACATACACCCACATCTTGTGTTGAGCTCTATCTCTCTGGCCACTGACACAAAGAAATATACAAAAACAATTGCTGATAATTAGGCACAACTCATCAACAAAGCAGCACAGTGGCAAAGTGGTTAGCATGGCCGCCTCACAGCAACAAAGTCCTGGGTTAGAGTCCTGTGCTTTGGTGAGGGCATTTCTGTATGGAGTTTGTTTGCTGTCAACATGCCTGTGTGGGTTTCCTACAGGTACTCTGCCTTCTTAAAATTATTAGGGTCTTATGGAGTCTATCATAGTCGACTCTGGGTAAAGGTACGGTGCATCCTAAACAGCTCGCCATTCCATCACAGGGCCAACAATTTGGAAGACCCAATTAGCTTTATGTGCATGTCTTTGGACAATGGGTGGAAATCAGTGTAGCCGGAGGAAACCCACACAAGCAAACTCCATGCAAAAACATCCTTTCTGAGCCTGGGAGTCAAAACCAGGACCTTCTTTCTGACCCTATAATCATTCATTAAAAGGATCATGTTTGTCATCCAAACAGGTTGATAAAGTCATTAAAAAAATTTTAAAGTCTATATAAATGTAGCATTAAATTCACTCCTTTAGCTCTTCAGCAAAATGAGAAAGTGAAAAAGGGTTAATATTACTTTGCCTTAATGATTACCTATTACAGGCAATCAACGTTGGGCCACAGTCATGATGAATATTTGTCCCCAACAAGGGAACAGTTGCATGAAAGACTCTGAACTGCAATGTCCAAACGTTAAGTAGTTTATTTAAAATTGTTAATGAACAGGCATATAAATCTGATTACCTTTTAGCCCTGCATCATTTCTTTGTCCATGACCTTCTGTGTCTACTGTTGTGGCAGCCTGTTCTGGTTGATTTTTTTGTTTTATTTTGATTTTCTCCATCCTGTAATAAGAAAGATCATAAACAACTGTATCAGATACAGTAGAAAAACTGTAAAATAGGCTTATAAATGAAACTGTGATGCCTGCTTCCCTGGTGTTAGAACAGCTTCAACTGTTCAAGCAAGGCTGTCAATACAGAGTAATTGGGTGTCAAAATGTGATTTTAATGCTAAACAGAAGTATATTTTGACCTTATCATCCACCAAACTGGGCTTTACAAAAATCACAAAATATCTTTTATCCATTGGCAGGAAGTTATCCAGGAAAAAAATAATATCATATCTGTTCAATAGTTTTACCATATTAAAATTACTGTGTGGAAATAATTACAAAAGTTTGTTACATTCATTATCGATTCTCACAAAAGAGCAATATGAATCATTTATGACACTGGGTACCTGGATCACACTAACTCATTATTCTTAAAGTCAAAATTATTAAAATTCACAGATCTTGTAACATATCAAACATTGCAAATAATGTTCAATGCCGAAATTAATCTACTACCAGGATATATTCAAAATCTATTTAGGGATAGAGACGGAGGGTACATTTTTTGGGGAGAATTCATTTTTAAATGTAAAAAAGTGCGCAAAAAATAAAAAGTTTTTGTATGTCATTCATTGAAGTCAAGCTATGGAAAGGTATGGATGTGGAAATTGAGCAACATCCAAACAATGAACAGTTTAAATTCAAATATAATGAAATAATTTTCACGGGCTACAGGGATGAAGAGGCGGGTAGTTAGTTAATCAACAGGTGTTTATAAAGTTAAAGCTGATATTCTGTTATGCATTAATTATTTCCTAGTGTAGTGTTTAAGTATTCTATATTGTTATTTATTTCATTTACCTTTTGTTTAATTTTGTTTTCTTTTTTTCTTGTCATTTTTTATTTTTTTATTTTATTTTTTTGTTTTTTGTGAAACAGGTACATTATTACCAAACAAGAATTGATAGGCACAGGGTGGTATTAAATAAAATTATTTTTCTTCCCAGTCCCTTTTGAATATGTTAAAGCTGGCAATTTCATTTGCTTCATGCTTTTCATTGTTTATTATTATTATTATTATTATTATTATTATTATTATTATTATTATTATTATTATCAGTAGTATTAGTAGTAGTAGTATTACTATCATTACTTTGATTATTGTTAATGTTTTTGTTGTTATTTTTTTTCTTTTCTTTAGTCATTTTGTTTAATTATGTAAGTGATTAAGACCTTTTCGAAATAAGCATTCATTCAATAAAATTTTTAAATGTAGGTCTCTTATTGTGTGTAGGTGTCAATAGGTTTATCTATCTAATAGCCTCCCTATTTACTACATGTGTGTTTTGTTTCCTCCAGGGATCAGCTGACAGCCCTGAAGCCGACCAGATTAGAGGCCAGACCCATGGACTTACCAGCTGAAATCTGGAGGAAAACACATCGTGGATGCAGGGGTGGAGGACAGAAGAGGAGAAGGAGGGTGGTGGCGAGTTAGGGGAGACTTAATTAATTTTTCAACAATTTCCTCTGAGACAAATAAAGTATTCTGATTCTGATATTTAATCGTTGAACTTGTCAAAATGACCTTGATCATATACATTTTTTTCTCTGCAATTTTCTAATCTCTTTCTTAAGAATGTGGTTGAGGGGTTTAGCCATCCCTGATGACTATTTCTTATTAGTTTTTCATGTTGTAGTATGAAGTAAGTTTCATTTCTGACCTGTGCATGGCACGGTTGCACCACTTATTATTTGGTCTGCCATATGACAAATGCCACAGCTTCAGCAGCTGGGTAGCTTCAGTTTGAAACAAATAGTGCTGTGACCAGAAAGTTTAAAAAGTTTGTGGGAAATCCCTACAAAATGTATTGTTGCAACCAGGTGTTAACATGCCTCATAGAAGTGGATTTTTATGACAGGCTGTATTCTAAGTTTAAGATGAGGAAATTATTATTATCATCATCATCACTGGCATCATCATCATCACTATTTCCTTGTTTCAACACTAGCTTATTTATTGCTAAGTATGCTTTGATTACACCTCAGCCACAATCTGTAGCTCAGAGACGTATCAGTTTACATAAAATAGTTGCAAAGCCAGTTTGACTCATTTAATTTATATATTCACATGTTTATTTTTATTTAACTTCAGCTTCAGTTCAGCATATTCCCAAAAGGATAAACAAGAGTATTTCTCAATCTCTCTCTCTCTCTCTCTCTCTCTCTCTCTCTCACTCTTACACACACACACACACAAACACACACACACACACACACACACACACAAACACACACACACACACACACACACACACACACAC
>JAQMYF010000012.1:16930353-16941577 GCA_030014195.1 Neosilurus mollespiculum | reverse complement strand
ACACACACACACACACACACACACACACACACACACACACACACACACACACACACACACACACACACACAAATAATCAATTACACACACATACTGTTTTTTCAGCAGTTCCACCGATTTCTTCTCCAACTCCAGTCTAGCTGCCACTTGTTTCTTTACTTTGGCTTCAAAGAGTTCTGCACCTCTTAAACATATGAAGACATTTTCTTCTTTATTTTATTTTTGAACAGTTTTTATTTAAGGCATACAGCAAACAATATAATTTTAATGATACAGTCAGTATACTCTTTTTTTACTCTGAACTACAGTAAAATGTGCCATTTATAAATCATACACAGTTTATACAGGGGAAAAAACGCAATAATCTTCTTTATATGTTTCTATAAATGTTCAGAAGGCAATGTCAGATAGTTACTTACCTGGATGCAAGAATCTTAGATGTTTTAAGGTCAGATACAACATACAAGAAGTAGTAACTGAGAAATATTCTTCTTTGAGCCAGTAGCACAGTAAAACAAACTGCATCCCACACAATACCAGCCTCTCCAACTGGCAGCTCGCAGTCATCACTAGATTTAGCTACATGGATAACCACAGAATATAATAATACAGAATTTATTCAAAGATACACACTGCATACATACACACCAATTAACCATAACATTAAAACCACCTGACTGGTCTGTGGCTAGGCAGCCCCATACAAAGAAAGCTGCAGTGCAGTGTGTATTCTGACACTTTTCTTTAGAAAAAAAAGTTTCTGTTTCTGGTATATGGTGGTAATTACCTATCAAATGTGGTCCAAGGAAGGACAGCCAGTAAACTGGCAGAATTGTCATTGTTGTGTATGGCTCAGTGATGTGCAAAAGGAGTGAAGGCTTGTACATCTGGCTCTATAGCTCAAACTGCTGAAACAGTTAATTCTGGATATGAATTTAAAAAAGTGTCAGAGCATACAGTGTACTGTAGCTTCCTGCATGCAGGGCATTCTAGCTAAAGTCAAGTCAGGTGTGTGTACACTGCCTGCCAAAGTCACATACTCTAATATTTTTTGTTGGAGCACCTTTATCATTGATTACAACATGTAATCTTCATGGCATTGTTGCTTCAGTTGGTCAGGTTGAGGCTCGGCATCATTATGTGGCAATATAATGAATTCAGTTGACAACCGAAATGTACTAAATAAACAATTTATCACACTTTCCATCATCAAGCAACCAAGGAACCAAGGGTATCTTTAAGGGTATTGCAAATTACAAGAAGTGTTAATGAACAGTTGAATCAACGAAGGTTTTGTCTTACAGTCTGGATTGTTTTCCTGTCTACATTAGTACATTTTCTATTATTATTACATCTGTCTACTGCCTGTTTACCTGACAGGTTTCTCTTTAGCTTTCATATATGTATCGGGGTAAGAAAGCAGGTTAGCTGCCTGTGCAACTCATGGACAATTACTAGGAGAACAGCAGTGTTTGACTGAGTTTGATCCATGTCTTTCCCAGTTCACTAATGCTCTCACATAAATGTTATTAGCCCAGCCTGCTCACTCCAAGCATTTTTTATCTATTTACTGGCAAAGCTCTTACAGTGGTGCTTGAAAGTTTGTGAATCATTAAGAATTTTATACATTTCTGCATAAATATGACCTAAAACATCAATGATATAATATTCTGTAGATGATATTCAAAGTCTTTGCAATTTTATTTATTTATTTATTTATTTATTTATTTATTTTTTGCAGAATGGCAAACCTCTGTCCAGATGCTCTTTTTATACTTAATCATGTTTCTTACCTGTTCACAGTTGACCGAATTAGTTGTAAAATGTTGATATGTCTATGAGAAATAGACTGGTTCAAGAAGAGATTTTATTGTTATTTTTCCCTTCCTCTGAGAATGACTATGGGCTTCTCATAGATTCCCAGAGGATGTCTATGTCTTGGTAAGCTAATGTCTTACTTTGCTTCTGCTTCTACATTTGATGCTTTAACTCTTTGTTTGTTAGATTGTGGTTAGCATGTCTGCCTCACAGTCTTGGTTTAAGTAATAGGCTTGAGTCCTGGGCTCAGGTGTTTCTGTGTGGAGTTTGTATGTTTTCCATGTGCTTGCATGGGTTTCGTCCGAGTACTCCGGTTTCCTTCCACAGAGGCACATAAGGCAAATTGCCTATTCCAAATTGTCCCTTGGTGTGAGTGTGAGTGTGAATGGTTGTATGTGTTGAGCTGTCAATGGTCTGGTGAGCTGTTCAAGATGTACTCATCTGTGCCCGGTGTCATCTGAGATAGGCTCCAGCCTCTCTACAACCCTAGTAGGATTAAGTGGTTTGGCAAATGAATGACTGAGTGAGTGGTTATACTTTTATTAAACACAGGTGCACGTAATCGTGGATGCGATTGAGACATTGCTGTGTTCTGGATGAAAGACCAAGAACCTTGAAATAGGAATTGCAGTTTGGCACCAACCTGAGAACAACTATGTTTTCTGCTTGAACAGAACAAGCTATTATGCCTCGTCATTATTCATCAGGGCATAATGAATAGAGATTTTCACATAATTTTCATCATCAAAATGTTTTCATTAATACTGTCAATTCAGTTTAGTCATGAAATAAAGTTTGTCAACAAATACTTTATTCAAATATTTTAAACACATTATATACATATAGTAAACTTGTCTACTATGTGCTTAAGTTTTGCTGTATCCTCTACATACACATGTATACATATTCAAACACACACAACTTTGTGTTTATTAATATCTTTGTAGGCAAAGAAGGTTAATATTTACTTACGCACTTCATACCCTTTGATTGTACAAAACATACTGAATGCCTGGATGAGCCAACAAGCTTTCTTTAAAAGACTGTCCAGAAAGGCACAGGATCCCAGCTACACACACACACACACACACACACACACACACATACAATAAGAGTAATTTACAGGATGGAAAGTAAAAGAAAACAGAACAAGTAAATATAATCCATAAGGTATCAAATGATGTTGAACTCAAATATCAGCTTTCTTTTATGTTTTGAATTACTTTATGTAATTATGTGCATATATACTATAAATAGCTAAATGTCCATTGTTACTGCACCATATTATTTACTCAAAATTAAATAATTCTACATAATTTGCTGCAAAATTAAATAATTTGGTATTAAACAATTAAGAGTAGTCAAAAAACACCCTTTAAAAAGAGTCTTCTGTGCTTTCCCAGTATTTAGAAAGCATCCACTTTTCTTGTTTGATGGTTGAATTTATCATGATGGTTACTTACAGAGATAAAGTTCTTTAGGCAGATCACCACACAGGTGTAGGCAATCAGGCAGTCCCACAATCTGAGTATGTAACGTACAGGTTGCAACAGCACTGTGTCTCCAAAAAGCATGAAATAGAAACAGGCCACTAGATAGCCCAGACAGAATATGTTGATACGTGTGGTGCCAGTGATGAAAACCAGGCATAACACCAGCCAGAAAAAGTAACTGAATACAAAGACCTTTGCCATGTCAAGATAGGACCTGAAAACACACACATCAATACAGAGATACAGGTAAATACTACAGATTCTGACTGACCAGCAGAAGTGACAACAGAAACAGACAACAAAAATATAGCAAAACTTATGTGCTTATTTTTCAAATGATTATCAATTACAAGTGAATGTGAATTCTAGCTCCCTCAGCCTCGAGTTCATTCTGGTGAGGTCCACTGCAACATGAAGGAGATGGCATCATTATTCTCCCTTTTAGCTTTGCCCAATCTTCAAATTAACACTGTGTCGCTGGTGGCTTCGGCATTCTAATTAGGCCTACAGCCGTGGGTTTTGTGCTGTATTACAGCATTTACTGTTACACATTGCACTCCGTTTCATGAACCATGGCCAAAAAACATATTCCTGCCTGTCAATTTCTCTGCTAAAATTTAACCAAAAAAATAAAAAGCTGATTCCACTTGAAACTTGATGAGATGACGATCTGCAGGACTGACCCTCTTAAAGCAAAAAACTCTGAGATATGCCCTATATAGAGCCTAGAAGAACTCAGTATCAAAAATTCATAGGCATAGGCCTAGATCTGAACTAGATAGCAGTTCTATCTTAAGCTTATTCATTGCAAAGCTTATACATGGGCCAAGCTGCCAACAGCCAGTTTTGGGCCACTGTGCACTAATCAAAATTTTGCATGTCCTGTTAATTAAATTTTATTTGCCTCCAGTGGTCTAGACTTTGACTGTTGTATTGTTGTTTCATTTTATGCCTTCTTTTATATTGAAAAATGTCTCACTGAATGCTTTTTTGCAGCAGTGAGCAGTCACAATCTATGCCTTCAGATGGCCAGATAACGCATATTTGACATCTTAGATTTCAAAATGTTTTCTGTGCCCCCCTTTCAAGATTCCAGGATCTGCCCCTGGTGGTATAATGGTTTGCATGTCAGCACCCTCTGCTTGCATGAGTTACCTCCGGGTACTCCAGTTTCCTCCCACAGTCCAAAAACATGCAGTGGTGGCTTAGTGCTTAAGGCATTAAGGTTTGTTTAAAAAAGTAATAAATTCTTACACAAGGGGGACGATTGTACTGCAAACAGTGGAATGTGACGTTGAAGTACAGTTTCACAGAAGTGTACTGCATTTAGTGTATAATAATCTACCCATATTTATGAGTCTGCATGTGAGCCTTAGTGTGTACCTGAGTTTGTGGCATGCCAGACAGTGTGCTTAAGTCTGTGTGCATGCCAAACTGTATCAAGCTGTATCAAGTCTGACTATATGCCTGCCCATATGCCTGTGCATGTATCTGAACTTGTGGGTCTGCCAAAGTTTGTCTATCTGTCTGCCAGCTCCAGCCTCAACACCAGTACCTCAGCAAACTAGGGCAGGTTGGGTGCCTAGAAGGTGTGTGTTGGCGGGCTCTGTCATGCCTGCCTGCCTCTATGCAGGAGTTGCGATGGGGTACTTTGCAGCTAGAGTGGAGGCTTCCAGGGCTTTGGAAGGCAGGACTACAACTCCCAGCTTACAGTACAACAGCCACCTAGGTGCCACATTATGGATTGTAGCTGAGATCACATAATGAACTTAAACTAGGCTAATTAATGAGCATATATTAGGAATTCATTTGCAGTTTGTAGTTCAGTGTGAGGTATTAGCATAATTCTGCCTGCTTGTTTGTCTGCATGCTTATAAGAGATTCCTGAATATCTGTTTGTTTAATACTCAGACTGTGTATAACCGTCGGTATATTTGCCTTTCACCATGCCTTGGGTTACTGAGTAAACTTCTTAAGTTCTGCATTTGTGTTTTGCCTCCTTTTTTGTGCTACTTAGAACTCACAACACCAAAGTGAAACATGACAAGACCATCTTGGAGGCCCATCATTTGTTGATCTCAGGAGCAGACACTATGAACTTTAGTCACAGCAGTCTAACCCAATCAATTACTTCAAATGGTAGTATTAAGTGGCAATGCTTTTTTCTTTTCTTTTTTTTAATATAATTTAAAAAGTGAGTAAATCATTTTACCCATATTGGAATACACTACATTCAGTAATATAAATCCGCTTACTGCTACATGTAGTTTCCCTTTTGCCTTTGCAAGTAATCAAGAAAAATTAATAAAAGCATCCTCATGAAACACAGGACCATAATAGGTAATGATTTCAATGTAGTACACTTTAAAACCATTGTGCTCAGGAAAATGAAAGTCATGACAAGTTAAAAACTAAGTATAATTGACTTTGATACAAAATAAACATGTTCAGATTATATGCACACTAACCATAACTCAAATATAATAGGCTTCATTATTATAAACCTTGCCAGATATACATACATACATATACATACCTGCAGTGGAGAAAATTGCCAACTGTTGTGTATTGGTTTGGAGAGCGAGGGTCTAAGTTTCTACTGATCTCCACATTTTCCCCTGCTATGAGTCTCACAGAGGTCTTATTCTCTTCTTCAAACACCTGCCACTGCAGAGAGGCTACCATTAACAGTAAGAAGTCATCTACAAAGAGAATGGGGGAAAGAAAATAATTATTAATGACCAATGTGAAAGTGCTATCAATAATAATAATAATAATAATAATAATAATAATAATAATAATAATAATAAAAACAACAACAATGAAGAGTCCAAGAATATTCATTGTTTGTAAGAAAACTAATAGAAATAATGATAATTTAAAAAAAAATAGAAAACTAATTGTATAAATGACCAGACTCACAAAATATGAAGGTGGGATCAGGCTGTATAGCAAAATCTGGCAAATACAACCACTTTATCTGATTGGAGCTGAGAGCATTCAAGCCTTTCCTCCAAGGATAATCTGCAGCACAATGTATAAATTATTGAGTGCATGTTGTAGAGAGCAGATAACTAATTTTACTTAATAACACTTTTTTTTTCAAGGTTAATTTTTTATTGTAACAACATTAGAGTCTTTACCCCTACTGTCTTCTTAAGGCTGACAGGGTACATACAGTATATTGTAATAAAGAAATGTAAAGTTACTGTATCATTTTAGTGTGTTAGTTAACTACAGAAAGTAACTTCTAAAAATGCAACAATTAAAAAAAATATATAATAAAGATCACGAAATAAATAATACACCCCTAAAAATGTTTTTAAAGGCCTGACATTTTACAACGTTGCCGTGCTTTGGCACATTTTTTATGCATTAAAGAGATATGCCTTCTCAATAAATATTTTGTGACATACCAGTACAGAGTGCAGGAGGAACCCCAATACAAAGCAAATACTGGAACACCATTAGGCTGGCAGTAAAGCAGCAGTATCTGGGCCAGATTTCACCAATAGCCTTCCTGCGACGACGTCCCAAAACTGTGATCAGTGCAAATGAGTGCAGAAGAGCAAAGAAATCCATCCGCTGGCCAATCACATTCACTGCCACTACAAATGATATCTTGCACAGAAGCACATGGGTTATGCCTTAAAGTCACTGCCTCAACATGAGTTATTTTAGAAACATTAAGATGTACTTCAGGGTCACATAAACATTTAGTGTACCTCAAGGCCAAATTTGTAGAAGAAATAATTGCAGAAATATTTGAAGCAGGGCAGAATGCCATTATCCAGATCCTGACGTGTTACGTTATTGAAAATAGTGCCTTTGGGAGGTGGTTTTAAGTTTAAATGGAGACAGTGGTAAAGCTGGTGACGATGGACAGTCACGTCAAACACAAGAAGGCCCAATATTAATAAATGATTCTGCAAGCACAAAGAATTAAAAAAACATGACATACGTTCATTTCATTTGACAGTGCTCTTAATAAGTGGTATAAGGCAAGGCTATTCAGTTAAAATATGTGAAAGTCCAATTACATAAATTTCACCACTTATAAATAACCTGATACATTGCTAGCACCATTAAAATAGTATAACTATAGTTACCTTTCAAATGTGCCACATAATGCATTTATTCAATAATTTAAATTGCTGCCTGATGTCTAAATAGAAAATAAATAATTATTAAAAAAAAGACTGTGGCCAGGTCAAAAAACAGGGCAGAGAGGCAACCAAGAGGCCTATGGCAGCTTTTAAGCAGTTACAGGAACTACTAGCAAAGAAATATCATTGTGTTCATGCGACAACATCACAAATAATCCCCAAATGTGACTTAAATGGGAGGGTTGCAAAAAAAAAGCTTTGCCAAAGTGCACCATGAAAATTCTGAGACCAAATGGAAGAAGATTTTATGGTCAGACGAGACAGAAATCAAACTACTTGGCCTCAGTGCCAAACAGTATACCTGGACGGAAGCCAGTACAGCTTATCATAACCAAAAAACATACCTATTGTAAAGTATGTAGGTGGTAGCATCCTGTTTTGTTTTTTTTTACGGGGGGTGTCGTGCGCATGCCTTTACAGGCATGCAGCCTTTTCAGTCGCTCCCGCCCTTCCTATACTTTTAACTCTTTTTTTTTCTTACTTTAACTTTTTTTCTTGTATTTATTGTTTTATTGACCATAAGTAACTGCCCTCTCAAGATGTGTGTTGAGAGAGTTTTTGTACTTTTTATCGTTGCAGAACTTTTACTTTCATGTAGAGTTGGGACTGCAGCACAGCAACTACATGCCGCGTGATTTGTTTACTCCAGGGATCAGCTAATCACCCTGGAGCCGGCAAGATTAGCGGACAGACCCACGTACTTACCAGCTGAAATCTGGAGGAAAACACATTGGGGGGGTGCAGAGGAGCAGGGCAGAAGAGGAGAAAGAGGGAGGCGGCAAGACAGCGGAGGCTTACAGAGAGGAAAAGGTACAAGCCGTGTCTCCGGTCTATTATAATGGGGAACGTGAGTTCACTGGCAAATAAGATGGATGAGCTGACAGCGCTAGCCCGGAGTCACAGGAAGTATCAGGAGTGTAGTTTCATGTGCTTCGTGGAGACACGGCTGCATCAGAATATTCCCAATGACAGTGTATCTGCGGGCTTTCAAACTGTCAGGGCCGACAGAGACTGCACCACGAGTGGTAAATGGAAATGAGGGGAGCTTGCCGTTCTTGTCAATAACTGGTGGTGTAACCCCGCCCACATAATCATCAAAGAGAGGAGTTGTGGACTAGACATTAAACTGTGTGCTGTTGGACTCAGACCATATTATTTGCCCAGGGAATTTTCCCATGTCATCTTAGTGGCTGTTCATGTTACTTCTTCTGCCAACCCCACACATGTGCTACACATGTGACACTGTTCATGCTACCACAGCCTGGTTACAGATTCAGCACCACAGTGCTTTCATTGTGATCTCGGGTGACTTCAACCATGTCACCATGGACACTACACTGACAAACTTTGTGCAGTACGTGGACTGTCCCACCAGAGAGAAGAGAACTTTAGACCTTCTGTATGCAAATACTAAGGATGCCTAAAGTGCCCCACCCCCCACTGGAAAGATCTGACCACAACTTAATTCATCTTTCTTCATGCTATGTGCCTATTGTGAAGAGGCAGCCTGTGACTACAAGGACTGTTAGGAGATGATCGGAGGAGGCCTTGGAGAAATTACAGGATGGCTTTGAAGTGACAGACTGGCATGCACTCACCCTCCCCACGGTGAGAACATTTATGGGCTTACTGAGTGTATTTCACACTACATAAATTTTTGTACCAATTCCATTGTCCTAGCACAGACAGTCTAATGGTGCCCAAATAACAAGCCATGGGTAACAAAAGACATCAAAGCCCTCCTTAATGACAAGAAGAGGGCATTCAGGGCTGTCAACAGAGAGGAGGTGAGAACGATCCAAAGTTTACTGAAGGTCAAGATCAGAGAGGCTAAGGACAATTACAGGAGAAAACTGGAGTGGAAACTCCAACATAACAACATGAAAGAGGTTTGGAGTCGTATGAAGACCATCACTGGTTTCAGGCCATCCAACAGCAGAGGAGCTGAGGGCGGTGAGGACAGGGCCAACGAGCTGAATATGTTTTTTAACAGATTTGACACAGCGGCTACTGCTCAGACCTGCCATCTTCAGAAGTTTTCTGATGACTCTTCTGTAGTTGGATGTATCAGTGGAGGTGATGAGATAGAATATTGGGCTGCTGTGGATTCCTTCGACACATTGTGTGAGCTGAATCATCTGCAGCTTAATGTGACCAAATCCAATGTCCCTGCATGGGCCTAGTCATAGTTAAATCCTAATGAAAATTTGTGAAATAACTTGAAATTACTTGACATTAAAGATTGTGGTTCACCAATGGGCAAAGCCATTTGAAGCTAACTGCTGGTTGAGGAGAGTGACTCAGATGACAACATCAAACATGTCACACTGGAAATGTTTAGTCACCTGCCAGAGAAGATAGCAGAATGGATTCAGTCCCATAGCCTGGCATCTCTACAGGAGGCAATCCAGCTTGCTGAGGACCATGTGGCAGCCTTTCTTAAGGTAACCGGGCACTTTCCCCCTCCCTCTCCTTCCTTCTTGTCCTTACATTGTCACTTCCTGCCCTTCCCCTGTCTCTACACCACAAATATGGGTTTGTGCAATTCCCCTAAAGCTAGCTCCTAATATTCTCGTTCCTTTCTGATTTCCCTCACCTTTCTGCTCTCCCAATGTCTCCACTAATTCTTTCCCTCATGAGCAGGGAACAGGTGGAGATGAGTCTGGAGAGGTGGAGAGAAGCAGAATGAAAGTCAGCAGGAGTAAAACAGAGTACCTGTGCTTGAATGAGAGGGAGAGTGATGGATGAGTGCAACTGCAAGGAGTAGAGGTAATGAAGGTAGATGAATTTAAATAGTTTAGTTAGTTTATACTATCCAAATGTGGAGAGTGTGGTAGAGAAGTGATCTGTCTGAAAAAGGAACTCTTGACTTCAGTCTTAATGCAGAGAGCAGGTTGACATGAACAAGATGATGATTATCAAATGGCCTTGTTCTTAGAACTGGAGCTCAGGGCTCAGGGGCCAGGATTTACTCTCGAGACTGACCTCCTTTATTGTTTAGGTGATTATTGAAGATTATTGGTGTTTCTTGCTTAATCTCCAACCTATGGGGATGAATGGTAAATCAATCCATGACATACCAAAGGTAGGGAATGCTGAGGATGGAACCGCCTGGTAGGAGGAGAAGAGGAAGGCCAAAGAAGAGATTTAGGAGTTTACAGAGGATGTGTTGAGGGAGGACATGCAGGTATTTGGTGTGATGGAGCGGGATACAGAGGACAGAGGGAGATGGAGAAGGATCTGCTGTGGTGGCCCCTAACAAGAGCAACCAAAAGAAGAGGAAGAAGAAGAGCTAACAAGGTAAGTTTGCAGGTTGTATGAGGTCATGGCCAGTTTCCCAGGCCTGTATACACATTTACTATCCAATAGCATCACAAGGCTGAACAGTAGGACTGATTCACTAGTTAAACATGGTGTTTTAAATAAAACAGCGCTTACAGATTTCTTTAAAGAAGAGCAAAAAGCGATGTTGTAATTTTACAGCAGTGGGTCTTACAGGGTTGATCTTGTATTTGTGCAATTGTTGTTGCTTTATTTTTCCCAACTGAAGGGAAAAATATACTAATACAGGATTATAAGTCCACTTATTTAGCTTGACATTAGTAATGAGTATTTAGTGGACGAACTTATGTGTTTCATGACCTAGATTGATTAAAGGCTGTTTTTGTGTCTTTACATTTACATCATTTAGCAGACGCTCTTATCCAGAGCGACTTACAGAAGTGCTTTAAAGTCATTATCAGTGAA
>JAQMYF010000012.1:16907607-16926215 GCA_030014195.1 Neosilurus mollespiculum | reverse complement strand
TCTGCCCTGCGATGGCCTGGTGAGCTGTTCAGGGTGTACTCTGCCCTCGCCCAGAGTCGGCTGAGATGGGCGCCAGCGGTTCAGAAAATGAATGAATGAATGAATAAAAGTACAAAACAGCTCTGGCCCTCAATTAGCTTATTTCACTAGAGTGTACTCCAAACAAAATGTCCTAAATGTTTGGACAACCATTATACACCAAGGTATTCTAAGAAATGAAGTGCTGTCCTATCATTTTCCACAATTTGAAAGTTTAATGATGTTTTATAAAATATGTTTTTAATGTTAATTTGTGGTTTAAATAAATAAATAAACAAATAGTTCTATTTACTATAATAAAATATTGTGTACCAGGCTTGTGCAAAATTCCGAATTGAATTGAGAATGTCTCCCAAATTTCAATTCAATTTCATGAATTTTAATTGAATTTGAATTAAGGTTGCAAACATTAGGTAGAATTACAATTCAAATTCGAATTGAAGGACGTAGAATTGAAATTATTTGAAATTCCAGTTGCTAATTTTGGTGTATTCCAGAATCATGCTTTACAGTATATTCCATACATGACTGTTTTACATATTTCATACAAATATTACTATTATGAACTTCATGTCTACCTGAGTAAAGCATGCCTGACAGAGGACGCTGATTCTTTGGTGTTTTGGAAAGAAATCCAGAGCAGTTTTCCAAATCTAGCTGCACTTGCCTGCAAATATTTGGCCATACCTGCATCCTCTGCACCTGTTGAGAGGATCTTTAGTGTTGCAGGGAAGATATTCCAATCACAAAGATGTTTTCTCAATGATAACACCTTTGAGGAACTTATGACAATTAAATGCAACAATGTTACCCTATAAATTAAGAACTGTAATAAATTATTATTGCATTTACCACAATTTTGTGTCATTTGTTCATTTTCAAATAAAAAGAATATTACAAATTATTCAATATGGAGGGAATTTGTGTTTAATTTTAGTGTTTGTAAAGTATTTTTAGTATTTAAGCCAAAACCTTTGTTAAACATGACAAATTCTTCCTGTTACTTGGCTATAAGGAATTTCTCTAAATTGCAATGAATTTAATTCCACTTCCTGTAATTCCAACATTCAATAATGTCTGTATGAAAGTCATGTTTTAATCATATGTTATATATACTGTAAAACCTTAATTATGTATGATGAATTTCTTTCAGTTTTATGGAATGCCAGTTCTACTTACTGCAATTCGAATTTGAATTGCAATTACGCTTCCTGTTGCAATCTCAATTCAAATTCAAATTCAAATTTAAGAATTGAAATGGAATTCAGGGGTCATTCTCAATTTAATTCTGAATTTTGTACAACCCTGGTAGCAACAGAACATCAAACTGACAAATGACTCTTAAAAAAAAGACAGCCTTGAATGAGCCATAAATTTCAAACCTGGAGAATTTTACCAACTATAGTTTTTACCAGAGATTAAAGCCTATAAGTGATTCATACATCCCATAAGGTGAGTGTGCTCTTTTTATTTGTAATGAAAAGTTCATGATATGAAACCTCCTGAACATGGTCAGAGTGATGATAATTAAATCCATTTAAAGATTTGTAGGCTTTTAGCGATTCATGTGTTCATGTTTTTATGAGATGCTGTATGGATCAGGAAGCTTCTCTAGGTATCCAACACAGCTATATTTAAGTTTGTTAACTCGTTTTGAGTTCATTGTTGTTTCTTCACAGGACTTCGCCATTGTATTCCATTTTCTTTTCTTTTTTGGTTTGCCTATCCGGTGACAGAGGATGTGTGAAAAACACAAATCAAAACAATAAAATTAAATGGGTCTATAAAAGGCTACTTCTCATTATGCCTTGTGAAGCATTAATATGGGCTGTTCATGTCCTTCTGTGTGAAAATATAATTTTGTTCCCTGTTAATGTGTTTACTTGGACTGTGTTTTGGATACCTCTATTTGGTTTAGCAGCAAACCCATTTTACATGAGTCCTGCATTTTTGCATCCACCCTTTACTTGATCCACAAGGTGCTGTGTGTAGCCACCCCTATAGGTTGCCTGAACATAAAAAAAAATGTGGTTCAAGATTAAATAAAGGCAATGCTCAACATGGGAGAGATTGAGGAGTCCCACAGCAACTGGTGCAGCCCAGTGCTCTTGGTCCCAAAGTCCAACGGGTCAGTTAGTTTCTGTGTTGACTATAGTAAAGTAAATGGTGTCTAAATTTGATTCCTACATTATGCTTTGTATTGATAAACTACTTGATTATTTATGTATAGATTGCTTTTCTCAACCTCAGATTTGACCAAGGGATATTGGCAGATCCCCTTGACTCCAATATCCAGTCAAAAGATGGCCTTTTCCACACCGTTTGGCACTAAATTGTATTTAATATTTCCATTTGGGAAGTTTGGGGGCCGGCAACATTCCAGCTACTCACACTCCATCCGCATAATGCCTACACAGTGGCATATTTGGATTACATAATCATTTATGATTATGAATGGTAATGCCACCTAGACCACTAGAAAGTGTTCCTGAACTCCCTGTGACATGCCAGTTCTACTGGAAAACAAAGAAGTGTGCAATTTGACTGTACTCACTAAAAAAGGAGGTGCCAGATCCAGTCCCGTGGTCAAAGTCGTGCAAACACGTCTTCACCAAGGTAAAGACAGCCCTCTGCTGGGGCCCACTCTTCTCTGTTCCTTTTGTGCTGCAAGCCGATGCATTGGAAAGGTGGCTGGGGGCCTTAGTGTTGCAGGTAGTGGAGGGAGAAAAAAATTTCTGCTGTTGTACATCAGCCAAAAGCTCTTCATGAGAGAGCCAAATGTAGCACAATTGAAAGATAGTACCTAGCCTTTAAATTAAATTAAATTAAATTCTTACCCTCTGCTACTACCTGCTGGGATGAGCAATTTCCCTCTGACCTGAACGCACCCTGCTCCAGTGGCTCCACTGTATGAATGATACCAAAACTAGGATCACCCAACATTATTTGGCCCTCAAGCCATTTAAATTTGAGGTGATCCAAGGACCAGGGCCCCTTAACTACTGGAAGCAGCAGTGGACTTCCTCTCTCTTGCTGGGAGGCAGACGGGGGTTGTCCCACTGCCTGGGTTGGATGGTGGGAGTATGTGGAGGCAGAGCGAATAAACCCCTGGTTGAAGCAGGGTCAGGGAGGTGAGTGGCAAATGTACCACACCTTAAAGGTATGTAATTAATTATTGTGTCTGTTTCCAGGTCTGGCAGAGGTCATAAAAGTATGAGGATGTATTAGGATATAATTAATTATTGTGCATCTGTTTTCAAGACTAAAACCCCAGCACCATCTGGGCCTGAGCTCTCACTAACATGGAAGGTCTAGCGGATAATGGGGTATACATTCACGCAACTCTCAGAACCTGTTCCCAGGAGGGCTATCCCACGGTCCTCACCAAGGTCCATGCATGCGAGCATGCCTGAGCTAAGGAGTAGTACTACACTAAGGTTTACACCAGGTCCCAAGCTCAGATTCAATCTCAAAAACACAATCTGCTTCATAGCTTACACTTGGTTCCAAGCCAGCACCCAGAGTACCATGCATGCCTAGGTGTGAGGCTTTTGCCGCTCTAGTAGTGCCCCTGGGGGGCAGTTCTGTTACAGTTTCTGCTGCTTTATGGCTTTATCATTGGAAATCCATAAACAGTGCGGCTGATCAGTGCAGCAGTCACTTCTGGGTTTCTGATGGTGGAAGAATGAAAATGTCACAGCACAGGTGTAGACAATCCTCACAGGTTTTGGGAAAGCTATTTGAAAACACGCCCAAATTAAGGCATGACACGAAACAGTGCAATTGTGTCCTAGTTGCTGGTACTCTGCCAGATCTATTGTATGTTTAGCTTTCCTGTGTATAACCCTGTTTGTTTATTCATTGTTATAATTCTGCCCCTGCCTTGAATATTGCCTGCCTTGTTTAATGCACTATATCAAAGTATAAGTTTGCATTTGATGACCCAGTGATTCAGATAATTTAATTAACAAAGAAGAGTTTAGATGCATGTTTTTCTTGTCTGTGTACAGAAGGAGGGTCAGTCTAGCAGTGCTGCAGGATAGGAGAAAATGTGATGCAAGTGTGGGGTGTGATAGGTGCTTTGAGGTAGGAGGATGCAGTTCTACTTTTGGCTTTGTAGGCTAGCATTAGTGTTTTAAATTTAATGCGAGCAGCTACAGGTCAGTGGAGAGAGCATAGCAGTGGAGTGGTGTGGAAGAACCTAGGAAAGTTAAAATCAAACCACACAGCACCATTCTGGATCAATTGCAGAGGTTGAATGGAGTTCAAAGGCAGATGTAAGAGAAGTCTAGCATTGAGATGACAAAGGACTGAACAAGTAGCTGAGTGTCCTTAATGGAAAGAAATGGATAAATCCTTTGGATCTTAAAGAGGAGACAATATAAGAAGAGAAGGACAGACACTTGTCCATGGTTATCTCAAGGCTTTATGTAGTCACCAAAGGAGGAATCAAAGAGGTTTCCAGGGAGATTACAAGAACTGGATGTGGGGATGAATCAGGTGGGATGAACAGGATGTTCAGTCTTGCTGGGTTTAAGTTTCAGCTGGTGAGCTGGCATCCATTATGAGACATTTTACAGATATGCTGAGATCAGGACAAAAACATCAGTGTCTGACGGAGGAAAAGAGAGGACAAGTTGAGTATCATCTGCATAGCAGTGGTATGAGAACCCATCTGAGGATATGATGTCAATAAGGGACCCAGTATAAATGGAGAACAAAAGTAGACAAAGTACTGAACCCTGGGGGACACCAGTGGAGAGTCTGCATGGGACAGATGTGGATCCCCTCCATGTAACTGGATATGACCAACTTTACTGGTAGGAAGCAAGCTACTGCTGTGCTGAACCAGAAATTCCAAGACTCCTCAGGGTGCACAAGAGAGTCTTGTGTTTCAAATGTTGCTGAAAGGTCAAGAAGAATGGTGACTGATGCCATCTTGGCTGATCTCACTGCATGCAGCTTCTCTGTGACAGCCAAAAGGGCAATCTCTGTGGAATGTGCTGCTTTAAAGCCACACTGATCAAGATCTTGGAAGTTGTTCTGCAAGAGATAGAAAGACGGTTGGTTATAGATAGTATGTTCAAAAATTTTTAGAAAAAAAAGAAAGAGGTGATACTGATGTGTAGTTACAGATGTGTGTGATAGAGTCAAAAAAATGTTTCTTAAGGATGGGAGAACTCTGTTTTTTTGGAATGCTGTTGGTACATGAGCAGATGATATGGCACTATTAATGATAGTGGTGGTGAAGGGGAGAAGGTTTTGAGAGATGGTCTTGAGCACTATGGAAGGGGATAGATCCAGTGGGCAGTTGGTAGGATTGAATGATGAGATGACTTGCAGGATCTCTTCAGCTGCAATATCAGAAAATTGTGACTGTGAAGAGGAATTCTTAATGTATAGAATATTGAGTTGGACTGGGAGTGAATGTCTGAAAGATTTGTTCAATTTTCCATTAAAGAAGTTGACAAAGTCTTTGGTGGTAAGGGATGATATGGCAGGAGGATCTGGTGTGTTAAGCAAAGATAAAAATATGTTGTGACTCCTTTGTGTGTTGGATAGCAGATGTTAAATGTTAGAAAGAAGGACTGGAGAAGAAGCAGAAGGCAAGAGACCAGGAAGGTGGTAGATGACAATGATAAGGAGGTTGATTGGAGAGGAAACTGCTGCTGCATGAAATTCAAAGAATAAGATAGCAAAATGAGACAAATTTGATGAGCAAGATGGCAGGGCAGGTAGACGCAGCAGTCTGGCACTTCCCATATTTTAGCAGCAACCTCTTTTATTTTCTTTATTTTGTGTACTCTAATTTTCTTTTCTGTGCTCAGTCCCTGGCAGCTGCATATGTGCAGTATAGCAGTTCTGAGATGCTAATTGTTTTGGACAATTACTGCTTCACATCTGACAGTAATAGCAGCTGGGACTTCATTCCACCAGAGATCCGTAAACCCGCGGACCTCTCTCTCCATCCCCCAGCTGAAGTGGTGCAGGCGACAGCGACACAAGAAACAGAAGAGAGGAAGAGAGCAGGGCTAAGGGCTAAACTAAATGCTAACCCCTAAAAACCAGCCATACCGAGTATTTCTTATCAACTCCTGGTCACTCAACAACGAGATGGATGAGTTATGACTGCACTTTAATTCACACTGCATGGATTACAGTGTAACGGTAATATCGGAGACTTGTTTGGACACTTTCACCCTGGACGCTGCGATTGAGCTAGTTTGCCATGCTACCTTCAGAGCAGACAGAACCAGCATGTCCAGTAAGAAACGCGGAGGAGGCCTGTGTGTTTACATTAACAACAGCTGATGTTCCAACAGCATAATCAAAGATATCCACTGCTGTCCAGACATAGAGTATCTGATGGTACAGTGTAGACCTTTTTACCTGCCAAGAGAGCTTACGTCTGTAGTTATAACTGCAGTTTATGTGCTGCTCCATGCTAATGCTAAACTAGCCATGGAGCTGCTACAGCACTCCATTAACAGACAGCTAGCTGCACAGCAGGAGTGAGTTATAATTGCGGCAGGAGACTTTAATCATGCAAACCTGAAATCTGTCCTACCTAGATTCTACAAAAATGTGAGTTTTCTGACGAGGGAAAAAACACACTGAACCAGGTCTACACCAACATCCCAGATACCTATAAAGCCACCCTCCTGCCACATCCTGTACTCTCAGACCACCTCCCTCTGTCCCTGATTCCTGCTTACAAACCTAAAATCTGGAGCCAAAGACCTGCAGTTAAAACAGTCTAAGTGTGGACTGAGGAAGCCACCACAGCCCTACAGGACTGTTTTGACTCTACAGACTGGGGAATATTCATAGAGGAGACAGACCTGCAGGGTCACACATCAGCTGTTCTTTCATACATAAATTACTGCACTGAGACTGTGACCACAACAAAGAATGTTAAAATGTTCCCAAACCAGAAACCTTGGTTAAGTGGTGAGGTGTGCACCCTGCTTAGAGCATGGGATGATGCCTTCAAAAGAGGCATGCTGGTCCCTGCGAAGAGGTATTCAAAAAGGCAAGTGCAAATATAAACAACTCATCAAGAAGTACTTTGATGAAAACAACACCAAGAATATGTGGAAGGGGATCAAGACTCTCACTGGCTACAAGGACATGCACACATCATTGGACTCCTTGGACAGCACCCTACCAGACACCCTGAACCAGTTCTTTGCTCGCTTCGACCAGAAAAAACAGAGAGATGCGCACCTGCCCTTCTCTTCCAAAAAGTGGTGATGACCCGATCCAGCTGCAGCAGCATCAGGTCAGAGCCACCCTGCACAGAGTTAACGCGAGAAAAGCTACTGGTCCAGATGAAGTAACAGGAAGCATTGTAGCATTGCTACAGTTCATGCAACAGTTGACAATAAATGTCTCTTATCTTATTGTATCTTATAAAGTGGTTGTGAAGCAGAAAGAGCAGTAGACCTGTACCATTGCCTCTTCCAGTTACTTATAGAGTATGAAAGAAAGCATAAGCAGTGAAAAAAGCTGCTGGTATAGCCATTCTCTTCTCAATACCTTGCCCAGGACTCTGTTTTCCTATAGCCCCTGCTGGCTGGACTGTCTGTTTTTGTTTTGATCTCACCTGTTCCTCATTCACTCCATTATCTGCATTTTTGTGCCTAAGGGTTAGAGAGTCTCATGCCTTGATCCTTTTTTCTTACCTAGTTTTTTGTATTTTGTCTGTACTGGTTTGGAACACTTACTGTGATAGTATTCTGGAAGGCATCTTTTATTTATTTATACCTTTTGGATTTGCTGCTGCAACTATCTTCTAATTTCTGCTGCCTGTTTTGTTCTCAGCCTAGACATTGTTGTTTGTTTAGCAAAATGAAAACGAGAACTGAACTTTCCTGCATTTGGGTCCAGTCCAAACTGCAAACCTGACAGTACACCCTGACCAACATGGACCCAGCAGAGCCCAACCAACTCAAGGAAATCTTTGCTTTCATGGCACAGTGTTAGGAGAACACCAGAGCCAGGATGATTCCATCTCAAGGCAAGTTCTGTGGCCACTATGGCTGTGGGATTATTAGCTCAGACATACAGATCCAACTCACCTTGCCAACTCTCAGAGGCCATCCTAGTGCTCAGGCAGCTGACCAACCCCCGAGAGAGCCTCGTTTACCATCTCCAGAGATCTACCTCTGGGGACCCTGGATCCTGTCAGTCCTTTCTCACTTAATGTGGACTGGTCTTTGCTCTCCAGCCCTCCATTTTTCCTACAGATGCTGCCATAGTAGTGTATGACCTCACCTTGCTCTCTGGTAAGGCCTGCGAGTGGGGAACAGCACTTCCCTACTGCACCTACACCAGGGATGTCAGTCCATTTCTGACTATGCTATTTAGTTATGAACTGTAGCGTCCTCAGCTGGCTGGATCCAGGAGGCGCTATATGATGTCTTTTTCAATGGCTTGTCAGAGGAGATTAAAGATGAGCTCATTTCCCATGAAATACCTCATGAGTTTGATTGATATAGCAATTTGTGAAGATCTCAAGCTGAGTGAAGATATAGGATGAGGGTACCCCTTGTTTTCCTTCAGCAAAAATTCCAGACTCCTCTTCCTGGCCCCGTCCCATCTGCCAGCCCAAGCCAACCAGACACATCAGTGAGGGGAGTTCTGGCAAACACTATACCAGCCAAAACATCCCCACTACTTCAAACCACCTGCCAGCCACTGATTTTTGGGAGACCCATTGGCAGACCTCTTCAGCACTGGAGTTGAAGAGAGCTTCATCAACAACACCTTCACTGCCCAGTGGGGAGTTCCTATCACCAGGCTTCAGGTACCTCTAACAGTGTCAGCCCTCAATGGAAGCCGCATTGCCAAAGTGACACAATGTACTGAGCTGGTGAGTCAAATGCTTTCTGGAAATCACCTTTAGGAAATAGTGCTTTATCTCATTGACTCTCCTCTCAGCCCCTTAGTTCTAGGCCATGAGTGGCTGATTAAACATAACCCCTATCTCAATTCAGCCAAAAACACTATTTTGGGCTGGAGCCCATTCTGTCTGTCTCAGTGTCTGAAATCTGCTCTTAAATCCATGTCTGTTGTTCCTAGGGCACTTGAGGATTTCCCAGATCTCTCCAAGGTTCCCAATGAGTATCTTGATCAGAAGCCCGTCTTCAGCAAATCCAGGGCCACTTCTCTACAGCCTCATCGACCTTACAACTGCTCCACTGACCTGCTTCCTGGAACATTCCCACCTCAAAGTTGCACATACTCCTTGTCTTACCCTGAACATCTGGCTATGGAAAACTACATCGAGGACTCACTGGCACATTGCCCTATACTTTGTGACCGGACTTCCCCCTTCTGAAGTTAACACCACTGTGCTCACTATAGCCGACAGATTTCCAAATCCATGCATTTTGTTCATCTGTCTAAGCTCCCCTCCACCAAGAAGATGGCTGTTCTATTTATGGATCATGTTTTTAGGATTCATGGTCTTCTATGTGATGTGGTGTCTGATTGGGGGCCTCAGTTTGTCTCAGCCTTTTGGAGGGAGTTCTGCAGATGCATTGGGGCCACCAGCAGCCTCTCGTCTGGATTCCACCATCAAACCAATGGCCAGACAGAGTGGTCTAACCAGGACTTGGAGTAGGTCCTGAGCTATCCTCCCAGAATCCAACTTCCTGTATGGGTTACCATCCTCTTTTGTTCTCTTCCCAGTAGTCAGAGGGTGAAAAAAGGAATATAATAATGTATTTGTTTGCTAAATCCTACTGCTGAAATGTTCCTATATGTCTGTTTGAGGAGCCTGCATGGTGGGATGAAAATGAGATGAAAATCAAATACAATTAGGTCTACCATCCATGGGAGTATTTGAATCATAGCTAACATGAATTAAGATAAACACATTCAGTTTTTTCATGTGTAACAACATGACAGTTTGTGTTTGAGTTTATATTTAATATTTATTCCAGTGATATACACCTACATATAATAATTATCAGGTGTTTCTGCGCACCCTACGGTTTCTGAAAATAGAGAACAGGTTCAGGCGATCAAGTGCATCACAGAACACCATGGTTTCCAGCCAGTTTGTATGAACGAGGAGGTCTTGGCCACAGCATGCAGTGCTTACAGACCGCACTACAGGTACCATGATGCAGGAAATGAGTATGTGATTGTTTTAAGTTGTTTATGAACAGATAAATGTTTAAAGACTTCAACCACCTGCAGTTTAACACCTCACAGACTAGGCCAGAAAAATTATGTTTAGCGTCAACACACACAACATTGTGAAATTCCTATTTAATTTCACAACTTCATTATTCATGTTCAAGTAAATGGACATGTTGTGAATATTATTGAACGAAATTTGTTCAGTTGACTGATTCAAGCAGTTTTTCTACTAAAAACGTGAAGATGTCTCAAATATATATCTTAGGATGTATTGATGATGTCAAGAGTACCTATGAGGGGTTTTATAATTATAAAGTTCCAAATAAATGCTTTTTCATGACATACGTCGCACAGAAATTTTATAGATCTTCTTTCAAGAAATGAAAATAGCCTTGGCATTGTGGCTTCATTTTCAAATTGGCGTCTGGATACTGACCAAAGGATTTTTTTCAGGCCTTAAGAGACTAACTGTGTATATGTGCAGTAAAAATACACACATTGATCAAAAAATATGAATTTTACTTTCATTTGGAAGCTCTATGTGGCATATCGACAATTTGTGAGTGGTGTTATACATACCGTGGAAGGTACATCAGAGTACCAATACCATCTTGTGCTGTATCATTCATCAGACAAACCTTTTATTCTGTTTACAATACAGGTTTTCAAGCATGTTAACAATAAAGTGTGTAAAGTTACAATGTGTAATGTGTTTAAGATCTAGTCTGAAAAAATCATCATAGTGTCCTTTTTGAATGGAACTCCCAACAAGAACCAAGATTGATTTTCAGCAAACAGCAATACAGAACAGGAGTCACAAAACTGAGTTCCCAGCCCAGAACGAGTGACGTGAGTGTTGACAGGAATTGTCATTGAAAGCGACCATGCCATCATCACTCTGGAGCTCACAATCCTGGTCAACATCTATCCCACTGTCCAGGATGACATGGGTCTGAGTGCCAACAGTCACACAATGTGGGAGGTCTGTCTGAACAGAAAAATAATAATCAGGAATTAATTCATAAATTAATGAATTAACACATTTTATTTCAGCAATTTGTGACATAATTCATAACTCCATCAAGCATCGTATTATCTTTATCTGACAAGAGTGAACACAATACACACACACACACACACACACATACACACACACACACACACACACACACACATATATTTATGTGTGTGTGTGTGTGTGTGTGTGTGTGTGTGTGTGAGACTGTGTCAAAAAAATACATAATGTGTATGCATGTCTTTTTTATTTTAATTGTAATTTTTTTTTTCATGTCATTTATAAATTAGATAAAACTATAAACATTCGTTTAATTTTTCCTTTGAAATGGAAAGACAATGCAACAGTTCGTGTGGCTAGTTTGAATGAAGATTGGGTCGCCATATCACAAGTGATGTCTGCATTTTCAACCTACAAAATAAAATACACATTTGATCTTGTTCCTGGCCTATCATAATGAGGGGACAAAACATAGACCTCAATTGGAATTCATTATAACTTGATTTTCTATGTGATATTTATGTCAGCAACTTAGCCATGCTACACTCACCAAAGTGCAATAATGTTGTTCCTCTGGATGTGCCTGCAAACTCAGATGTCCATCACAGACCTTAAAAAAATGAGTAAATGAAATAAACAATTTTTTAAACAGTTATAATCTCAATATCTGAAGATTTTTGAAAATCACATTTCTGAAATATTTACAAGTTTTCACAATACACACACATAAAAGAAAACTTATCAGTTAGCACTCACCGAACAAGAACTTCCTGAATCACCTACAACAAAAAATCAGACAAATCATTAAAAATTTTAACCAACTTAAAGCCATTATAAAAACCACAACTCAACAAATCAACCGACATACCCCTTGCCATGTGCTTGCATTGTATCGTGATTTATTTCATGAGTTTGTTTCAAGCCCAAGTTTATTGTGAGGGCTCTGCTAAATGAACGAGTGAAAATAAATCAAGGTACAATGCAGTATTTGGTTTATTATATAGCTATTAATTTTTTGCAATCAAAGTATAAACCCGATGACTACTTCGCGGAAACAATAAAAGAAAATAATACTTTAACCTGAAACAATCGTTCACAATATGCTTCTGTTTAACGCAAAACTCATGGATAGATCACATTAATATAAAATGAACAACATTCGCAGCTGAAAAAAAAACAAACAATGACAAAACAATGTGTGTTTATGTCACACAACAATAACAGTGCAATGTCATCAGCTTGTTTATACAACCAAAACCTGGCAAAAAGTATGGAATCACCACTCTTGGAAAATGTTCATTCAACTGTTTAATTGTGTAGAAAAAAACCCAATCACAGACATGCCACAAAACTATTTCCATTTAAAATTCCAAACTTCTGCTCTTATGAAACACAAAAATAAAAAAGAAAGAAAATTGTAGTTAATTGCAACTGTTTTTACAGATCAAAAGGGGAAAGAAATATGGAATCACTCAATTCTGAAAAAAATAATCCTGAGGAATCACCAAACAAAAACACCATTAATACTTTGTTGCCCCACCTCTGGCTTTTATAACAAGCTTGAATTCTTTGAGGCAGTATGAAATTTTCATTGACTAAATTAGGGTAAAAATTAATGGCTATATAATAATATTATATATTTTTTTCATGTGTAGTTGTAGAACAGGTGTGCTTACCTCCAATTTTCGACCTTTTTCCACTGCCTTGGATTTTTGTTTTCTTATGTTGACACTTGCTGGGACTGTGGTCACTGATGCACAAGAAAAAATGGTTGGGACAGCTGTTTCCAGTAGTATCTTCTTGTGTTGCATCCCAAAGCCAAGAGCTTGCTTCAAGGCAGGCACGGAGTCGAGACATTCTGGCTCAAAATGTTCACAACACAAGACCGAATGCTCGGTGGGGTACCACTGATCTCGGGTCCTACGCACCTGCTTCACCCACTTCTCATGTAATTCTGGTTTCTTGAGAAACTTCAACAAGCTGTAACTTTTTGCACAGGTATTTGAACAATACCCGGCCACACAACACTCTGGCATTTCCGCAAAAAAACATGCACAGAGTGAACCGTTCGGTTGTCGACAACACAGGAAAAGAATCCAGTCGTGTTCGAGGGATGACGTCATTTCCGGTGTACCGGAAGACAAGTTGTGCTTTGAATAAAAATTGCTATCAAGTTGAAAAGACGAAGAATTAAATGGGAAAATAATGTTGCATTTAATTGTTGTGAATACACCTAAGATAAACAGTCAGGGTTGAAATTCAGCGTTCAAGCCACCGATCTAAAAATAAATACTGGATGTTGCACTGGGCTGCTGAAGCTGAAGTAGCCGGCTATGCTTAAGCGGACATCTTGCGAGCCCCAGAACATTGTCTGCTGTGGTCCTCCACTGATCTAAACAACCATAATTTCCTTCTGTATTTTTATTGTTTTACAACTTTTTCTTACATTTTATTATGCCATCTTGTGCAGCAATTAACTGTACATAAAGAACAAGAACTGGAAATGGAAAAACATTTCATAAGTAAGTAGCATTTTTAATGTATTTAATTCCATTTATGCCAAAAATGTCTTGTAATGTCCCACGTGTGAGGAAAAAACAAAATATCTTTTATATAACCTGTTACTGGTAATAAATAGCAAATAATTATTACCTTATTATTATAATTATATAATTTATGTTATTAAAATATTAGTATATAGTAATTTAGTTTTTAGGCAAATGAGAATTTTTTATATAAAATTATTATTTAAAGGTATATATATAGATTTCCGCACAGTAAGCCAGAACTATTAAAAAAGTGGTTAGTGAACATGAGAAAAGAAAACTATTATCCATCAAAACATGTAGGGCTGTGTTCCGACCATTTCGAGGAGCTCTGGTTTGACAGAACAGGGCAGACAACAAGGCTCCGTGAGGGTGCTGTACCTACAATGTTTGATTTTCCACAACATCTTATGAAGCCTGTAAGTAACTTTCAGTCAATTTTAATTATTATTCTTTATTATTAAGTCAGAGTCTAAAATCTAAGTAACTTTCAGTCAATTTTAATTATTATTCTTTATTATTAAGTCAGTTTTATTGGTATTTTCATTATCAGGAATCATGCTGATATCATCATCATTATAATTTCACGCAGTCATAAAATAGTAATTGCTAATAATTACTGGAATTATTTCATACTTTTCTGTCAAGACATAATAAAATATTAAAAGTTCCCAGTCTTATATATGATAGACAGTGTATCTCTTTACAACTGCAGCTTTTAAACTTTCAACATTTATAAGTACATAAAATATTTTAGTTATATATAGACTGTTAACCCATATGTAACTAATTACACTTTAAAAACAAGTACTAGCCCTATACATTATGAAACAAATGTGTATATATGCTTAAAAGCCAAGCCCCAAGAAGCCTGCACTGCCTTGAGTGGCTCACTTAGTCACATGCATCATCCAGAGGTTATCTAGATCAGTGGTTCAAGTCTCAGTACCACCAAGCTGCCACTGTTGGGCCATTTAGCAAGGCCCTTAACCGTCACTTGCTCAGTCATATACAAATGAGAAATGTAAGCCGCTTTGGATAAGGATGTCTGCCAAATGCCATAAATGTAAAATCTAAATTATCAGTGGTGCCTCAGTGTTTAAGGCACTGGCTTAGTGATCCAAAGGTCAGGGGTTCAAGATGTGTGTGTGTGTGTGTGTGTGTGTGTGTGTGTGTGTGTGTGTGTGTGTGATTGTATATCTTACCTCTTTTAGGCTAACCCAGATGATGCCTGCAGCCACAAGTTTGAGGCTATGAAGCTCTAGCAGTCTCCAGCAAAACTCTTGACCCTTAGTCAACCACAGCAGAGTGTGTAGAATGACCAGGCTTATCTGATCTATGACTACAATCCACTTGGTCATTGCTGATTCTGAAATAAACAGTCAGACATAAAAGTCTTATGAGCATCTCACTGCTTTCAATGAGTATTAGTCCACTAATCTTTCACGTTGTTAAACCAAATTACATTACACTGAATACACATGTGAACTGGTACTAATGTCCATCCATCAATTCATTTTCCAAATTATTTAATCCAACTAGGGTCACGAGGAGGCTGGAGCCTATCTTAGCTAACTCTGAGTGCATGTGGGATACACCCTAAACAGTTCACCAGTCCGCTGCAGGGCCAACACACACAACCATTCACATTCACACTCACACCTAGGGGCAATTTGGAAGAGCAAAATAAACTAGTGTGCATGTCTTTGGACTATAGGATGAAACTGGAGTACCTGGAGACCTTGTGAGGCAACACAAGTGCAGGGACAACAAGCAACTCCACACAGAGACACCCTCACCAAACCCAGGACTCGAACACAGGACCTTACTAATGTCAATTTATCTAAGTTCTTACCTTCTAACTTCTTACCTTTGTTTTGTTCTGTCTCTTCTTCTTCATCCTTAACTGATAAGGAATTAATTTCTAAGTTGCCCAACAGATCGTCCTCCTCTGTAGTCAACTGCTCCTTTACAATTCTATCACAAAGCTCTATGTCAGGTTGTTTCATGATATAAAAATTTATAGCTTAGCATTTATCAAATTAAAGAATAAAAACATAGGTGTACCGGTTTTGAAGTTTTTGTATGTTTTCTTTAATCCTGAAAAAAAACATGTATTTTTTTTAATATTAAAAAAATGCTTCTAAAGAAATATGAACAACAGAGTGCCACATATATTACATGTTACACATATTATGAAACTGGAGTGACATGAGTTCAACAGCATCACATTTACACGATAATTGGTTATTTGACATGAAGGAAAACAGTGCAGGGTCAGATGGTCCAACATGCAGTAGATGTGGAGAAAGGCCAGGTGAGTAAAATGAGAGTGTATTGTCTATGTATGTTAATTTGTTCACTTGTTCAAGGTGAAACTGTTTGGTCAGATTTTCTGTTTGGGATCAAATAGGTGTAGGATTAAACAAGTTGACACACCTCTACCAGCAGCTGAAATTTGGTCATTAGGTTCTAACACTATACAGTGCTGCTTTATAGTGTTACCATTGTACATGTGGGGAACAAGTTCCGTTCACTTATTAGTTTTGTCTATCACTCCACCACCTCCACTAACAACACCCCCCCACACACACACACTTTTACAGTGTGAAATTTTAGTGCATCAATCTATTCAATCAGTGCTCTTTTCATAATCAAATCCATTCCACTTGATTATTGGGAAAATGCCCAAATCAGTTCAACCCCATACCACATTTTCTTTACTACAGTTTACTCCTCACAGAGTGAGCACATATATAGGGCTACATTTAGTGCCATGAGCTAAATAGAGGTATTTTCTAGTCACGTGCCAGGCAAGCAATTTTCAGCAAAATCATGAAAATGGTGAAATATTAAGTTGTTTGATATTGTTATACAGCCATGGAAAAAAGTTCTCATTAAAAATGGTCTCTTTATTTTTCTATGGCTGTTCATTAATAAAATATATGTTTCATTATAATACAATCGAAGTTTAACCCCACTTTACCAGCATTTTTGAAGTATCTTCATACTCACTCACTCATTTGGTGAACCGCTTAATCCTACTAGTGCCGTAGGGAGAGATAGGGGGAACCTATCTCAGTTGACACTAGGCAAAGGTGGGGTACTCCCAGACCACTGCAGGGCCAACACCCACAACCATTCTAGGGGCAATTTGGAAGAGTTAATTAGCCTAACATAGTGCATATGTTTGGACTGTAGGAAAAAACTGGAGAACCTGGAGCACAAGCACAGGAAGTACATGCAAACTCCACACAGAAATGCGCTGAAATAGGCTTTAGCCTCCCCACAACCCTAGTAGGATTAAACATTAGGGCAAATGACGGATTGAGTGAGTAATAATAATGATTAAACTTTAATTGGACATAAGAAACTCCAGATGTTTAGAAACTTTTGATCTGAAAGCCATATACAGTATAATATAAACTTACAAAATCCTCCTAGAGAATTGAATTATAAGCTTATACATAGCATTATATAATGATTTGTGGACTTACATATTTGATATTGTGTTTAATGTCTCTCTCAGTTCTTCTTCTCTGGATTGAAATATGCACAGAATCAAAATATCATCACTTTTTAAATTTCTGGTGACATTCACTGATATGAATATATCTTGTATAAGGTATATAAAGTATAAGGTCCCATAGTAGATGTAGATTGAATCAAACTACTTGGCATTTTAGTAAATCATACCCCAATTCACTAAAATGGTCAAAGGAATACTTAACTCACATGGATGTACCATCACACACAGGTACATTCTGTAGGTCGGTGAGCATGAGAAAGTCGTAATTAAAGTAGTGCAACTGTAGGATGCAGGCCAGTAGGAAAGCTGCAGGAAGTAAAATTTGTGCAAATAACTCTACAGTGGCAAATTGCTCCAGGCCCAGATCACGTAGTCTGAAACAAACATATAAAAAAACCAGTATATTTTTAAATAGATTAAAAGTTAAGACAATCCAGTGGAAAACAGCCACAGGTACTGTATCCAAAGCAGCTTCTTTGCATCACATCTCCATTTTCAAATACATGAAAAGAAACATTAAGTGTACACTACATGGTTATAGTAACAGTGTGTTTTCTACACTCACCCCTCTTCTGACATCCCTATGATTTGACGAAACAGGCCAGAAACAGTCTTAAACTGGTACATGTATATCAGAATCAAAACGAGCATGGAATAACCAACCACCACAGCCCAGAAGTACTTCAGAACATGCCGCCATAAGTCATACCGGACCTAAATAAAGGAAATAACATTATGTTGCTGGTTTAGTTACATTAATCTGACATCCCATATTCCAAAACTCTAATAGGAAAATAGGATATAAAATAGCTAATGATGCAGTGTTGTGATTCTTGTACCTTCCCAAAATTCTTTTTTGATATCAGCACATCCTGAAGTTTTTTATTCCTCTTAATCTTCAGCTATTTGCTATTATTTATTGTATTTTATTTACCAAAGAACAACATGCTAAATATCTTCTCCCTTTATTGTTATGTTTAATGATTTGGAATGTCAGTACAACAAGTTAATTTCTGTTATTACTTGTGTTATTATATAAACAGTACTTTTCTCATGTTTTTCTTGAAGTTAATAAGACAGAATGCAGCTTCAAGAAGGCACAAAACAGCATTCTCAAACAGTTTTCCTTATTCACACATTTACTGAACCGCTTAATCCTATTACTAGGGTCACAGTAAAGCTGAGCTTGATCTTAGTCAACACTGGGAGAAGGCGTGGTACACCCGGAACAGCTCGCCAGACCATAACACAATAACACACACACACACACACACACACACACACACACACACACACACACACACACACACACACACACACACACACA
>JAQMYF010000012.1:16883048-16895561 GCA_030014195.1 Neosilurus mollespiculum | reverse complement strand
ATATATATATATATATATATATATGTGTGTGTGTGTGTGTGTGTGTGGGTGTGTGGGTGTGTGTGTGTTTGAGAGAGAGAGAGAGAGAGAGAGAGAGAGACATTACCTCTGTCCTTCCAGATGAAAGATAGTCACCATCTGCTATTTTTGGGAAACTAGGCATTATACTTGATTCTCTGGAAGAACTTTGAATCTCTGCTTCAACATCCTTTAAGATATAATCAGTAATTTCAGTTTAATAAACAATAAATAGAAACACAAACAACTGCTTGAAACATTCACATATTATTGCTGAAGTACTCCACATCCCTGGCTTTGATTAGCTTTGTCTGAAAAATAAATGATAAATATACACATTCTTCCTGTCATGCCTTGCTTTTTGCAAGTTGATGTTTGTTAGTCTTTTATACACATAATGAGTTGAGATTAAACTTATTTAAAGTGGTAAAACGAATCTATGTACCTCATGGGCACATAAACAGGCTCTGCAAGGCAGAATTCTTGCTGGTTTGGGGGAATAAGATATTTATTTCACTCAATCAAATGAACATTTATAACCTTTGTATAGTGTGTTTTTTTTTTCTAGATGTTTTTGTTTATGTTCTGTTTCCCTCTCTCTGTTAAAATAAATCTACCATAGAAATGATGACCTGTCAATTTCTTTGTAAGTGGGCAGGCCTACAAAATCAGCATACTGTTGATCACATACATATTTCCCACACTATCAATGTTGCACATGTACCCACTCATCCACAGGAGAGGATGTAAAAGAAAATGTTACTCATCAGTCAAGATCACCATCTTCCACTTCCACTTCCTGGTCTCTTTCTGATATTTATGTGTCTATTGTAAGGGTGTACAGTGGTGGCCAGGGGTCAGCATGAACACTCTAAGCAGTCTGTGGTTATGTAGCCCCATGCACTGCAAGGTGTGATGTATTGTGTGTTCTGGCACCTTTCTATTGCAGCCAGCATTGCTTTTTTAGTTTTTAGTAATTTATGCTTCCTTAGCTCTTCTGTGGGATCAGATAGGACAGGGAAGGCTTCACTACCCATATGCATTGGTAATTATTCAGTGGTCATGACCCTGTTGCTGGTTCATCGATTGTCCTTTCTTGAACCATTTTTGGTAGGTAGTTATCACTGCATACCTAGAGTATTTACCTATAAGTCATTCTGATCCTTAAACTATCAACCCAAAATTAACTTTCAATACACTTGTGGTTGGTGTTCAGTGAAATTAATTAAATATATGTCTCTCTCTATCTAAGTAAGTGTTTATAATGTCATGTCCTGCATTGGAGATGAGTTTACAACTATCCAACAATTATCTTCCCTGTAAGATTATTAATTTCGTCTACTTAACAAAAATAATAATAAATACCTCTGTAACTGTGAGAACCCAGTTTTGGAGAAGAGCCACCAGCGTGTAGTAGAGTATGAGCAATAACAAAGGGTTCATTATCATAGGCCAACTCATATCTGGATGTAGGCCCAGACTATATGGAACTGATGAGTTTGTGAAGATGAAGGGAGTCATACCAAATAGCCTTGGGGGATTGAAAGATATTTGCAATGAAAAAGTACAATTATTAAATGCATATGTATAAAAACAATTCTTCCATATTTATAATTCACTTATGGGTAGTTACATTCACTGTCAGCAACATTCTACTGATCCCACAGTACCTTGCATAAATGTCCTCTGGGGGTATGAGTTGCTGAAACAGTGGTAGCTGATAGAGGTAGAGAACCAGGATGTGTCCACCAGTAAATATAGTCATCATGATACACAGTGTGCTGAAATGAAGCAGGTCAATGGAATAGCCCAGTATCCAACACCACACTAGGCAGAGGAAGGACCCAAAATATAATGCTGATGTCAAGGATGGTAGTGCTATTCCTGTAAAAATAAAGACAATTAAAAAAATACACCAGAAAGTGTTAAGGAGTGAGACGGAGGTGTTAAACACTACACCACCATAAACAAATATTACAAGCTTTAAAACTGTTTATTCTAAATTTATTGTTGTACTGTTATATTCTAAATTTAAAAATATGAGTGACAAATCAGAAGGCTTGCCACCATCAGCAAGTAAAGTATGGAATTAGGTAGTTGTTTTACTTTACAGGAAATGTATCACAAAATTCTAAAAGTTCTGTCAATTCAGCTGATAAATTAAATGAAAAGTATATTTTAAGTGTTTTTTTTTTAAGACTTGGGAGCCTGAACACATCCAGATTGACAATATTTGTAAAAATTAACTAAATAAGTGTTTTCCTATAAGGAAAAATCAAAAGAAACACACCAAAGTAACTTATCATGTATGAAAGGGGGTCTGACCTTGACTCAGTGGGTTGTGTTACATGAGGCGCCACAAAAAAAGATTTCTGATGGACGTAGGGAAGTGTGAGTAGGTACTTCACTCTAACACTACACTACACACTAAGTGTAAACTGTGATCACCTATGGCATGGTTTGATGTGTTAAGTACTTGTGCAAGGTTAATTTCATTTAAGGAAGATTGCCAAACCATTCAATTCTATTAGGATCGCGGGTAGGCTGTGGCCTATCTCAGCTGACTCTGGGCACACTGAACAGCTCAGCAGTCCATCCCAGTGGAACAGAAGAATCAGAATCAACTTTATTTTTATTATACTGAGTACAATGAAATTGTGTACACACCCACAATCATTCACACTCACACCAAGGGGCAATTTGGAACAGCCTAATGTGCACGCCTTTGGACTGTGTGAGGAAACCAGAGAACCTGGAGGAAACCCATGCAAGTACAGGGAAAACATGCAAACTCAATAGAAAAATGCCTGAGTCAACGGCGAGCCCAGGACCTTCTTGCTGTGCAGCGGGTGTGCTAATCATTACATAACAATGCCGCCTTATTAGCATACTGGAAATATAATTTCTTAAGATTATGGGAAGTCATTCTTTTTTATTTCTATTGGGAAGTCTAATTTCAGGTAGATTTGCTGTATAAGACATATATTTGCTAGATATTTAACCAATGGAGCCCATAAGGGGACACTGAATAAAAAAATACATATTGGTTCCTCGTACACAAGAGAAAGTATCTGGTGTGCACAAGAAACTATCGCATGCGCAAGAGTGTGTATAAATGGAAATATGTGACTTAATTGAGCTGTATTTTAACCTTGGACTCACCTATAAAGACATTGCAGCCTATAAAGATGTTATGTTATCTCTGAACAACACTTAAAGCAAGTTTTGAAGTCTTGTGGTCTGTTTCAGCTCAGGGGATACACCTGCCTTGATCAGTCACCTGATCTCATGATAACATAACGGTGACGCCAGAGAAGCAAAGCTGCAATGTCTTTATAGGCGAGTCGAAGCTTAAAATACAGCTCAATTGAGTCACACATTTCCATTTATATACATAGTTTATACTTTTTCATGCGCACCAGATACTTTCCTGTGCGCACCACATAGTTTCTTGTGTGCAATTTTTCTTCTTCTTCTGTGTCCCCTTACGGGCTCCATAGTAACCAAATATTAAATCATTATTTATATGAACAGATAATGTGCTCCAAACAAATACAAACAGACCTGTATTATTCCTTTTTCTCTGTTTGTTTATTTTCTAAAATCTTCCCAGAAAGATTCACATGGCAGCAGGATGTTATACATCAGTAAGATATAAACTGTATGGAACAATGACTGTGTTCATTCATCCCAGATCTGTACCTTATTTACAGCATCCCAGGTTTGATAATATTGTGTGAAATTGTACCATTTATGTTTTAAAATATCATGGGGCAGGTGCACAGTTAACAATAAGTGCAATACCAAACACACAGTCCTGTGCACATGTATATGTGAGATGTAGGTTACTATAGGATGAAGAATAGAATGACTTATGGTGTTTTTTAGTGGGGGTTTTTGGGGGCCAAAGTGTAAGAAAACACACCCACCCTTTAAATCCTACAAACTGAAATAGTATAATTGTGTTATCCCTTCATGTGTTTGTGTGTATTACCTGCAAGCCCCAGCAGGACGGTCACTACCACTTTCCCAGCAGTGTTCATCATTGTAGAGAGCAGTAGTCTTAAACCAGCTGCAAAGACTATTAGTTTCTGCACAAATTGAGGCGGCCCTGCTGGGGGTGCCTTAATATCCTCAGAACTCTCTGTGGATGATGCCTCACTCTCATCTTCATACTCTGATTCAGATGTTTCAGGTGCTTCCTAAAGAACCAAGTTTTACAAAATTACATATCACATATGTTTCTGTTTACATACATCAAACAAGCATGCAACAAACAAATTAGTTCCGTATTGCTGGCAAAAACATGGGAAAATCATGTGACATTTTGCTACTTTTCGCATTACAACCCAACCCCAAATGCCAACCTGCAGCTTATATACTATAAGATAATCCACAGATCTCACTTAACTGGATGATAATTGCTAAATGAGAATTGCTTCTAAAACTTGGCCATATATGCCACAGTGAAGAACGGTTAAAACTGTAAATAAATGTTTGACACCCACCAGCCAATAACATCATTCCTACAGGGCAAGTTCAATGGCCAGGAGCCCCCGATCCCCCATAACATGGTTTTGTTTCAGTGAGAACAGTTTTACGGAAGAAAAATGCTGTGGGATGTGGTTTGGGTTTGTCGCCATGGTAATGTGAGTGGATGGCCCTTAAACTTGTGTCGATTGCATCCACTTTCATAATGAATGACAGTGGGCTGCCACACACTGGGGCGCGGCCAGAGAGCAGCTGAGGTGCTCCAATGTGCCATGAATGTGGAGGAAGGGAAGGTGCAGCTAACTCTGGAGCTTTTCAAAGGTGGTGGTTTCTGATTCAGCCCATAATAGTTTTTTGGCTTTTTTTTTTAAAGGAACCTGGTGAGAAGAAAGCTATAGCATTTCATCCAGTAGATCATGGGGCTTTGTAGTGACATCCATGACATATCTATGGAATTAAAAAGGGCTCCAGCTATTTATCCCAATCACGTGCACTATCATGAACAAACATACGAGTCATTGTTTGGAGTATTTGATTGATTATTATTTGATACGAGTCATTGTTTGAGGCTGGAACCCAGTTGACCAGCCTGTCCATCTGAGGAAGGTTCATACTGGTATGCATCAATTTAATCCACAACAATTCATCAAGTTCTCACAGTCACACAGTGTACGTCACATGAACACAGCACCACAATCAGAGAGAATGTCCCTCAGAATACCCATGTGGGAGATGACACCAATGAGTGCCATTGAAATACCATGTGTGGAAACGTTGTGTAATGACACTACTTATAGATATCACATCAAAGGGAAAAACTGCAAGGGTACTTTTGGATTCACCAGCTGGCATTTACAGCATCATCACCAATGAACATTACCCAGCCAATAGAATTCAACCATGAGATGCTTTAGTGTTTTTTCATATGCCGAGTGCCCTGCCATGGGATTATAATGAGCCACCTAAAAAAGCATAACTTTCCATGTAGGGGTGTGCTTGGTCTGCAACAGGGTTTAGGAAGGTGCTTAGTGAAATTATGGTACTGTATTATCCACTATGCCTATTTACATCAAAAATTGCAAGCTCTTTGTCAGTACCTTATATAGTGTTAACCCCACAGTTTTGGAACAGTGTTTGAATTAATGTTTGAGAGTCAGATACAGTCTTAGGGTTAAAGTATGAGCTGAAAATGTAGGTCTTTCAATTTTTATTTTGTCTTCAGTTAGTAAAAAGGATGCTGAGTTGAGTTAACTAACTTGGTCAGTTAAGAACATTAATCTTCTTTGCCTTAAACAATTAACAGTTCAGGCCCGTTAATGCAAACTGTATACAGGCATGGAAAAAATCATTTTATCTGATGAGTGATTCATTTTAATTTTGTCCAAACATTCCGATATGGGGCCATTCCATGCCAAATCACCCAGCCCTCAGCTGAATATAATTGATCAACGCATGCAAAATTTCATCGTTTGATAAGTTATTCTTATTTTTCACTCGTGAAGACAAAAAGTGGTTTGGAGCATTTTTCTGAAAGTCCATAATTTCGATAATTTTAAAGATATGAGCTTGAAACGTTTGTGTGTGTGTGTGTGTGTGTGTGTGTGTGTGTGTGTGTGTGTGTGAGTATGCTCTACCTCAGTTTCAGACTGTTGAATTTTTTGATTTTGCTCATAGGTAGATGGTCTCAGTAGCTTGTTACACAACTTGTGGATGAATAATGATGACAGGAACAAACCAAAATCTGGCACCAGGAGACGTATTATGTTGCCAACATCCACATCAGTGAATCTATAAAAATATATAGGAATATATAAGTCTGTGATTACAGCTGTTATGAGGGAGTTTGTGGCTACTCTGTGCCTTAAACTGTTTCCAAGGTATCCCTGGTTCCGACATTAAACAATACAATTTTGCAGGGAAGTGGTTGCACATGCTTGTATCAGAGGTCACTGGTTAAAAACGTTCAGGATACAACTGTACAGCAACAAATGTATAAACGCTAGGTAGGAGTCAAAATTGTATTATTTGTATGATTCTGAACTCTGATCAAAATAGATTAAATCTAATATGATATGAAATAAATAAAATCTAGAGAGTTAAATCTTAAATGATGTATGAATGTTACGCATTTGATTAAATTTAATCAGTGATTGATTGTCAGAAGTCACCATCCGCCACTATATGTGTTTGTTACACTACTGTAAAACTAAAAGTCTGTATAAAGAATCATTAGGACACAAATTTATGGACACATTATTTTGTACATCAAATAAAACTTATATAATAATACTAATGAGCTAAAATTTATTTCATTTACTACATATAAGATGATAAGTTAGATAAAATCTATGTTATTTATTTTATTAGTTTTATGTTATTTTCATTTATTTGGCATACATTATTTTACTCATGATTAATAATTTGTAATTTATTCATGATTAGATTTTGTATTTCAGTGAAGTTAAATATTTAATGAAGTTAAATTGAATTTCATCAAGATTTTTTTTTATAATAAACTATTGTTTGCACTTTACGATCCTCTGAAGATAAATCTTCCAAGAAGGCCAGCCAGAGTTAGATGCCTTCCTGTACACTCCACACAGACTGCGTGTTTATCTAGTGTTATTAACTTTTTTTGGTTTGTGCTTTTCACATGAACATGCGCAGCTTTCACTACCTACGACAGGCCATCCAAGATTCTCCACGACACCGTCAGCAGCAACAGCAGCGGTGTGCCTCGCTGGCGGCGAACAAAGAACCACCGCTGGTAACATGCCAGAGTATGGCTAAGACTGAGGGGGCGACCACACTGACCTCCACTGCCCAGTATTTTACTGCCCAATGTTCAGTCACTGCAGAACAAACTGGATGACTTCACAGCAAGAATAAAGTTTCAGTGTAACATCAGGGACGGCAACCTCCTGTGTTTCCCCGAAACATGACTCACGTCCACGGTCACGGACCTCGTTGTGAGGCCGTTGGAATCTTTCTCCATGTTCTGAGCGGACAGAACTGCTAAGAGTGAGATATCCAAAGGCGGTGGGGCCTGCTTCATGACTAACAACAGATGGTGCGACCCAAGAAACGTTACAACTCTCTCCCACTCCTGCTCTCCTCACCTGGGGCACCTCACCATCATGTGCTGTCCATTGTACCTTCCCCGCGAGCTCACAGCAGTCATCGCAACAGCTGTCTACATACCACCACAGGCGGACACAGGCACAGCACGGTCTATGCACCATCACGGACTATTGGGGTAAAAACACCGCCCCTCTGAGAGACAACCCTGCGCTTGCTGACCAGCTGAACTCCTTATACACCTGGTTCAAAGCCAGCGCTGCCAATGTTAGTATTACTGCTAGCGACAGTCTGCTAATGGGGGGTGACGACACCAGCAGAGCAGCAGCGGTGACTGTGTCAGGGTGGGAGTTACGGAGGGCTCTGGGGTGCATCCTGAGGAGCTGCGTGGACCAGCTGACTGGTGTCTTCACGAACATCTTCAGCGAGTCTTTGGCTCACTCCATTGTGCCTGTGTGCCTCAAGAGATCCACCATTGTCCCGGTGCTGAAGCACAACAAGCCCTCCAGCCTGAATGACTACCACCCTGTGGCTCTGACATCTGTGGTCATGAAGGTGTTCGAGAGGCTTGTACAAAACTCCATCTGCTCCTCCATCTCCAGCTCCTGACCCTCTACAGTTCACCTACCATACAAATAGATCGACGGAGGATGCCATCTCCCACATCCTACACACCACCCTCATACATGTGGACAGAAAGAATGGGAATTATGTGATACTGTTCATCAATTATTGTTCAGCTTTCAACATTGTGATCCCACTCTCACTGTTCACCAAGCTGAGGGACTTAGGACTGAACAGGCCCCCAGTGATTAGTTTGAGCCGTTGGGTGTCCAGCAACATCACCCTCAGCACTGGAGTCCCACAAGGATGTGTGTTGAGCCCCCTGCTGTACACTCTCTACATCTCTGACTGTGTCCACCCACAGCTACAACTCCATCATCAAGTTTGCTGACAACACAGTAGTGCTTGGCCTCATCTCCAACAATGATCAGACAGCCTACATGAAAGAGGTGGAAAATCTGGAAAGATGGTGCCAAGATAACCACCTCCAGCTGAATGTCAGCAAAACCAAGGAGAGGGTGGTGGATTTCAGCAGGAAGCAGCAGTGCTCTCTCTATCGGTGGTGCTCCAGTGGAGAAGGTGAACAGCATCAAGTACCTCGGGGCTCACCTCACCGACAGTCTTACCTGGTCCATCCATATCCACTCTCAGGTCATGAAGGCGAGACAGCGGCTGTACCACCTGAGGCAGCTGAGGAGGTTCAAAGTCTCTTCTGAGGTCCTCAAAACCTTCTATACGGTTGCAGTCGAGAGCATCATAACCATGATCATCACAGCAACAGTGTTTGGCAACAGCACCGTACAAGACCAAAAAGCCCTGAAGAGAGTGATCAAGGCAGCTGAGTGCTGCATTGGACCTGATCTGCCCTCGCTGCAGGACATCGACACCAGGCACAGCCGGAGCAGAGACACCAAGATCATCAGGGATATTTCCTTCCCCAGTAACTGTCTGTTTCAGCTGCTGAAGTCAGGCAAACGGTTCCGCAGTCTGTCAACAAGGAATGAGAGACTCAGGAGGAGCTTTTACCCGCAGAGTAAAAGGCTCCTCAACCATGCCATGTCTCACCATCCATACTAACTCTGGACAAATTGCACTACAATGTCACACGCTGCAGTGCACATCTTATTGTTTGCAATGCACAATGTCACTTTCAGTTGCATAATGCACATTGTCATTTCAGCATCATAATTGCACATGGTCACTTTTCATATGTTGCAACTGTCACTTTCTGCTGCTGCTGTTTGTATATTTTTTGGTTACTTTAGCTTTATTTCTTTTCTACTGTTTGTTAAATATATGCACAGTCTGAGTGATTCAGAATAACATTTTACTGCAGGTTGTACGAGTATAACTGTGCACATGGCAAATAAAATTCTTAAATCTTGAATCTAAATAACAGTTGATTGATTTGGGATGAGCATTCAGTACTTTTACAGGGATTGATATATTTTTTTTTCATAATAGTGGAAAAATCAGCACAATGAGATTAAGAATAAAAATATATCTAAAATAGCCCAGCGTTTTTACATCCGTGGGTAAACAGCAGTGCATCAGACATCTTCAACCTCTGACTTCTGACAAAATGAACCAGTACCATACAAAACCAGCTGCTGATATTGCACCAGAACCAGAGATACCACAAAGAGAAGGTAAGGCACTTACCAAGGGACAGTTGTAACAGAATACAAAATCAGATTGACTGTATTTTCTAACACATAGACCTTCACTCATACACTACTAGAACATAATATTCTAATTTGCATAATTCTTGCTTGCAACACATTTCATTTATATTCATGGTTTAAATCATATAAAATATTCTGAAAATAGATAAGAGTCAAAAGTCGAGTTTTCATACCTTACAATTCCAAGATGAAAGAGAATGTTATCCAATGGTCCGCTCACTAGAAAAATTAAAACATGTTTCAAAACTATTTTTTGTATAACCCTATTTACAGTCAGTGACATCACATGTTTATAACCCAAGAGAATATCTCACATAAAGTATGATTATTTACTAATAAATCCTAATTTGTATGTCTTTGGTCTGTAGGAGGAAACAAGAGCACCCAAAGGAAACCCATGCAGGCACAGAGAAAACTTTACACATAAACACCCTTGCCTCCAAAGAGCTCAAACCCAGGACCTTCTTATGGAATACTCCGAATTCCTGTGTGAATTTGCAGACTTCATTTCAAACCTGGTTGTTTCTTTAGATAAAGCCTTAATTGCTGGTGACTTTAATATTCATTTTGATAACCCAGAGGATCCTTTAAGAACAGCATTCGTGTCTATTCTAGATTCAGTAGGGGTAAATCAGAATTTAATAGATTCACTCACTCATAATGCAGCTACACTCTAGATTTAATACTAATTTGTGGATTAAATATTGAAAATATAGTCGCAGTTCCACAGTCAGAAACTATTTCAGAACATTATCTTGTCTCACTTACAATGCATCTTAGTACTAATATATACACCTCACCACGTTATCGCATTAAGCATTCTTTCACATCAACTACTGCACAGAGTTTTATTAATAATCTCGCAGAATTATTAACCATGATTGGATCACCACGGAACTCGATCAAGCTACCGAGTGCTGTAAGTCAAACTTGCTCTATACTGTTGTTAAGGCAGCTCCTCTTAAAAGAAAACTAATCAGAGAGAAAAAATTAGCACCCTGGTATAATGATGATACACACACACTAAAACAGAACACCTGGAAATTAGAACGAAAATGGCGTCAAAATAAATTAATGGTATTCCCACTAGCATGGAAAAAAAGTCTCCTTAACTACAAAAATGCTCTTACTGCTTCTAGAGCAATATGTTTCTCAAATCTAATAAAAGATAACAAAATCATCCAAAATACTTATTTAATATTGTTGCAGATTTAACTAGGAATAAGACCATAAATCAAATGTGCAGTCCATCAACTTATAGCAGAGATGACTTTATGAACTTTTTTAATGTTAAAATTTAAAATATCAGGCAAAAAATTGATTCCCTAAACTTAAAGTCAGATATGTCAATAACTAAACAGATCAGCAACTAGAGTGTTTTAGCCCCATTCAAGAGATAGAACTAATCTCACTAATTTCCTCATCTAAATCATCAACCTGTGTGCAAAATCCAGTACCTACATGTTTCTTTATGCAGGTTCTACCAGAAGTGATCAACCCTTTATTAAATGTAATTAATTCTTCCCTTAGCACTGGTTATATACCTAAATCCTTTAAACTAGCAGTTATCAAACCTCTCATTAAAAAACCTGACCTCGACCCATATCAGCTGTCCAACTATAGACCAATATCAAACCTCCCTTTTATCTCCAAGATCTTAGAAAAAGCTATAGTGCAGCAGTTATGTTCATATCTTTGTAGAACAATTATGAAATGTATTAGTCAGGATTCAGGCCTCATCATAGCACAGAGACAGCACTCGTTAAGGTGGTACATGATCTACTGGTGGCCTCTGACCACGGCTGTGTCTCCCTGCTTGTGTTACTTGACCTTAGTGCAGCCTTTGTATTATAATAGTGTATTGATCATACAATTCTCCTTGACAGATTAGAAAATGTTGTCGGAGGTAAGGGAATGGCCCTTTCCTGTTTTAAATCATATTTAACTGATCACTATCAGTTTGTAGATGTAAATGGTGACTTTTCTGTATGTTCAAATGTTAAGTTTGGTGTTCCACAAGGTTCTGTCCTAGGCACGCTGCTTTTTTCTCTATTCATGCTCCCTTTGGGTAATATTTTTCGTGAACATGGTATTAGCTGTCATTGTTATGCTGATGATACACGGTTATATATTTCAGCAAAGGCAGATGAGAGACACCAGCTCAATAAAGTTGAGAAATGTGTAAAGAACTTTAGATACTTCAGGTAAAAGAAAAAGTCAGCATCATTCTATAATGTGAATGCTTTATTGGTATAACATAAAAATTATCATGTTATAAAAATATAACGTAGGCAGCATGGTGGCATGTTCTCCCCATGCTTGTGTGGGTTTCTTCCAGGTACTCTGGTTACCTCCCACAATCCCAAAACATGCACAGTAGGCTAATTGGCTGTTCCAAACTGCCCCTAGGTGTGAGCGTGAATGTGATTGGTTGTGTGAGTGTTGGCCTGGCAAGCTGTCGAGGGTGTACCCTACCCTCACCCAGAGTCAGCTGAGATGGGCACCAGCCTCCCCGCAACCTTAATTTACATTTACATTTTACATTTACAGCATTTCGGAGATGCTCTTATCCAGAGCGACTTACAATTATCATTTTTTTGTACAACTGAGCAATTTAGGGTTAAGGGCCTTGCTCAAGGGCCCAACAGTGGTGATAGTGGGGATTGAACCGCTGACC
>JAQMYF010000012.1:16847436-16864042 GCA_030014195.1 Neosilurus mollespiculum | reverse complement strand
TCCACTATCAGCTCCTTAGTCTTGCTGACGTTGAGGAGGAGGTTGTTGTCCTGGCACCATAATTCCAGGTTTCTAACTTCCTCTAGGTAGGCCGTCTCGTCACCAGTCGTAGGTGTATAACGAATACAGCAGGGGGCTTAGAACACAGAGGGGCTCCAGTGCTGAGGGTGAGTGAAGGTGAGACATAGTTGCCCAACTGTACTGCCTGTGCTCTGCCTGTCAGGAAGTTGGAGATCCAGCGACACAGGGCTGAGGCCCAGTATCTACAACTTAGTGGTGAGTATGGAGGGGATTATGGTGTTAAACGCTGAACTGAAGTCCACAAACAACATTTTCACATAATTCCCCTTTCCGCTGTCCAGATTGCTCAGGGCTCACCTCACACTCCAATATCAAAGTGTGCACTATCCCTTCGATGTCAGATTTAAAATAAATAAAGTTCCATCCGCAGGAGGTTCTAATTCATGTCATTTAATCTTGAACACCTGATTCTAATTTTATGGACTGAAGGTATGATAAATGAAATGGTTTCTATTCTATAATGGTATTTATTTTTTCATAACAAATCTGTTTTTGTTTATTTACATGATGAAAATGACTACAAAATGTTAATTTCATGTCATTTGTTGGGGTATATCACCTTTCATATGATCACTGTACCAAAGGAGATGAAATGTTTGACACTTCAAAAATGTTGAAAAAAATGACCAATGTGCATTAATTATTAATTGTAAAAGTGATAAATTAAGCTGTATACGAAGAATGCACTGTGAACAGTTAAAAATTGAATTACATACAAAAAACAAAGGAAACAAAAAAACTTAAATTAGTTAACTGAGGTTTATTGTGTCATGTTCAAAATTTTCCATCTGATATCTGCGCATACGGTTTCTTTTCATTACCAGCTCAACTTGATCACAAGCGTAGGACACAGAAATGCAGATTCCATTCTCAAACTTCTTTGCATCAAGAGAGGATCAATTCAAAATTCCACTCAATAAAGGAACAGGAAAAACATGTGTCTGAACTCTTTGGAGGGGTCCTATAGCATGCTCCAAGTCGGTCATCCGGGTAACATTCAGGTGACCACAGGCGGCAAGCTCCCCCACATGCTGAAGTCGGGGAAAACAAGCCATTTTGTGCTGCGCTATTAGTGTGCGACTACTCCGGTTAGTGTTTCTATGATTTTTGTGACTTTTTTAAAGTAGTGCTCTCACCATGCCTAAGAGCTGCTGTGTAGTGGGGTGTACGTCTAATATAGAAAAACAGTAATTTATAGTTTCAGATGCAGAAAAGACGCATTAAGTGGCTGAGAGCTGTGAACTCTGGGAAGCTCTGGAGATCACAGTAACGTCATACCTACGTATTTTTCTTTTTGTTTTTTTCAGTGGCGGGAACTAAAAACATGTCATACCTACGTTTGTGGCCTGCATTTCGTCACTGGTGAGTTTACATTTTTCATAGGCCTTTTTGTGACGTAACGGATGCACATTTGTATTTCGTTTAATACTACGTGGACGACACGAGATAAAACCTTCTTTTGTTATGTCAGCTAACACTTCACACATTTCATAAGACAATTCATTGTCCATTTCTATCATTTATGGTACCGTAAGTAAACATAAATATTTTACATTGAAATTCATCAAATATAGAGATAAATTTTGTATAACACTCCACAATTTAGGCTGGAAGGCACTGGTAACGGAAATATGTACACATGCATGTAGACATAAACACAAACTAACAATAAATAGTTACAGCATTTACAAATAAATATTCAATATGTACACATTGTTAAATATTATAAATTTGAAAATAAGGAGAAATCGAATACTTGGGTACTCCACACTGTGGGAAGGGGGGTTGTTGCTGCACTGGTCGGCTGGTGGCCTGTATGGGTAAACATCCAACCCTACTAGCAATAATCTCTCTTTATATCGCCCCAAAGCTTCAGGAGCCAAGCCATCCTGATATTGGTATGATATTTAGATAATGCTGAGTAAAAATCAACTCATACTCTCACAAAAAAATGAGGTGGAACAAAAGAGAACGAACGCCTGTTTTCAAATCCGGAAAGCAATGTTTTCCCTGTTTTACAAATTGCGCCAGGGTTACCACGTGAGTTGGACATCACGATGACATCACGCCAACTCTGAGAATGGAACTCTCAACATGGTCTCTTTCTGTGACCCCATGACCGAAACCTAAAACAGATTCCTTCTATCATTGGTCACGAATCGAGTCTGTAACAGTTCGTACCAGCATTAAAATACTCCCTTATGACCAGATGGCCCATCAAAGAGCTTTCACCCCTTTCTGGGACCAGGAGGAGCTGGCACCTAGCTTTTGAATAAACACCTCAAATTCCTTTCAGCTGCAAGAGACAGAGGTGCGAATCCTTCCAGATCTTTAATGTATCTAGATAGGAACCTTTTTGAGCTGAAATCAGATTTGACCAAAGTTTTATGACATAACCCCGGATCACTTCAGAAAGGAATGTCTTGGGGAGTTCAGAACAAAGACAGCTAGATTTACGATCCAACCTTCAGAGATTTCTCTCGACCTAACGAAACAATTAAGGAGCGTCTGCCACCGAGGACCTCACTTGCGCACTTACCGTCATGACAAGGAAATAAAGAATTTCAGAGACTGCACTTTGTTAAAGACACACAATTGCAGCAACCACACCCGCACACTAACAAAGAGAGAAAAACAACCAAAGTTCTTCTGTAAAAAGAATATACTTGGATATTCAGTGTCATTTAACTTGAAAGTGAAATACTACGTATAATCTATGTATGTAAGTAATATGTCTTACAGTCATGTATTTCTGTGATATATCATGGTATACCATATACAATGTACAAACAGCCAAAATAGTCCGTGTCGTATATCAAAATAACGCTAAGTTTTCCCTGAGACCAGATATTTGTACCAGTTGTAAAAGAAGCATACCTGAAGAAAGTAGTATTTCTTTAATTGTAACAATGCAAAATCCAGGGCCATAAATCAGGGCCCTCTGAAGTTCACACATCCAGGCTTAAGGTGGGACTACTGGTTATTGGCCAGAAATCCCAGGATTAGCTCATTAATATGCATGAATCTCAGGCTCAAATAGACCGTCTCCAGGGTCCCGAACTTTGAGTAGCATCTAAGTACCAACCAGCATCGATCAGTGAGCTACGAGCTTTAGGTGCCAAGAACACCTTCAAGTCTCATCAAGGCTTTGATCTTCGCACTCCACTCTGCTACTCAACTCTAAAGACTCAACGACAAGAACGCTTCTCCGAGCCTTAACTCACTGACCCGTCAGCCAAGATCCTTCTGCACAGCTACAGACAGAGTAACCACGTTTCATCCATTCTGAATAATCTGGGTTGATCTGTATGTTACAAATAGTTGGTGTGTGTTGTGCTCATACTTTCAAAGCTCTGACTCGCTGCTTACTATAGCAATCAGTCACTTTCTATCTGTTAGGTAATATTTCTAGGTATTAATGTATCAGGTTCTAACACTTCCATTTTTCATCTAATTAATTTTATCATGTATGTGTTATGTGTTTTTCATGTATTTATATGTTGTTTGTGCATAGTTAAAATAAATGTGTGTTTGTCTGTATGTCTCTTTGATTATTCTGCTCACAGATCAAGATTAATTCTGTCATGTGATTTTTGCAACACAAGCTTGCTAAACTAAACAAATTTCCTTCTAACTAAGTTGAGATATTTTCCAAAGTGCACTATGTCTTAAATACAGTAGATTTATACCTCCTAATCAATTATTTTGGTGGATGAGTAATTTAATCCAGGTTTAATAATGAACCTGCTTATTTGCTTAATTTCCCTAGTTAGATCAGTAATTAAAATCCTACACAAGACATATTTCAATTTTACTACTGAATGATATCATGTAATGTTTTTATTTTCTTTGCTCTTTTGTTTATTTCAGTTTGAAAAAAATTTAATACTATATATGACCATAATGCAAAATGCGTCATTGGTAGTGCTGTCTACAAATTCAGTGTGTATATTTCTACCTTCCAAAAGGCATGTTTCAAATAAGATTAGCTCAGTTAGCCCAAAAATGATAATATAACACAACGATAGTTATTTATGGTAACCCTGTATATTCATAGAAGTTATACACCGTAACAGTTATCACCTGGATAATCTGCCAACAGTCCTGCCACTAGGACTTAACCGAGGATCGTCCTGAAAGATGGCAAGAAATAACTTCCATACCCATAATAATAGCAGGGCCAAAGTTAACCATCAAAAATTCTCAAGGAGTGGCATGATGATACCCAGGAAGCAGCAGTAGAAGCAGTAATACACCAGAATCCTAATGCTTGTGCCCACCAGACAAGACTATAAGTCTGTGTGCTTTTACCATAACTTTTTGAATTGGTTTTGAATTGGAAAGCCTGAGCTTGAAAGGCAAACCTTAGGGACTCAGACACAGAAAGCAAGGTCTGCTGGACTAATTAAAACAGTTCCAATAGGGTGAATTTTAGCTATTATAGTGGAGCTCCTGATTGGAGCTCCACAGGCATGAAACATGATTTGGTTGTCATGTATCCATGCCACAGGAAGCCCAATAAGGCTGCCTCATCACTGAGTTGATGCAGCAATAAAAAAAATAAAAAGAGGATCATACACAACCACCCAGACTCATGGAATAAAAACACACAATCTAACTTACCTTGCCTCACAGCAAGAAGCTCCTGGGTTCGAGTCCTGGGCGATTCTATGTGGAGTTTGCATGTTCTCCCCATGCCTGTGTGGGTTTCCTCCGTATGTTCTGGTTTCCTCCCACAATCCAAAGGCAGGCACATTAGGCTCACTGGCTATTTTAAATTGCCCCTAAGTGTAAGTGTGAATGTAAATAATTGTGTGTGTGTGTGTGTGTGTGTGTGTGTGTGTGTGTGAGTTGGCTCTGAGATCGACGGGCGAGCTGTCCAGGGTGTATCGCGCCTTCACCCAGTCAGCTGAGCAACCCTAGTATGATTAAGTGTTTTGGGAAATATGAATGAAAGAATGAGAATCAGGTTGAGGTATTTTGGTCAGGTTACCTGCATACGGTATACAGAGAACATTTTTGAAGGTCGTAGAGAATCCAGAGGTAAGCCTACCCATGACTACCATTCTATTAATATCATAAATATTTGGTATATAGGGATATTAATGTAAGAACACAACCACCCAGTTGTTTCATTTTCATTTTAATCACTATAAATTTAATTGAACATTTGCTAGTTTTGATGTTCAAAGGTTGATCTTGTAAAACACCTCCCACAGAGTAGGTAGTTAAGCTCTAATTTAGACCATTCAGTATAATTGAACGTTTTTATACAGAATTCATTCAGTTGTTGCTGCTGTTATTAATGTTTTGATTCCTGAAAATTAATTAATGTGACATACTAGATATTTCCAGACCAGGGAGGTGCAGCTAGCCCCTGGAGCCCTAACAGATGAGCCCTGTGTTAAACCTCTGATACCTTTAAGTCATAGCAACGGCCCTGGTGGTATATATTCATTTGTGAGTTAATTAAATACCGAAGCAAAAGAGGATTGCATATCAGATATTTTTGAAGCACCAATTAATTCTGGTATATCTCACTGTGGAAAGAAACAAAAGCACCTGGATGAAGCCCATGGAAGAATAAGGAGTATATGCAAATTAATCAACCAATTATCTAATATAATATTCATTCATTCATTATCTTAGACGCTTAATCCTTATTCGGGTTGCGTGGATGGTGGCGCCCATCTCATCCAACTCTGGGCAAGGGCGGGGTACACCCTGAACAGCTCGCCAGGCCATCGAAGCGTCACATAATATCATAATATATAATATCATATTACATTATTGTTTCATTAATTTGCTGAATCGCTTAACCCTACTGGGGTTGCGAGGTCCATTGCAGGGCTAGCACAACCACTGACACTCACACATAAGGGCAATTTGGAACAGTCAATTAGACTAATGTGCATGTCTTTGGACTGTGAGAGGAAACTAAAATATCCAGAGGAAACCCATGCAAGCACAGGGACAACATGCAAACTCCACACAGAAACATTCTTGCCGAGCCCAGGACCCAAACCCAGGATCTCCTTGCTGTGAGGTGTACATTCTATCCACTATGCCACTGTGCCGTACTTACGTTATATTAGGTTGTACTATAATTATATCAAATGTTTATGGTACTTATTGTACTATACGTACACTTTGTGTTGTCTGTTTTATCTGTGTAATAATGTCCAGGTGGCCAGTTGTGGCTTGTTTACATATACTAGTCCCCCTCCGTATTCCCGTTACTCTGCTCACCAGCAACCAAACAGAGTCATAAAACTCTACACACAGAACGCTAAGCTTGTCCTGATTAATCATATAACAGACTTGCAGTAATAAAACAATTCATTTGTTTGAAGAGATCGAAAGGTTCTGATGAGTTAAGTTCTATTCCGCTAGTGGAATGGAACACTACTGCACTGCAAGAAACATGGGCGGACATGGAGGTGGGCAGGGGAGTGTATTTTCCATGGAAATGATTGATTTTTAAATGCTTTGGAAAGGAGCAGGTGTAAAACTGCATGAGGATTCTATTATATATCCTATAGGTAAAACACTTTACCCTTACCCACACAAACACACATAACTGCTTATTCCTACTAGGGTCATGGGGAGGCTGGAGTCTACCTCAGCCGACTCAGGGAGAAGGCGTGGTACACGCTGAACAGCTCGCCAGACCATTGCAGGGTCAACACTCACACAACCATTCTCGCTTTCTCCGAATGGCAATTTAAACAGCCAGTTATCCTAATGTGCATTTCTTTGGACTGTGGGAGGAAACCATAGTAAATGGAAGAAACCCTGCAAACGTCACACAGAAACACCCTCTCCAAGCCCGGGACCTTCTTACTGCAGAGCGGCCGTGCTAACCACCACAGTACCGCGTGGCTCACACTACAAATGAGCTGGATGGAAATGGTAAAATGAGCTGATGGTTCTAGAGCACACGGCTTTTATTAGGAAATGAGATAATGTTGCTTTTTCTCATATAATTTCAAACATATCTTACATCATTAAATATCATTTAAAAAGTGCATCTATTTTAGGATATCAGAGAAAGTGCAGCTCTTTTTTTTCTTCCCACTGATACGTGAATTATTTCCTCCTTAATTTAAAAAAACAAACAAACAAACAAAAAAACAATTAATGGTGATTCGCAATTCTCCTCACAAACACTTCAACCAGTTACAACCGGAAACGGGAATACGCAGCGCGCATACACCGGAAGTTAAGAGACGCCATTTTGTGTAACTGGTCAATAGAGGTCGCTACGCCCTGAAGAGAAACGAGCGACTTGAGCGATGTCAGTGTGAAGGTAGGGCCGCTGTTAGATTCCTGGGGAACATCCCTAAAGTTCCACACCAAAAAACCGTCCTTATCATGACGACTAAGGAAATTAGAGCACGCGAAGGAAGTCGGGCTCGCCGCGCCCGTTATGATGTTTCATGGTGATAGAGGGCGCTCGTGCTGCTTCTTCTTCTTCCTCCGCGGGATTTCAGCGCCGCTGACGTTCCGGAGGGTCATGTGATCTGCTCCGTTCCCAGGGTTCCGTGAGAGCCTATTTGCCCCACCCCACCTCCTCAGTGCTGGTTAAGATTACCCTGCTCACGGACAGAGACAGTAGGGGGAAATAATTAACGTTACAAATAAAGCCTTTTATGGGCCACCCTCACACATCCAGCGGTTCGCCGAGGGAATCGCGCACACAACGTGGAGGAATGTGAGCGCGCGCGGTTCACTCTCACCGGCCTTCTGCACGTGCGCGAGAGGTGCAGTTCTGAACGCTGAACCCGAAGCGGAGGCTGTCAGCGCCGCCGAGGTTAAACAGCCGCTAGGTGTGTGGAAAAGCCGATAGAGTCCCTTCCCTCGGTCGTCGTATCGTGTTGTGGCTGTGAGCGGTTCTGTTCTGGGGTTGTTTTGGGTTTAGTGACGGGCGCTTCGAAGCGAAAGGACGGACGTACGCGGAATCTCAGGAGAAGCTAAACTAACGAAGGCCCCTTGGGTCGGAGGGGGGCAGCAGCAGCAGCCATCTCTGAAACGGGCGAGATGAGGAAAAATTGAATTATTTTCCATAGACAAAGGCGAACACGCGGATCTACGAGTGCTACGAAATACAGGACTTGTTGTGAGATCTTCGATTCCCGAGTAGGAAACGAACAAGACGATCAAAGGATCTCGTTGTAACTGAAACCGTTCTCGCTGGGTTTTGCTAACCAGCTAGCTAAGCTACACAGCTGCTTCTGCGTGGATCAGGGCTCCAAGTAGGAAACGAGGGCCTTGTTGTGCTGAAATGCTCAAAATCCAATCACAGCTATGTTTATGTGTCTCCGTGGCTTCCAAGAAATCTGAACGAGGTGTTTTTTCCAGTCAGTAATTTGAGTAAATCCGTTTCGTGACATGAACTCGTCTTTTCTTCGGCTCTTCGCTGGAAAGTTGAGGGTGGAGGCCTCGAGTGATCAATGGATGGATATTAAGCTTCTGTAGCTTTCTAGCACGTAAGCATTAGCGAGTAAGCCGAGGGAATTGAAGCGAACGTTTGTGGCCTATCAGTTGTATAAAAGCCCCGGACTCCTCTTCCCCTTTCATCCGGACCAGAGCTATGAAAACACGCATAATGAACTCGGCAATCGTGCATCAATGTCATGGCTGAAATGGTCACCGAGGTAGGATCCAGCTCACAGTGCGACCACTTCAAAGATGTCTAGCCCACATGTCCTCGGCACTTCGAGTCATTTCGTGGATCGAGTACAAATAGAATAAGATTGTTCGTGTGTTTATATTTGCCGTCACATTTACCCTGGAGCTCGTGTTTCGTGGGAAAGATGGGCTGCTTGGGCAACAGCAAGACCGAGGATCAGAGGAACGAAGAGAAGGCGCAACGCGAAGCGAACAAGAAAATCGAGAAACAGCTTCAGAAAGACAAGCAGATCTACAGGGCCACGCACAGACTGCTACTTTTAGGTGAGTTTCGGAAACGGGACAGGCTTTGTTTACTTGTTTGTTTGTTTGTTTTGAGGGCCTCGAAAATGGAGTCTGTGTTCTGTAAGCGGTTTCGCCCTGATTTTCTCCCTGTGTTTGGAGGATCAGATCTGCCATGTTAGAGGCGCTGGCATGACATGGATGGTTGGTTGGTTGGTTGCTAAATTAGCACTTGAAAGTGACTTTTAGAGGAGGAATGCTGCTGTCACACCTTCGTTGTGTCACAGCTGTGTGTGTGTGTGTGTGACATTTGAATAGCGTTAGCAGCCCGAGCGGAAACGTGCTCCGTGTATCGGTATGTGGGTGTGTTCTGGTTAAACTGGTATACGATGCGAGTAGCTCCGGATCCTCAGGCCTGGATGGCTCGGTTTATATGCTAGAAACATCCACGCCATTTAGGCCCCGACTCCAGATCGTCCAGACCAGCCTCGGGCCTCCATGATTTAATTCAGTCCCTTATTTTCAGGCCCTCTCTCTCTCGCTCTCTCTCTCTCTCTCTCTCTCTCTCTGTTCTTGGTGACTGGGATTGGAGTTATTTATGGGTAATATAAACTTGGCATCGCGTGCAGTGTAAAACTATCCACTGTTTAAAACAACATCCGCTTTGGAAGAAAGTGGAGCTTTTTATTTTTAACAATAACACGTCATTTCCTGTGGCTGTGTTGATTGGTTGATTGAAGTGCCGTGACCAGCACTCCATTTAATATTACTCACTAGTGGGCTTTAGATGTCCTTGTTTTACATGTTACCCTTTTTTACTCCAGTGTCATTCTGGGTGTATTATGCTTTAAAGTTAGAGGTTCTATGGGAATGTTCACCGTTATGTCACTAATCAGTCACGTGACTTGCTGGTTGGTAGAAGTGGTTGTTTACTCATGGCGGACGAGTGATGCACCTACACCGAATTATCTGGTTGTGAGAATATATCTGATTAGGATAATCCTGAGAGATTTTACCAGATCCTGAAAAATCCTGAATCATGAAAACGCACTTTGGATAGTTGAAATTAAACATGTAATTTATCATATAAGCTTTTCTTTTGTAGCATTAATGTTCCCTGTTCACTAGTGAATATCTGATGTGTTTTGTCTTCCATCAGTTCATTTTGGATGAAAATAACGGTTCCTGGTGAAACAAATTCAGCTCTCTGGGCTTAGTATCTCTTATTCACCTGGTTTACATCTTGTTTTGGTTCTGAATCTGTTTATAATAATGTAACCATGTGACCGGAGGAACTATCTTGCGCATGCATGATAACTCGACAGTGCAACACCGATTCATAGACAGTGGAAAGGTCTGAAAATATCATGGCACCCAGTGCAGGGGTCATTAACATTTGTGTACAGGAGTAAACAAATGGTTTCAGAAAGACATTGTGGCTGATTCCATTTTATTTCCAAGAGCTACAACTGTACATCATCCTTATTTAATACTCCTAGCAACTGAATGGAAAACTTACTGACGTTAATAAAGCTCATGTCTCTAGGAGAGGAAGATGCTTGCCCACAGGGTGGCAGACTGAGCCTCTTTTTTCCCAACAGTATGAAATTCTAGCTGTTTTTATCATGCTTTTAGCTAACCATTTAATGCATGTTATGGCATTACAGTATAAATTTTACCCTCTACCTAAACGTAGGCGATAAGCTGTGTCATGCAAATTAGTTATACAGACTTATAGGAATGGAATTTCAAATATATATGCTATTAGCCAGCAGGGCCAGTAAGATAAACAGAAATACTAGTCCTTCACCATATTTACTGGCCAGCAGTGATTTTCATACTCTACTGACCAATATTATTTAAATCCAGTAAAAATTAAAAACAGAAAACAGCTTGTGATCAAGTTTTTATTATACAAGATACAGTTGACTTTTCAACAGACGTGTCTGACAAAAACTGTCTCCGTTGCAACAGACTCTTCAGTCAGCTCACAGTCTGTCCATTCGTCCGAGTCCATATGATAATAATATACCATGAAGGTTCCATTTTATATACATTACCATGACATTCAATTAATAAATCAGACAAGTATGAAATATGTATATGATTTATACTTTTAAATACTAAACCCCCCACTGTCAGGTATTTTGAGTAACCGTATAGTAGTAAACTGTAAGCGGGCAAACGGGGAGGAAGGTGGGGGGCTATATTCTAGAGCACGACATGCATTCACGGATAATAGTCAAGTAGTAATTTGGGTTCGTAAGAAATAAGAACTTGGATAAATTATTAGCTTAACTTGATTCGTTTTTAGTTGATTTCTCACTCCTCCGTCACACGTTTTGGAGCTGGGCGTTTGGCACATTGCGGAAACAAAGTAACGAGCAACGTGATTGGTCAAATGTCAGATTCACTCACTGACAACGAATAAGAGCGCTCGTTATTCAACTTGACAAATTGCGCAAATGCGTATCTATATACTAATAATTTTGCTTACGGCATTTTTGCTCGGACAAACTGATACATATGAATACTCGCGACATATTTTTTGCAGAGAGGGTGACGAATTATAAAATTCGTTGATTGTTACTCATCCTAAACATTTTTTAATCGCTGCGGGCGAGTGTGAGATTACATCCCTGGACTTATTTTCTTATTTTATTTTTCTGCATTATGTTAATGAGCATTAATGTGTCTAGGAACTACTTTCCTGCATTTAAACAAAATATCATGTTCCCCTTGTCTGTGTGGGACCTGAGTAGGATATGAATCAAACAAGCAAGAATTGTTTGTTTTCTAGCAACCTTCTAAAAAAATAAATAGCTAACATAAGATTGGTCTTAAGCTGAAGTATTACAAATTCAGTTTTACTAGTTAATGGTAGTTAATAACCAACAGGTGAAATAAAATATTAATAAATGCTTTTTGTCAACCAATGTTCTGCACATGCTGTACCAGGCTTCGGCAAAAATTGTTATACTTCATACATACCATATGAATATATGTAAATATATTCAACCTAAATGCACCTTAATATTATAAATATTAAAAAGAGTCTTATCAAATCCACAGACAGGTGTGATGGTCCCTCTCCCAGATGTGTTTATTAATAGTATTAATTTTAGATGTTCAGATGTTAATCCTTTGAGGATAATGATGCTGTGTGCTGCATTGTGGTGAGGATAGGTACCGTCATGCTTCAACATTATAACAAAATTAAAGCACATATAATGAGGTTGATTTTCTATGGTCACACCCCTCTTTGTCAGACCTCTTTTGTGTCACTGGCTGCTGGGCACAGTAACATGATCATGGGAGGGTTATACCCATATAAAGCTGCTTTCCTGTAGAGAACTTGCTTGTTTGCCGAAGACATGGACAGGCTGGGTTGAGCGTATTGACAGCTCAAGTATCTGACACAGAAATCAGTAAGCATTCCATTTCCTGTAGCAGAAGGCAATGGCAGCAAGGTATTTTGTCTTAGCTGAAATGTCTGCCGGGTAGCTTTTGGTTTTCATTCATGTTTTAGAAAAGCAATATACTAGTAGGGACATTAGAACCCCACTGATGAGGTAATAGTGCTAGTTGTATTGTGCTCCCTTGTTCACTGATGACTTTATGATGTACACAGAACTTTCTGGAGACTTCCCTGGTTATGATAGGCCACGAGCAAATCACTTCCTGTGTGTTTGATTCTTAACAGTGACCATTGGTGAGTTGCGCCTGATGTCACGTCCACCTCATTAGATATGCAAAACTCCAACTGGGGGTCAACCACTGTGACTCTTTGCAAAACGCTCGTGTTGCAGAGACTTCTCACAATGAAATGAAATCGTCACACTTGGTGTTTTGGGCTCTTCAGATCTCTCAAAGCATGAAAGCAGTGAAGGTTTGTGTATTTGTATTTTTTTTATTTTAGAATATCTCATGATGAGTGAAAGGGTGAATGAGGTGGGGATTGCACAAATAAATGGAGAGAAATGTGACTCCCTTAGGTCGTTTTATTTGGGTTAGAGATAGTTACTGTGATGTTTGGGGGGTTTATAGTAGCGTAGAGCCTCACTCTCATAATAACTTTGTTTTTTTTTTTTTATTGTGATCATGTTGAATGTAAATGTTTTTGTTTCTTATGGGGTAGCAAAGTAATGTTTGTGAAGGCAGTGATATTGACTGCACTAATACAGTAATACTAAGAAGTGATAAAATAAATCATATTGCAGAAAACAGTGAGAAGAGTGAGTGAATTCCACAGCAGAAAATGTTTGTGTGATAGAGGTGCACCGATCGAAATTTTCCAGTCCCATTTAGATTTTCTTGTTCTTTTTTTTATTTTTTTTTTTTATAAGTGTGATCTACTGATACCGATTTTTGTGGATTCTAGTTTCCTTCAGATGTGAATGACAGCGTTTACAAACAAGACCCAGCTCTGTTTACATGCAGTTTTATTTCACAATAGAGGATGATTCTACTTTCAGTAATAATTATCATTATAACCTCCACCAAGTTTGATGTTTGAGATTGGTCATACCCATATTTGTTTGTGACAACGGGAATAAAAAAATAAAATAAAAAAAAAGGTTTTTCAAGAAATTTGGGTCTTGTGCCAACAAAGAACAGAACAGTTTGGGCAAGATATGGATTTGGATTCCGCTGGGCATCAGATGTAAAGCCTGGAATGAAAAGTTTACAGATTGCACTGTCTTGGTGGAGGTCTGCGCTCTGACAGCATTTCTAGTTTTTATTATTAGTAGTATTAGTAGTAGAAATATTGTCAATGTTATTAGGTAGTAGCATTGCTAATATTAGGACTACTAATGTTAATAATAATAATAATTATTATTATTATTTTATTATATAGTAACAGTAGGCTGTGGCCAGTCATTTGTATTATCTGGTTCATTTGAGAAATAGAAATGAATGAACAGAAATGATTGGGTATGAAGAGTGATGGATTTGTTGGCGACAGGCTGAAGTCACTGTGCACATCTGAAAGTCCCACCTAGGGAATATACACTTCACTTTTAAAAACTGGCCTGAAACTCCAGAGTAATGTCTCCATTAAGGCTGCAGCTAACAATACTTTAAGTAATCGAGTATTCTGTTGAATATTCTGGCAATTAATTGAATAATTACAAGAAATACAAGGTGTATTTTGGGGGGACGAATAGATATGAAAATAGGAAGTCAGTTAAGTTAATAACCTGTTGCACTTTGACTTTTCTTTTATTTAATCTGAAAGCACAAAATGTTTCACATTAAACAGAACCCAGTAAACACATTTAAGTTGTTTATTAGTCTCTTCTGTCTTAAAGTGGAATGAGTCACATTGAAAAAGATATTTTCGTACTGTATATACAGCTTTTCTTAAGTGTGGATTTAATTTTCCTTTGAGATTTTCTAAAAAAAAAAAAGAATTACATAAAAAAATTTAATTGAATTTAGTACACATCAATCTAAAACTGAAGTTGCACAATAAACATCATTTCATTTGTGCAGCTTCACTTACTGGAGGGTTTCAAGGCTTAACTGGTGTAATAAAAGTCTTCGGTGTCTCGACAACGTTATGGTATAGAACACTGAGGGAGGAGTTGTAGTTGTGTGATCGTGTTCGTCACTGAGTGAATCAGGCTGTCCTGCCAAACTTGGTCAATATACATTTCCATATCAGAGAAATTTCACTTATTTCTATTCTTTATCAGCCTTTGGATGTAACAGTTCACTCAACAGCTGCATTCTTTCCATGCCCATATCTCAGTTAAAATCATGGATTAATTTTAAAGATGTTACCTTTTTGTGTTGGCTCTGCTCTGTGAACTCGATGCACACTTGGATGATTTCTGCTGAGGTGCTGGAGCATTGAGGATGTGCTGTTGTGAAATGCTAACTCCATTTTACAGTGCGCACACTGAAAGATTTTAACTTATGATCTCACACTTAAGAAACTCATTTTTTGTGTCTACACACATTTTCCTCAGTTATTTTTTGCTTCCTTTGTTTTGTTTTTCTGGATAGAGATGAGGTCCTATGGTATGTCTGGTTTATTGCACGACGCAGAAGAATTGTACTGTACTAAATGAAGCTTTGAGGCAAATCATTTCAGCCCTCATCCAAACATCAAAAACCTGCCCAGATACAAATCTTTGTTACCTGGTATGAATTTTTTTTTAATTTTGAGTCTGAACCACTCCTTTTAATTTTTTTTGAAGCTGTATATCTTCACCAGTCCTGAACCGAATTTCATCAGGTTAAAAGTGCTTGACGTGAAAGCAGCAGCTATGGCACAAAGCCTGGGAAGAAAGATGAACATTCATACTTCAAGCAAGAAAAACTGACATTATCAGAGGGTGCAGTGTTGACTGCTGGCGTGCCACATTTTAGCTTCTTGAGACTGGGCATGCTCAGCTGGGTGATGGTGTTTTAAGTGTAAAATTAAGTTTATGTTCTGAATGTTTTCTTTGTTGTTCTTTGTGAAGTTTCTTACCTACATCGAATCCAAACGGACCACCTCAGAATCAGAAATATCTGAGGCTGCCAGCGGATCTTCGGTCGTTCCGATAACACTGGAAATTCAAGCTGGTTTTTCAGTACACCTCTGTTGTTTACACTTTCGGACATATGATAAGAGCTTGAAATGTAAAGCTGCTGAGAACAAATGTTACAGGATTTGTTTTCCATGTAGTTTATGATGGATGCCTTCACTCAACCGCATACGATGAAGTTATAGTTTTCCATAGTCTTCAAATCCTTGTTTTGCTGTAAAGGAGCACGGCAGCACCAGGTAGTTTGAGATTTCATTGTTCACGACCGATTGAATATTTATTCACATCTGATAAATCGTACCTATTTTACATGTATCTGTCTGTACATAGAGAGCAGTGTTTTCCTTATTAGCCTCTGAGTTAAAATGCTCTGATCGTTTTGTTTGAATCTTGCATAACAGTGGCCATTGTGGTTTAATCCCCAGTTTGCCCCGAATAAAATTGCAAGCACAGGTCACATGGTTGCAACCCAGCAACTGTCATTAAATTTTCTGAATGCTGCAAAGTTGATCTTATTAAATTCTGGGGTAACACTGCTTACAGTGATCTTGGTGCAAAACACATCTGCTTAATTCTGTCTTGATTAACGAGATGGGGCTGGGCGATACACCCTAAAAGTAACATCTTAGTTTTTTCTGCGCCTGATTTGAATTTCTTTAAATTATGATATTATTCAGATAAGTTATGACAATATTAACAAGGGGTGCCGGAAATCGCGGTTCTTATTTATTAGCATTCTGAATCGATCCAAATTTTCAAGAATCGATTTTTAAGAACATGTTTTTTTTAAACATTTCCAACCTTACTCACAGCGCGGACCGCTTGTCCAGACACGGCCTCCGTCGTGAATTGTTCCAGTGAGTGGTGGCTCCAGAACTAACTTTTAGCCTAGATTTGACATGCATGAGGAAAAAGAAATACAGCCAGCGGCGTCTTTGCTGAAGACAAATGCTTGCACTTCGGATTTTACAATTTCCGGGTAAGAAGGAGCTTGAAATGACATATGTGGTGTGCAAAATAAAAGTCAAGTATTTCGGGAACACTTCAAATCCCCGAGCCCACATCTTACACCA
>JAQMYF010000012.1:16830571-16847336 GCA_030014195.1 Neosilurus mollespiculum | reverse complement strand
TCTCTCTCTCTCTCTCTCTCTCTCTCTCTCTCTCTCTCTCTCTCTCTCTCTCTCTCTCTCACACACACACACACACTATGAATATCTGTGTTTCAGACAGAAACCTGCTTATTTTGGACTGTGTGTTGGGGTAGAGATGCACCAGTTGTAATTGTGTGACGTGCTGATACTGATTTTTGCTGTTTCTGATTTTCTTTTAAAGATTTGTAACTGACAGCATATACAAACAAATTTTAAATGCAAAATTAATTTTTCACAGTAAAAGAAATTGGAAAAACTACTAGAGAATGGCACGATCTGATTGTGCTGTTATTTTGGTAACAAACATTCTGATTGGATAATGCTTAAATCAAAATGACACTCAAGTTGTGAGATGGTCACTTAAGCAACAGTGGTGTCATCACACTTTAAAATGGAAAAATTAATATTGTTTTTTCTGGTTACCCCATACCCTATACCAAACACCTTAAGGGGCACCGTTTCCTTTTGGTTCTAAAGGGCTAGGGTCAACAGGACAGACGCTGTTAATTGGCTGAAAGCGCAAAGGTTAAAGTCTTCTACCTCAGTGTTATGGTAAACGTGTAAATATAAACTATAAAACTTATTTTTCATTTGTTTGTGTGTTTGCTGCAGTCTGTACTAAAACACAACACAGATTACATTCATTTCATTACTCTATTTTTATTTCAAAACACACACAGTTAGCAAAAGAGGAATATTATGTCCTAGATGTCTGGGCTAAATTCTGCCTTCGCCTAGGGTCACTCCAGCTTCACCATGATGTGACAGGAAAAATGCGAAGCTTTTAATGCATGACTGAGTTCTCACCTGCCTCAGTGTCATGATTCAAAATATGTAAATATAAGTTATAAAAATCTCATTTTAATTTGCTTTTTGTTGTTTCTTTCTGCACAGAACCACCACAACTGTGTAGTTTGTAAAGAGATGGTGTTTCACAGCTCTTTTTTGCCTGTGCTGGCAGCTCATCTTCATCAGTCATAATTAAAAGTAAAAAACCACCAATACTGAACTGAATTTAATCAGGGGAAAAAGTGCTTGATGTGATATGTTAATTCAAAATAGCAGGAATTTTGGCTAGGTTCACACGGAATTAGCCTGGAAAAAAAAAAAAAATCAAACATTTGTACTTCGGAGAGATGTGTATGAAAAAAATGGCATCAGAGTGCGCAGTGTTGACTGCTAATGCGCTACGTGTTAGATTCTTCAGACTGGGCATGCTCAACTTGGTGATGGTGTTTTGTATAATCAGATCTGTTTTTCCCAACGGTTTTCTTTAGGCTTACATGTATTACAAATTTGTGATTTTTATTTTTTATTTTTTATTTTATTTCTTTACTCACAGTGAAGAATTTCCTCACTAACGACATGTTTGCCAGTGGTGTTTGCGTGCATGTGACTGATGTTCTAACCTGTGCCAGACCCATACGGACTGGTTCTGAATTGAAAATATGAGAGAATGCCTGGCTGATCTTAAGTTAGAGCCAGTCACACTGAAAGCCATCTGGTTCCTGTCTCCAGACAATTTCCCAATGCACCTCTGTTATTAGATCCTTTTTGAATCCCTTATAAGCCTTAATTTTAATAAAATTTTTCATTCTAGATTAAAATATTTGTCTCATTAAAGTGCCTGGTGCTTGATAGAAGCATTGACAGATATGACACTCCATGGGTTCACGTGTATTAATATATATTACATGAGAACAGTGTGAATTGATTGGTCAGCTCCCTGGAGATTAAAAAACATGCAGAATGTGAAAACGATATTCATGATTGGGCACGCTTACTGGGAGTGCACAGCGTTATCATTGTCACACTATAAAATGGAAGAGTACAACAAAATCTAATTTTAATTTGCTTTCTTGTGTTCCCGTGTAATATATACTTAAAACTTTGGTTTTAATTGCACACCATTTGGGAACACAGCTTACGTGAGTTTCCACGTTTAAAATTTTTTTAAAATGTTTTCTGTGCCTCATAGTGTGCTTGTGTGTCCGGGTGGAGGGTGATGACAAGCACAAAACGCTAATTGCATCACACCGAGAGCACCATCAGTTCTCAAATGACCATACTCCCAGCATGCACTTCTGCAGTGTGAGACCCAAAATAAAACCCATTAAGATTTAAGTGTTTAATGGTTAATGTTGATCTGTAGGACTGCATAAAGTGTAAATGTGAATTTAGCTTCATTCTTTGAGTCATCTAAAGGAACTTTTGGTGTGTTTTTGCTGTAATCATGGATGAGAAACATTGTGACAAAGCTAGGTATTGATCGGAGTGCCAGGCAGCATCAAGTCAGTGATAGGGTTGGCACAGCGGACACGGGACAGCCATTAAAGAAATACTCCATGCTTGTGCTCCAGCTCACGTAGATGCCGTACGAAATCACTGATGGACCACATTGATGCCCAGTGTTGATAAACAGGAGAGTGATTAGCATGTGCTGAGGTTCCTCACTTGAGTGTATTGTCTGTTATTAACACTGAGGATAAATGTGCATTCAAAATGTTGCCACATATCGCTAGCATCAGGTGATCATGAGTCTGAATTCCAGTATTGCTGATCTGTCATTTGTTGTGTCCTCAAGTAAGACCTTTAATCTTGCCCTTAACCCTCAGGTTAATTATAAGTTGTTTTGGAGGAGGAAGTGTGGGAGGGCAACATTGAATTGTGTATTACAGCTTATGTGGTGGTATTTTATGATGAATATTCTGCTTTTTTTTGTGTTTCCTTTTTGTCTATTTTGCATCTTTATTTGACTTCTCTTAGTCACACTTTCTCTAATGTATGACTCGGTCCCTTCTCTGTAGTCATCAACCAGATAAACCTGTTCCAGCCGTCTTTGCATGGAATGTATTCACTTGCAAACGTGTTAATGTGGACTTAAATTAAGAAAATTTAGCAGGTTCCTTCTCAACACAGGGTACACACGTGTTTATAATTTAATTCCGGTCAGTGTCACTACAGCAATACCAGGCTGTCTCGCACCACACCACCACGCTTATACCCCTCTAAAGTCACAAGCAATACACTCATCACCCTGCAGCAGGTAGTGGGTCTCACAAGATCGAGATAGAACACGTGTAACAGTTACACCCCTGACAGATTCAGCAGTTCTAATGATGGGTTTTTTCACATGTGCCACAATAATTGGCAGTGATTTAAGCATTATTAGTTAAATTCCCATCAGAATTTAAAAGGAAATTAAACCCAAGAAAAGCTTGCTTGCATACCTTGTTTCTGTTAAAACACTGTTTCATGAACTTTTTTATGTAGAGAATAAAATCAATTTTTACACCACACACGGGGATGCCATTGTAATGAGAAAAGTCACGTGATCACCCTGTGCTTCCCACTGTAATAAGAAAGCCCTTAACTTTCCTGTTGTGCATTTAGCTTAAATAGTGAGGCTGGAATCGTAATTCGGAATAATTTTTTCTAACTAAACATAGAATATTAAATGTGAAACAATACATGTTATTACCTACCTTACTGAGATCCACACTCCAACCCAGACTAACTGGAGATATTCCATATCAATATGTAGCATTAGCACAAACGGATGAAATGTAAACATGTGTGTTGAGTGTTACAAACGTATAGAACTGCACAAAGCATGGTGTAAACTTGATAAGAGGAAAAAAATAAACTTAAATCTTCAACAGCTTCGAGTTTAATCATTGTTAGTACTGACTGGATTACTGTCACCAGATAACACAGGCAGTTGTGTTGACTTGTTACTGATGCACATTAACATGGGTCTAGCCATGCTTTTGGGAGAGAGAATGTTAGAATATATTAAACCTGTTAGAATCATTTTAAATATAACACCAGAACCTGGAGAGGGAATGTTTTTGCTTTTTATTCTTAAAAACCTGATAATTTTTGTAGAGCAATTGCATTGCAATTTTCTAGTAACTAACTAACATTTTGGTCTCTGGTGTTATTTTGTAGAGGTAATTTTTATGCTTGAAGATTGCCCCACCTCCGTTTTTTGGGTACCTGGTTATGGACAGTGTACAGAACACGAAATGAATCGGTCTCATTCAGTAGTGAAAAATGCTCATTGTTATAAACCAGTACGCTACAATAGATAATGTTTAGACAACTTAACCCTTACACAGGCTTGTTTTTTTCTACTATTTGTCTGCCAGCAGTGAAACTGTAAGTAGGAAACTATGAATAGAAAATATAAATAGCAAGGAAATAATAGGGACAACTCTTATTACATATAAAAGCCTGTATATCGAAATTCCTTATACTAAAACATATTCTCTCAGAGAAATACCATTCTGACCCTAGCACCAGACAACAAAGATATACTATTGATATAGGTATGAAATTAAACTGTATACTTTTCTCGGGGTTTTTATTTACTTATTTATTTTTTGCCAACTGAAAGCAGCACTGATTTGATAACATTTTTCCAGCATGTTCTTTTTTTTTTTTTTGATGCTTTTCAGTTTAATGCCTTAGTGCAGCTTTATAGCAAGTTTTTATATTGTGATGTACATGGTATCATAGTGTACCAACTTGTAATTTTTTTTGTCCTTTTGCCCATCTTTAATTCACATTTTATATTTATATATTTTTGTAATTAAAATGCATATTAGACCGTACAGTTGTATTTTATTGTTACTCTATTACATAAACTATTATACAAAAATTAGCAATACAGATTTATTTATAGCATATCATCTTTTACAACCGTTACATGTCTTTACTCCGATGAGGATTTTGTGTGGTGGTGTCCATTATAAGAACTTGCCTCGTTGCGTAGCCCACCATCAGGCCTGGGTAAGTTGTGCTAGCATGGTTGAGTTGTTGTCTCCTTACTATAGAGCAAACTTGTTATTGTTGACCTTTTCCTGTTAGCTGACTTTACACACCCTACAGTCCATCCATCCAGCAGATTTGTGGCTAAATGCCGCTAATGAGGTTAAATATTCCCATCACACCACATGCTTTCCACTGCTGAGTTATCTGGATTTTGCCAGCATGCATTACTCAAACAGGAGTCTCATTTCTTTTTGTATATTAAGGATTTTATGTGTTGGGATTGTACACCAGTGGCAAAGGCGGAGAGAATGCACTGACCCAGTCTGTACTCCACACTTCCTCCCCTCCTTCTACCCACATTCAGCAATTAGGTAGAGTCATGCCTGTGGCCTGGAGGTTGCCTGTTGAGTCCAATTTACACCAGAAGTTTTTCTGAGGCTTTCTTTATTCATCCATTTGATGTTCTGCTTTTCATTTCAGATGGGATTCCATTGTAATAAATGCAGCAGTTTACACCAGAAGTGTTTTACATGCGTTTTGCGGCCTCAGTTCTGTTTTTTAGTGCATAAATCAGAATCCTGTGCTCTTTTTCAAACGTGTCTGGTAACTTGTGTATGTGTGATGAGCCAGCCACTGGCTTGTGTGCACAGCTAATACCTTTCAGTATTGGTTGTGTAAATATAATTGTGATGGATCATGATCGTCAGATAATTGATTAGTGTGCAACCATTCCACTGATATTAAAAGGCTATTTACCCGATTTTTTAAATCACGTTTCTGTGTTGTATCATATCAGAGGGTGTGGTTTTTACCACACTTTTTATCCCAAGTCATGGGAATTTAATTTGTGACGTTCATATTTAGTTACCATTATCAAAATAGGATTTTTTAGGAAGCAGTGAAAACACTGGTTAACTCTTATATAAACCCTTGAAATAGATGGGATTGACGTGTTCAATCGTTTGTTAGCAGTATGCTAATGGAGTGGTGTGTGTTTTCCTCAGAGCACTGATCTGTAAAGACAGCACTGTAGCTTTAATAGTGTTGATTGATTTGATGTAAAGCGAATACTTGTGTATATATTCCTGAGTAAGAATTCTAATTTGTTTTCTTTGGTTTACCTGGTTGGGTTGTTGGGAATTCTGAGTTATGTCCTTTATTGGAATGACTCTTTAGGCCAAGACAGTTGTGCTGCCTGATACCGACTTTTCTCCAGAGACTGGGAGACCGTGACCAGACCTTACCTCCGCTAGAGGGGTGTATGGTTACTCAATTAATTGTTCACTTCCACTATTTGAACAGATCTGCAATTTTCAGGGTTGAACTTGTTGCAAAAGAGAGTCCTCTCTGTACCACACACCAACAGTAGTGATGTTTAATGCTGAGGGAAAGTTTTACTTCTATTACAAATGATTAGCTAAAATCTGGACAAATAGGCATAAATAAGTAAAAGCTGCTAATGTGTTTTTATACATGAATTGTATACACTAATGTAATGCTGTTGATAAAGTCCCTCTCTCTCTCTCTCTGTCTCTCTTTATAGGTGCAGGAGAGTCTGGGAAGAGCACTATTGTCAAGCAGATGCGGATTTTGCATGTTAATGGTTTCAATGCTGAGTAAGTATTCATAACAGTCATGGTTTGTTTAGATCTGAGTGTTATTGCTTGTTCATATAATCTTGCAGTGCATGGTTTTCTCATATGTAAGCAAGTCTACAGTTCAAAGGGGTAACAAATTTTCAAAGGTTAATACAGGTACATAAACATGTATGTAAAACTGAAAATATTATTATAACACTCTTATATGGGCATGCAATCTGAATATCTGCCTGCATTAAATCATGGTATTTGTACAGTTCTATATCCGACTGTTTTAACTGTCACCTTCATGGGTATGAATTATCACTCAGCATGAAATTGTGGCATTCGTATGAAAAATATATAAAGTAATAGTTCTGTTGTTATCAGACTATTTCAGAGAGCAACTCATAAACCAGAACATGATTGAGGATGATCCAAATGGATCGGTAACATTTTCGCTCATCCTTAACACCAACTGGTCATTTTTGGTCGACATTACGTAGGGACGCGCTCACTGAGAGGAATACTTACACATCAGATATGGAAGCACGATAATGCTACGGCCTATTAACTGTATGTGTTAGTGAATTTATATAGAGTTTTAATTTATTTTGGTGCATTACACAATGAGAGCGGGAGGTGTGGCATGCACAGTTGCATTCGAATGCGCTCACCCTGTTACATCATATATTAAATATATAATTACAAAGTACGGCCAGTGCACACAGAGCAAACTGAAGTTCCGCGACATGATACGTGCTCTTGACAAATCAGGACAAGGCGAGCACTGTAAAGAATGGCAGAGCAGACTGACAGATTGTTGGAGAAGCCAGTTAAAAAACAAATCACAAAACAAACATAAAAGTGATGAACTACATGTACCGCGTGAGGTTTTGTCAAGCATTAGCTGGATTTGGGATCACTAAAGGGGTAAACGTTTCATTTTCACTCTGGATTAATAGATGATGATGATTATGATGATGATGATGATGATAGTTTGGTTAGCGACCTCTTACTGACCAGTAAGACTACACTTTGTGTAAATATACATTCTTGCCATGGAGTATGCAAGTGACTCAGAATGTAATTGAGTAAGAATTATGGTGTGCTCAGTAGGGTTAGAATTCCTGTTGAAACAAAATCGATCTGTATCAGTAATGAATTGTTGATGCTAAGAAAATAATTATTAGGTTCTTCATCCATACAGACTATAGAGAAAATCAGAGTACTTTATTGATTCTGGTTTTCTCTATAGTCTGTAATGGATGAAGTGTCACACTGCACAACTGTAGCTGGTAAAGGTAGTAGTAGTTTTTCTATTAATACCTAAAAGTTATTTTGTTAGCTTCAACAATTGGCTACTAAAATAACTTTGTACGTTTATATTAAACACAAAAAATTTTTTTCTTAACCTTATGCGTTTATCCTTATTGTCGCATTTAAATTAAAAACAATCAAGCCCACCAGAAGTTGGTTTTATTTAATAAATAGAATATAAATAGAATTATTTTCATTCATGTTGACTGTTACAGTTGACATTATGGCAGCTTTGAAACAACTCGACTTGTACATTCATAACAAATTCCAGACATTGTGCTCATCACACTCATTTGTCAAATGGCCTCTGCTTTCAGCATAGAGTGACTCACAGAAATGTTTGAAATTTCTTCAGTTTCATAATCAGTGTTTTCCTGAGTCTGCCTTGGTAACACACTGACTTGGCCAAGTTTCACTCATTAAAAAAAAAAAGATTTATTTATGCAATGACTAATTACATAAAGGTTAAGTAATCTGTAAATTGCAATAAAAAAATAAAACTTACAGAAATTTCACACTAGAAGCTGCCATGTTTTTCGAGTCTTGCTCATTGTGTATTAGAATAGGTGCATTGGTACCAATTGAACTGTCCCTTAAATGGGAAACAATTCTTTTTCCGTTTTTTGACCCATAAATATTGTTAGTGTTGAACCTGGTTAGTCGATGCTAGAGTATTAAATAACGAGGTTAGTGCATGTTTAAGTTTTCCCTCTGGGATGTTTCAGCTGGATATAAACACAAAGTTTTCACGTTTTTTTTGGGGTGCATCAGTGTGTCACAGCGTGCCTCGCATTCTGATTAGCTGGCCTTCCCCCAGTGCTCCCATACATCTCGATATTGCCATACATCCTGGTCTGCCTCCCAGTTCACTGAGCATGGAGATTTCAGCTGTTAATTACCTTTCATACAGGGCCAAAATGGAGCCCTTAAATCACATTTATTGTTTGAATAAACACAGAAGACTGGTCATATGACAATGACACACCCTTGCACCATTATCCCCTATTTTCTTAAAACACAAGAAAATGAGCGATGCATCCACAAGATGCAAAAGGAAACGATTGGCACAAACTGAAAATCACTGCGTGTTACAGTAATAAAAATCGCTGAGCAGACTGCAGCTGTCTCCTTGTTGTAGTTGGGTTGGGTTAAGTACCAGGAGGGAGTGGCCTTGATAAGTGGAACAGCTTTAAGCTCTGTTCTAGCCTGTGCTGTGATGAGCACAGTTGGCTGGCTCTGGCTCGCATTGCATTGGGGCACCAGCTTGGATCGCTTATTTGCTTTTTTTTTTATTGTTTTAAGAGCATCAGGTTTGCCCAGTCTGAATAGCCAGTGCTGCCCTCATTATATTGTGGTGTACTAAGTTGTACTAATGTGTGAATAATTTTTCATGGCTAAGTTAAATCTTAGTAAAAAGCATTTTACTAGTGCTTATAGTTGGTCCTTCCTGGTCCACTGGAATGAGATTTACCCCTTTTTCATTAAGGCCCGATCTCATTTGGTCGATTCTTTGGCGACTGCCCGTAAACTTTTTTTTTTTTGGCGACTGTCAGTGATGATCTGCAATGATCGGCAGTGGTTGGCAACAATTTTTGTCTGTCTTCTTTTTAGTTGGTGACCAAATCACTAACTCTTCCCAACTGCAGATTGTCAGAGACTTTGTTGGCTGCAATCTGCAACCCTAATCGCGGCCCAAACCGACGACATCCATGACCATAATGCTCAGATAAAAATCTCTGATGGTCGGCAACTAGGTTTGAGACTGTCTGCAACTGAGTCCCCAACTATCTGCGGCTATCTGTGATCGATCACAACGGTCTCAGACTGTCAGCAGTATAATCACGGATAGTTCACAACAGTCACTGATTAGTAGGTTATCGTGTGTACTCATCCAACATGTGTAAACAGGATGATTGTCCACAATGGGCGCATTCCTCAGTGACAGTCAGCAATATGGTTGACAATATCGATTGCAAACCCTTCATTGCTTGCTCCCAACCTAAAAATTGATCGACTCGTAGGCATTGTCGGGTGATATTGCCCAAATGAGATTGGGGCTTTAGGTTGTAATTTTTACCCCTGATTTTGTGAAAAGCATGTGTGGTATATGCTTAATGCTTTAATAGAGTATAATGTGTAGATTTTGGCACTGCCTTAAACTGGAGCTCCCGATAGCTGTCTCTTGATAAGTGTTCGTGCCTGGGTTTGCTTTTTATTGTGTTTCTAATTCCTGTGCTCATTTGTATCAACTGTCTTGTGAATTTATCCGTTCAACAAAGGTCATGTTCTGTCAAACCTCTAATTTCAGCATTTGCCCCAGGAATATTTTTTTACCCGAAAGCTTCTCTCCCTCCTTGAGTTAGATGGTTTTTGTACGCCATCTTTAGATGGAAAGAATTATGGTATGGCGCTGTCCATATGTCTAATGTCTGTCCATTAAGTCTTACCAAAAACTTTAACCTTTGCCATAAGTTCTTACTGCCGTGTTAAAGTTAGAGGCATATAATGTTTTAGTGCCTGTATTTTAGCTGTGACAGGCATATTATGTCCCACTGGTGCTCTTGTTTTTGTGTGTGTGAGTGGGTGGTGTATGACTGTCTTGGGTTTCAATTTCATTATTGTTACTTAATGTTTTTTCTTTATTCTTTTTCTTTTCTTTTAATTTAATTAATTAATTCATTCATTCATTCATTAATAATAATAATAATATATATATATTTTTTTTTGTGCTGCCCATCATGCAAGTTGGCGAGGCATATCAGCCAGTTAGCATCAACTCAGTGATGTAGTAGTCTTAATGGGTTTCCTGTGATGGTCATGCACAGACAGGACCGAATATGAGTCAACCATCCAAATCATATTCCATGACTGTTGTGATCTGCTCGGGAGCTTGGCTGTAATGCATGTACTTAAATGACATTTTCAAGACCACCTATCCAAAATTTTTTCTTTTTTCTTTTTTTTCCCCACCTTTCTTTTGGTTTGTCAAACTCTAAAGCTGAATTTCAGTCCCAGGCAGACGTATCAGCAGCTCCAGGTTGCCATGTTGATTCACTGTCATGCCCCAATTGTATCTAATATTATCTACGCTTTTTTAACAAAACTTTTTCTTTCACTGCAGAGAGAAGAAACAGAAGATTCAAGACATTAAGAACAACATAAAAGAGGCCATAGAGGTGAGTAAGCATAAGCATTTTTTTTTAGGTAATAATGTAAGTAATTGCTTGTGTTGTGCCTGACGTAGCTGTGAGGTTGTTAAACCAGTATGAGCACTTTAGGTATTTTAGCACCAGAAGGATCAGTTTATATACAGTACTTAACACATTTATTACACCACTTTTCATTAAAGAATTAGTAATATTTTCAAAAAGTTTATTACAGTTCACATTTTGTTAATGTTTATTTGAAGAAAGTAAATAGTAAAAAATACCTAAAATGTAAAAGGCAAAATTTTGCAGCAAAGGATTTATTCTTTCAGTTTTTAGACAGGGAACATTCCTGCTGGCAAGTTTTCCTAATTTTCCACAGTTTCTGTAGGCACGGTGTTACAGGTTGTTTCTTACTGTTCCTGTCTTTAGAGGAAATCTGTGCACAATCAATTTGTAAATCAGTTATGTTCCTTATTTGTTCAAGTTTATTCCAGGATAGAATTTTAGCCACTCCACCATTTCCAGTGTTCCAGCTCGCTGTTTCTTGTTTACATAAATGTTACACAATATAAATGATTAGTTGGTTACATTGGGGTCCACACTGGGCCACAAGCTAGTGGATTCTGTACCAGCCTGAGTGCTTATTAAGCAAAAACAAAAAAGTGCACAGCCCAAATTTTCAAATTCATGTAAATATTTTTATGATTCCACTTTTTACTGACGTTGTTGTGGATACTTTTCTGTAATCTGACTGTGAAGTCTGGACCCCAATATTCATTTCTGTGCCCAAACACTGTTGATAGCTTCGAGACTGGGTAAAATAAAATAGCCTAGTGAGAAATCTAGCAACTTCTTGAGCATAGATCTTTCTATGGAAAAAAAAATAGACATGACTATTTTCCTTCATGGAGCCTTATTTGCAATTTAATATGCTATTGCTAAATGTTATGTTTCTACAATGCAAGTCACCTGGATAATTCTAGTGAGCTTCCCTTAGCTGATTTTCTTGAAGTTAAAACCTATAATTAGTCTTGTCATCTTACTGCAAAGGAACTGGTAGAATGCATCTTCACTGGTGCACGCAGTCTTTAGGAATGCTCATTTACTGAGTAGGTAGAACAGACTAAATAGCTCTGCATGGGGTTTCAATGCTTCATTAGTGTTTGGGAGATTTACAGTGCTAATGCTGCTAACCGTGTTAATCTTCTGTATCTTTTCAGACCATAGTTGCTGCTATGAGTACTCTTGCTCCACCCATCCAGGTTGCCTGTCCAGAAAACCAACAGCGAATTGAATACATCACCAACTTACCAAATCAGAAGAATTTTGATTTCACATCTGTAAGTATTATACTATAAGAGAGCAAATCAGAGTTCTAAAGAGATGCAGGAGTATTTATATTTACAGTGTTTGACTTCCTCAGAACAGGCTGCTGAAATTCTAAAAAATATTCGCAAGCTAAAACGTCAGCGAGGAGTCAGTACACCCAGAAAATACAGCAGCGAATTTTTTAAAATGCTAATAGATTTCATGCCTTGATCTATCCTTTTGGGTGTCATACCTTTCCCAAGTGAGTAATAGAATGCCGAATGAATTTGGGGAGTTTGTGTTACTTAATATAAAATGTAATTAACATGTTTTGCAGATTTACTGAGCCAAGCTTATTCAGCTGTGTGACATGATATTCCCTCACATGTCCTTAAATGTTCTCATTTAAGTTTTTTCTAGCCAAATTTTAACTATTGGTCCCATATCTACCTCTCTTAGCCTTTTTTGTTGCCATATCTCATCCAGGGGGCTCTTGAGAGTTCTTCACATGAGACATTTTGAGGATGAATTTATCAACTAGGGGCATGCAATGAAATGTTAGTTTGATCCATAGGGATTTTCTGTATGTGTAAAGTGAGTCGTTAGGGGATTTAACTGGAGGTGGTTAATGAACAGTTGCTTCTTTTTCTTTCCCTGCTCATTAACAGGCTCTGGGGTCTTTGTAGGCTTTGAAGTGCTTCAAGCAGCCACAGTCCTTCAGGGTTAAACTCTTAGTAGGATAGTCCCATAGGTTTACTGTCATGATAGCATGGCTTCCTAAGCAAGCTAGTGCAATAACGTAGATGCGTCTGTAATCATGTATATCATCAGCAAGTGATGACATTTCTCTTTTAATACATTCACCGCCACTGATGAGACTTTCCAAAAATCATAGTTATGTTTGTCACCCAGTAGATGGAGCTACTAGCCATGTGTTCATCATATCTCCAAGAATACTTTTCCTGGAGAACGTGGAAATTTGGTGAAAATGGCAAAACATGCTGGAGCTAGCTACTTACCAGATATCGAGTCTCAACATAGACCCGTGATGTCTTCGTTTTTTTTTTTGTTGTTGTTGTTTTTTTTTTTCCAGAAATGTTTTTGTTTTCCCCCCAGATTATTTTATCACAATGTAGAAAGGTGCGAATACAGTTGGCTTGAGCAGAGTTCTCTATCTGTTCATTACGTTTACTAACCTATTTTACATACCTATAAACATTTCTGGATGCAATCCAAACTGTTGAGGCATTTCAGTTTAAGAAAGGGGAGAATTGTGCTACCGAGCCTCCTAAGCTAGCAACCTTTTATTTCGTTATCAACTAAATCCAGCTGTCAAAATTTTCACAAAAGCCATTTGTTTGTCAGTGAACACCTCTGATACCACTAGCCTTAGGATGTATTATTAAGTAGGTGTTCCAAGTAAGACGCTTTTAACTCACCCTGCACTCTTGACTGCTGTGTTAAACCAGGCAGCTACTGAAGACACAGTTAACCTGTTGGCAAATTTCCAGTTCATGTCCAAGTGATAAGTCCTTCTTAGATATGTCCACATTAATGCAGTATCTCCAGCTGAAACTGTCTAAGCTCTCTGAATAAATATAAAGAGAATTTAAGTCTGTTACTTTGCACTGGAGAAATAGCTGTGTCAGGCTAAAGAACAACAGCACCAATGCTTAATCCAGAGAAAGTTGCGGGTGCGCAGATTGGGGTTGTAAATTTAACAAAATGGCACAGCAGAAATGCTACATTTTTATAGAGTGGGACCCAGTGGTACTAAAGTGTTCATTCCCATGTACAGTCACTAGGTCTGAATGAAAGCTCCTCATAGCATGAACACATGTCAAGAAGTGCTTGTGATGGAGTACATTCTATAGGTTAAAACGGAGTGAAAGAAAACTCTCCTGTTACACTAAAAATATATATATATTTTCACCAGGTGTTTTTCTTACATCTACCAGGTGGCAACCTCTTAATGTGTTCGATAGTTTGCATTAGCCTGTTTGAAAAGCTGCCATTTGGAGCTTGCTTCTCTTTTGTGAGTGTGCGAAATCACGAGAATAGGACATGGACATGTCAGTTCATACACGGTAAGATAATGGCCAAATAAAAGTATACAGACATTAAACTGACAAATCAGGTATAAACTAGTGAATTTCTGAATAAAATAAAATTAGGAACTTCTGCACATAATTCTACATTTACAAACATCACATAGGCGTCTGCTTGTATATGTGGCTGCATGTTGTGTACAATACTTTGGTGGCAACTGTTCCTTCAAGGTCACTTCCACCCCATTTTTACGGTGTAGTGGCGCCCCCCTGTGTGAGTATTTATTTACCATTTTTATGGACATGTATGTGACCTATGAAATCTTTTAAGTTTGGGTTTAATTCCACTTTAATTTACTAATTAGAATTTTGTAATACGTCAAATACTTTTTAAATGTATGGTTTCTGACTGAGACTTTAAAGGTGAAACTGTTGTTTATGTTTTAAGTTGGACCTCTAACTATTTTTAATGCAACAATGAAATGATCAGTGCTATGAGAATCAGACCTACATTTTCAGGGTTTTCTTGTTTTTTAGTTGTACAAATACCACAAAATAAAACATGATTTAATAAATTTCAGCGTGCTTCCCAGATGCAGATGTGCATTTTTTTGCTCAGAAAATAAAATGGATGAATTTGAATAATAAGGCTGTGAGCACACATTCAGAGTTCTGGATATTTTTGCTACATGTCTTGTGATGTGTGGAATCCCTTGTTTCTTTGAGATATTTAAGGCATTCAGCTGTGTTCAAGAGGAATAAACTTAACCATTCCAACAAATTGTTAAAATATTTGAATTGAGAATGTGCAAACTTTACTCCTGGCTCAAACCATGCCCTCTGCCAAGAGGGCACAGTAAGCTGGGGTAAGTGTAAAAGGACATGTGATGGCTTACACATGAGACAGTCCTGTGTCTTGCAGACACATGATCGGGGTTCAGGCGTGTTTTATTTAAGAGTAAGAGTTTTAGTCTAGCCAAGAAATAGGGTTGTGTAACAACTTTTGCCCTAACCCTATATAAACTTATTATAATAAATATCAAACCCTGGACACTTTATCCATTTATTCATATTTATTACGTTTCAATGTGAACAATTTGTCATCTCTTTTTAGGAGTTTTATGACAATGCAAAAAAACTGTGGCAGGATGACGGAGTGAAGGCCTGCTATGAGCGCTCCAATGAGTACCAGCTGATCGACTGTGCACAGTAGTGAGTATCTCCAGAGTAATGTACACTGTAATTATATCGGTCTTTATTAAACATCAGTATGGTTTGCTTACCATGGAGGAATAAAAATCAAAAACCAAAGTCACAAACACACTGTATGGCCAAAGGTCTGTGGACTTCTGTCTATCATATCCATATGCGGTTCTTCCTCAGTCTGTCACTACAAAGTTTGAAGAACACAATTGTATCATTACAGTTCCCGTACTGGAACTAAGAGGTCCAAACCTGTTGCAAAATGTTTCCCTTGTGCACCAGTCAAACTCTGTGAGCATATGGCTGAAGTGGAAAAACTTGAATGGCCTGGCCAGAGCCCTGACCTCAACACAATGAACAAAGCCATGTTTCAAAATCTAGTGGAAACCTTCACAGAGGACTAGATCATGAGCAGAGTCTTTCACTCATGTGCCAAACTATTTAATCCTATTAGGGTTGCAGGCAGGCTGAAGCTTATTTCAGCCAAAACTGTGCTAAAGAGGGGTACCTCTGAACAACTTGCCAGACCATTGTGGGACCCCTTAGGGGGACAATATTGGGAATGGGATGTTCAGTCGCTGTCTTATTCGCTTGAACTGGTCTGGCTGTTCTCCTCTGACATCTCTTATTAACTAGACCTTTCTGGATTTTTGTTTTGAACTTATAATTTCATATAAGTTATAGAGACTGAGAATTCAGCAGCTTCTGAAATACTCAAACCAGCCAGTCTGGCACCAGCAAAAATCATGCACAGATTCAGGATTTAGCTTTTTTTTTTTTTAAGGCTGGGTGGCTTGAATCTGAATACTGTGGTTTTTGGAACACTGGTATTTTTTTCCTCTCTCTGTAGTATTCTGTTTATCATAGCACCATTAGGCTGTGAAATGGTGGTTTCTCCATTCGGTGTAGTGCACTGTATGCTCAAGCTCCAAGCTATTTTCTATTCACTACTGCATTCTGGGAAGATGGTCATGTGACCAAAATCATGTGCCACAGTGTTTAAATTCTTTTTTTTTTTTTATACACAACTACTGATCAAAGACTGGCAGAACAGGAAACAAAGATGGGATATAATGTTGGGGAAGTGTAATCATATAAAATGGGATAAGTTCACTAGTTTTAATTTCGACATTTTATTTCTGTTCTTAAAAATTTTGTGATGGAGGTGGAAATCTTGTTCGTTCTCTCTCTCTCTTTATATATATGTATGTATGAATGTATGAATGAATGAAAAATAATAGTACTACAATTTCATCCCGACAAACCTGTTTCGTGGTTGCCCACTCCTATTATTTTTCCCACATACAATATATTTAGCTCTACTTCGACGTATCGAGCACTGTTCTACGGAAAATCGACTCAA
>JAQMYF010000012.1:16763484-16776447 GCA_030014195.1 Neosilurus mollespiculum | reverse complement strand
CTTTTCTCCTTCAATATGATGGACTAAAATGTTAAAAAAAAAAAAAAGTATATATTATTTATTTCATATCTGCCCCCTTGTGCATGTGCATGTTTTTGTACTGTGTGAGGAAACCGGAGTACCCAGAGGAAACCCACGCAAACAAGGTAGAATATGCAAGCTTTACAGAGAAATGCTTTTGACGAGCTGGGACTCAAACCCAGAGCCTTCATGTTGTGTGGTGGATGTTCTATCCAATACACAACCATGTCACCCATTTCGGTAATTTTATTTAAGGGAAATCAATCGTCTTATCCTTGCACAAGAACTGAACACATCAAGGCACATGTTAGTCGATCACAGTTTTGTTTAGTCACACTTTAAATTATCCTAGTGGTGTTTGTTTCAGTTCCCGGATCCAATTATGTATTAGATGAAGGGTGAATATTTATGCAAGGCACCAATAAACTCACTATAATGAAATAATTGCACAAAGCAGTATCTGTCTGCAGCTTTTATAAATTATGCAACAACTATGCTGGAATGTGAATGTGACCTCTGTAGTGTAGCGGTTAGCGTTTAGTCTGCCTCACAGCAAGAAGGTCCTGGGTTTGAGTCCCAGCTCGTCAAAAGCATTTCTCTGTGAAGTTTGCATGTTCTCCCCATGTTTATGTGGGTTTCCTTTGGGTACTCCGGGTTCCTTCTGCAGTCCAAAAACATGAACATGAGGCTAATTGGATATTTTTAATTGCCCCTAGGAGTGAGTGTGTATGTGCTGGCCCTGTGATGGACTGGTGCGAGCTATACTCTGTCTTCACCTGGACTTGGCTGAGATAGGCTCCAGCATCCCCATGACTCTAATAAAACATAGTTCCTGAAAATGAAATGAAATGAAAAATGAACTTCCTTAGGAAGAAGGTTATATCGGAAATCGGTCGGAAATAGTCTAAACATTTGCAGTGTATACTTCAACTTTCAGTATCAGTGGCATTGTCTGTTTTTTTTGGGGTTTTTTTTTTGGTCATTTAGTGGTTATGTATTTGTGTATTGATTGGCATCTGTTCCTCTCTGTCTCAGTGATAGGAAGTTTCCGGAGTTCAGTCAGTCATTCCCTGGTGTTGGAGCTTGGAGAAACTGTCCAAATCCTGGAGAAATGTGATGGTAAAACCTATAATAAATCAGTTCATTATGTAATAAACCAAAAATTATAAACATTTTAGCAGAAATGAGATAAAGAGTGTGATGTTTAGTTAAAAAGTGTTGAGTTGAATTAAAAAGTGTGATGTTGAGTTAAAGAATGTGATGTTGAGTTAAAGAATGTGATGTTGAAATAAAGAGTGTGATGTTGACTTAAAAATTATGATGCTGAGTTAAAGAATGTGATGTTAAAATGAAGTGGTTGATGTGGAATTAAACTGTGATGATGACTTAAAGATTGTGATGTTGAGTTAAAGATTGTGATGTTGGGTTAAAAAGTGTGATGTTGAGTTATAGATTGTGATGTTGAATTAAAGAATGTGATGTTGAGTTATAGATTGTGATGTTGAATTAAAGAATGTGATGTTGAGTTAAAGAGTGTGATGTTGAGTTAAAGAGTAATGTTGAAATAAAGAGTGTGGTGTGGAATTAAAGAGTGTGATGTTGATTTAAAGAGTGTGAGGTTGAGTTAAATATTGTGATGTTAAGTTAAAGAGTGTGATGTTGAGGTAAAGTATGTGATGTTGAGGTAAGGAGTGTGATGTTGAATTAAAGAGTGTGATGTTGATTTAAAGAGTGTGATGTTGAGGTAATGATTGTGATGTTGAATTAATGAATGTGATGTTGAGTTAAAGATTGTGATGTTGATTTAAAGAGTGTGATGTTGAGGTAAGGAGTGTGATGTTGAATTAAAGAGTGTGATGTTGAATTAAAGAATGTGATGTTGAATTATAGGTTGTGATGATGAATTAAACAATGTGATGTTGAGTTAAAGAGTGTGATGATGAGTTAAAGAGTGTGATGTTGAAATAAAGAGTGAGATGTTGAGTTAAAGAGTAATGTTGAAATAAAGAGTGTGGTGTGGAATTAAAGAGTGTGATGTTGAGTTAAAGAGTGTGAGGTTGAGTTAAATATTGTGATGTTAAGTTAAAGAGTGTGATGTTGAGGTAAAGTATGTGATGTTGAATTAAAGAGTGTGATGTTGAATTAAAGATTGTGATGTTGAGTTAAAGATTGTGATGTTGAATTAAAGAATGTGATGTTGAGTTAAAGAGTGTGATGTTGAGTTAAAGAGTGTGAGGTTGAGTTAAATATTGTGATGTTAAGTTAAAGAATGTGATGTTGAGGTAAAGTATGTGATGTTGAATTAAAGAGTGTGATGTTGAATTAAAGTATGTGATGTTGAGTTAAAGATTGTGATGTTGAATTAAAGAATGTGATGTTGAGTTAAAGAGTGTGATGTTGAATTAAAGAGTGTGATGCTGAGTTAAAGATTGTGATGTTGAATTAAAGAATGTGATGGTGAATTAAGGAGTGTGATGAATTGAAAGTGTGATGTTAAAAAGTGCAATATTTAGTTAAAGAATGTGATGTTGAATTAGAGAGTTTGATGTTGAATTCAAAAGTGTGATGATGATGACCATGTGATTCTTTTAGGCTGGTACAGAGGCTTTTCTACCAAAAGACCGACAGTGAAGGTGAGATTTAAATGATTCTGGTGTTGAGTTGGATTATAAATTTTATTATTTGATGTCTATGAATATTTTACATTAATCTAAAATTATATCCACTTATTATTTGGATTAACACAGAAAGGTCGGCAGTGCTATTCAATCAAACTAACTTTACATTACATTATTTTTACAATTTAGTGGTTAAGACAGGGCTACTGATCAGAAGTTCAGGGGTTCAAGCCCCAGTACCACCAACCTGACACTGTTGAGCCCTTGAGTAAGGCCCATAACTCTCAACTGCTCAGTTATATAAATAAGATTTAAAAAAAAAAAAAAAAAAAAAAAAAGTTAAATTATGAATAATTTAAATTATTCTAAATTCTGGAAAATGACTGCAAGGTGGTGTATTGGTTAGTACATCTGCTTCACAGTGAGAAGGTCCTGGGTTCAAGTCCCAGACTTTCCCAAGCATTTCTGTTTGGAGTTTGCATGTTCTCCCTGTGCTTGCGTGAGCTTCCTCCAGGTACTCCAGTTTCCTCCCATAGTCCAATAATATGAACGTTAGGCTAATTTATTTGTCGAACCACTTAATACTGCTGGGGCTATGGGGAAGCCAACTCTGGAAGAAGGTAAGGTACATACTGAAGTGCTCACCAGTCCTTTACAGGGCAATACACAGGACCATTCACACTCACACTCACACCTAGGGACAGTTTGGAAAAGCCAATTAGTCTAATGTGCATGTCTATGGACTCATTCATTCATTCATTTTCTAAGTCGCTTAATCCTAATTAGGGTCGCGGGTAGGCTGGTGCCCATTTCAGCCGACTCTGGGCGACCCGGCCATCACAAGGCCAACACTCACACAACCTTTCACACCCACAGTCACACCTAGGAGCTGTTTGGAACAGCCAATTAGCCTACTGTGCAAGTTTTTGGAATGTGGGAGGAATCCGGAGTACACGGAGGAAACCCACACAAGCATCTTGCAAACTCCACGCAGAATCATTCCCGGTGCCTGAATTCAGGATCTTCTTGCTTTAAGGAGGACGTGCTAACCACTACACCACTGTGTCTCCTACATTAGGAAAATTGGCTGTTCCAAATTGCCCCTAGGTGTAAGTGTGTGTGGATGGTTGTGTGTGTGTTGCCCTGTAATGAACTGGTGAGCTGTTCATCGTGTACATCGCCTTTGCCCAGAGTCGGCTGACATAGGCTCCAGCCTTCCTGTGACCTTAGTAAATTAATAAATGACTTACATGATGAACTCTTATTTTTCGTGATAAACTCCTGCTCTGTTTCTGAAACCAGCTGCAAGGCTGACGTCAGACTGACGCCTATCTCTTTGGGGTGCACAAGAAACGACATAAATAATAATAAGATAGAAAGAAGTGAGATGTACTTAAATAGACTCACATATTCTGACTTATGTTGTGCTATATCACCCACTCTCTTTACTCTCCTCCTCTCTCTCACTTTCTTTTTTTCTGTCTCACTCTCATCCTCATGGGATGCCCAAATAAGCTCACATTTACTAAATAAATAAGTAAGTAAGTAAGTAAGTAAGTAAGTAAGTAAGTAAATAAATAAATAAATACTGGAAAAAAGATTCTTTATAGTGTTCCAGAAAAGTAGAGGGAAACGCTCTGAGAAAGGGAGTAAAACTTTTTTCCTGCCCTCAAATGATCTTGTGTGAGGTTATACAGTAAATCAGAGTGTCTTCAAAGCAAAGAACTAAAGATAGGATTCAAACTTGAGTCTATGTTACATAATGTTCAAACCTTGCAAATTTACGTAGAAAAAATATCTCTTTTACTCTTTAGGGCATTTTTCCAGCCAACTATGTGCACTTAAAGAAAGCAACAGTTACCAACAGGGGGTAAGTGTACTGTATGATTGGATAATTCACTATAGCAATATATGTGTCATCAGCAATGAACATATCAGAGCAAACAAACTCCATACTGAATAACTTTCAGGGCTGCAAGTGACATCAAGAGACTCAGCTATCTGAAAATTTTGGTTTGGTTGGATTTTAATAAGCCTGTTTGTGGTGTATTTCAGGCAGTGTGAGACAGTGGTTCCTCTCGAGGATCCGATCATTACGGAGTGCACCAGCACACTGCAGGAATGGGGAGTGCTGTGGAAACAGCTTTATGTGGTACAGTTTTCTACGACTACTCACAAGTCTGATCATCGTGTTTTGCATTTTACATGTGTACGCTAATGTGTACATGTATGTGTGTGGGCGTGTGTGTGTGTGTGTGTGTGTGTGTGTGTGTATATATGTATGAGAGAAAGAGAGAGAGAGAGAGAGAGAGAGAGAGAGAGAGAGAGAGTGTGTGTGTGGGTGATTTCAGTCTGGAGAAACCTCGGTTGTCGTGGTAACAATGAATTGTGTAATCTCTTGCTACTCAGTTTAAGCAGAAAGTGGGCCTTGGGCAATGTCGCCATACAGCAACTGCTTTCAAGCACGATTAATGCACTGTCCTGTTCATTCATTCTTTCTTTTTTTATTATTATTTTTGCGAGGCATGTAAATGAACCATTGCTGATTTTCATCAAGAGTAAGGCTGCATTGCCGTCAGCGAGTTTCTGCCCCGTGATGACCTGGCGAGCTGTCCAGGGTGTACTATGCCCTCGCCCAGAGTCGGCTGAGATGGGCACCAGCCTCCCCGCAACCCTAATTAGGATTAAGCGGTTCAGAAAATGAATGAATGAATGAATGAATGAGTTTACAGAAAGGGAACTTCACAAGCGTTATGGTTTATATCATGATTTCAAGTAGAGATGGAACCATAAATGAATTCGTGACTTAGACTGAATATCCCGTGTCTTCCAAAAATACAGTATACAAACACAGATGTTAATAGGTGGGTACAGTATCTTGATATTATTATTAGTGGTTTGCTTTAGTTGCCTGGCCTAAACACACTGCTTCACTGGGCTCCAAATTTAAATTACATTTCCATACAAACAGGCCCAAAATTCACAAAAGAAATATACTTTTATTAAAGAGCTGCTACTTCGCCATTATCTTCAACAAATTGCTATTTATTTTATTTTGTGAATGAAAAGTATTTTTTCCCCCAGTAGCTCTGGGTTCTTTTTTTAATATTTCCATATATTTTCATATCTCTTGCCATCACCGAAGGTGAGCTGAGCATGGGCTATAAAATGGGTTCTGTCCGTCCTTCCAACTTGTTAGTGCAATAACTTTGGAATTAAATATTTAATTAAATTCAATTCAGTTTTACTTGTATAGCACTTTTTAAAATTAACATTGTCACAATGCATCTTTGCATTGTAAAAACAAATTTAAAAAAGAATTTAAACATTTCTTCTACAACCCCTACGCATCCCCAATTAGCAAGTCCAGAAAAAACTCCTTCAGTCATAAAGGATCACAAAATGTGGTTGATGGTTTCCCCTTAAGGTCTTGTACAGGATTGCATGTTATATTGTATATAACTTTTCTATATTGGCATATTATTATATGGTCTTTTCAGCAGAAGCGTCTGGACCCCTGTGGTCTAGTTTTCTAGTGGTGTATTGTCAGGATATGTACTGAACATAAAAAAACAACCTCACAACCAGTTTAAATCTGGATACAAAAACAGATATGTGGATACATGTTAAGACTAGAACGCCACTCATTGAGTGCAAGGTATCTCCACCAGGCCCAAATGGATTATTATAACTTGGCATTGTTATAATCAAATATCCCCCCCAGTGTGCACTGAAGGAACATTTTTGCCCATGTAAAAGAGATTTTGGGATTTTTTTTTCCCAGCATGATTCCATGCATGGATCACCACCAAAATTTTCTTTCCAGGACCAGGCCCTACCCCTCCACCAAGTTTGATGAAAATCAGATCAGTATTTTTTGCATAATCCTGCTAACAGAAGAAATCCTTTAATAAATGCTTGTTAAAAAGCATTTAATAAATTCCTGGATCTGGATCGTCATATGACAAGTTCTTGGCAGGCTCATACACACCCCACCACCAAGTTTGGTAAAAATCAGTTCAGTAGTTTTTTTGTTTTTTTTTATAATTCTGCTAACAATCAAACAAACAAACAAAGAAACAGACACTGGTGAATACTTAACAATCGCACTGCATTACACCACTGAATCCAACATTTTACTGCCCTCCTCGTCTACCCTTCTATTATAGTGTGTGTAGCTTTAAATTCATGTAAAAGTCAAAAATGGTACCATGTCAGTAGTTTACCTTATTCTGGAATAGAAATCAATAATGTATAGAAAGATTACTGTATTATTTTATTATTAACTGTAATCATCTCATGTATAATTATCTATTTCTAGATTATTTTAATTCATCATTGTAGTGCATCCTGAATGTGAAATATAAATAGTTAATTATTGTATCATGTTTTTATATGAACTTTCAATCCTCTGATTAAACAGAAGCACAGAGTAGAGCTATTCCAGAAGCTGCGGCATGTGATGAACGAACTGATGGACCTGCGGCGTCAACTGATCTTAGGTCACATGACTCAGGAGCAGAGCCGCGAGGTCAAGCGCCACATCACTCTCCGCCTGGACTGGGGCAATGAGTAAGAGCTTTACCAAGCAAACACTTTCAACTCTTTCTTCTTAACCACATATTTACCATCTTCTATCAGTGTATGAAAGCTCTTCACTGTGATATCAGGATCCTGAATGATGGCGTTACTGTGTATGAGTAGTTATATGTCAGTGACATCATTCTAAATAATAGTGTAGTTCCTACAATGTAATTCTACAGTCAGTGCTTTCAGAAATTAGAACAAAAACATTTATAAATGAGATGAGAATGAGTAGAGCACTCAGGTCCACTGCTATACCCTGAAAAACAATTCGTATTCGTCTATACTACATGGGAATAGTGCAATCTGATTGGTCCACTATCTGGAAATTTAAAATCATTATTCCTAGTGGATGATGCCCAGGACCCAAATTCCAGGACTTTCTTGCTTTGAGGCAGACCTGCAAACCACCATGCAACCGTGTCACCCCTGTTACCGTGTAGTATATACCAATGCAATAATTCACCTCAGGCTCGGTGTCACTGACTTGAATAGTTTTGACTTGACTATCCAGTGACACCCACCTCGCCTTCCCCAAATAATTGTTAATTATTCATTTATCCTCCCATGCAATCCATCCATTTAAAATATCTACTGGTTTCCCCTCCTACAGCCTCCGAAGCCCTTTGCTTGAACACTCATCATCGTCATGGACAGGAACACCTCTACTCTTGCACATTTATACAGTTATTCAACTAGCCAATCAGGAGGCAGCACAGTGCATACCAAGAGTGCATACCAAGTGCATACCACAGTGCATACCAGCACAGTACATACATTTATTCAAAAACCTCATAAGTTCAAAATTTAGAGAAATTGGGCTGATGTGTGAAATGGAGTTACGAGGTTCTTCTACAGCCTATAATGTACAGGAATTAAAAAGTACCGCATATTCACAGAGATTTTGTCCTGGATAAAACCTAGTAAGTCATCAAGTTTTCAGTAGTCTGTGCCCTCAGTGTATTGCTCAAAAACAAAAGAATTGGCCTTGCTGTTCCAATACTTTTGGAGGGGATTGTGTTATTTTTATTATGAGAGCAGGGAGGTATCCTTCTCCCCACAACTGCCATCTAAAATCAAAACTAGGCACATGATCTTTTAATCTATTATCCCATGATGCTGCTGCTGCTGGTTTGTAGACCAACTTTGCTTAGCAACAGGAAATATTGCAGTTCCTCCTACATTCTTTTTTTTTTATTATGTTTTATTTTTTGCCTTACTCCTGACAAATAATTGGTGGCAATCTGCAGTTTATAGAACTACATAAACACTGAGTGCAGGCAAGATTGAACCTCCAACTATAAGTTGTGTTTTTTATTTTAATTTTTTTTTTTAATATTCAAAGACATTTCATTCATCATTCATTAATTTTCTGAACCGCTTAATCCTAATTAGGGTCGCGGGGAGGCTGGCTCAGCCGACTCTGGGCTCGCTCGCAAGGCCACTGCAGGGCCAACAGTCACACAACCATTCACACTCACACTCACACCTAGGGGCGATTAGGAACAGCCAATCAGCCTACTGTGCATGTTTTTGGACTGTGGGAGGAAACCGGAGTACCCGGAGGAAACCCACGCAAGCACAGGGAGAACATGCAAACCCCACACAGAAACACCCGAGCTGGGACTCGAACCCAGGACCTTCTTGCTGTGAGGCAGACGTGCTAACCACTACGCCACTGTGCCGCCTTCAAAGACATTTTAAAAGTAAATACACCCCTCGTTACAGAGTTTTATAACTCATTTCAATAAACTGTTTAATGTACTATTTTTTTTCAATTATTATTTTAGATTAGAATGTACAAATTGTTTATATCAAATAGGGTGGTGTAGTGGTTACCATGTCCACCTCACAGCAAGAAGGTCCTAGGTTCGAGTCCTGGTCTCGGGTGTTTCTGTGTGGAGTTTGCATGTTCTCTCCATACTGATGTGGGTTTCCTCTGGGTGCTGTTGTTTCCTCCCACAGTCCAAAGATTGTGCACATTAGTTTAACTGGCTGTTCCAAATTACCCCTTGGTGTGAGTGTGAATGTGAATGGTTGTGTGTCTGGTGATTTGTTCAGGTATACCCTACCTTCACCCAGAGTCGGCTGTCTGCAACCCTAGTAGGTTAAAGTGGTTCAGCAAATGAGTGAGTGAGTGAGTATAGCACCTACCTATGTCATGAACACCAGGAGCAAAAGACTCTGAATTTCAAAGAGTGCGTATTGTGGGTCGATTTGAGGGTGGACTTAGCCAGTGTCAGATTGTACAAAACCTTCGGATTCCGCATCCATTGTCAACAGAGTGATTGTACAATTCACCAGCAAAAGCCATGAAAACCAACATTGAAGGTTCAATATGTTGTGTGCAGCCTGGGCAGAAATTCGACAGCAGACAATTTTTGAACTCATTAGTATGATCCCTAAATGAGTTGATGCATTAAAAACTGTGTAAGGCATGTCTACTAAATACTAGATTATATATTTAAATGGCAGTATCACACTGGTGTAGTGGGTAGTAGGTAGTTCTCCCTGTGCTGGTGTGGGTTTCCCCGAGGTACTCTGGTTTTCCTCCACAGTCCGAAGACATGCACATTAGGCTAAATGACTGTTTCAAAATTGCTGCTGAGTGTGAAAGTAAGTGTGAATGGTGAGTGTGTGTTGCCTGTGATGGACTGCCGAGCTGTTCAACGTGTATCCCGCCTTTGCCCAGAGTCGGCTGGGATAGGCTCCAGCCTTCCCATGATCCTAATGGGATTAAATAGTTCAGCAAAAGAAGAAAGGAAGTATTTAAATGCATCAAATGGTGTTATTTTTAGAAATGAATCTTTCAGAAATTATGGTGTCTGTTTACTTTGGATACGTCTCTGTATCTTCTAAATAAATCATATTAAATCATAGATTCTGTTTTCATTTTCAGAACTGAAAAAATATCCTTGTGCTCTGTCTTGCAAATAGCTTACTGGACAGTATTATTAGATTATTATTATTATTATTATTTTTATTATTATTATTATTATTATTATTATTATTATTATTATTATTAGATTACACCTCACCCTCTATTCTTAATTCCCTGTCTCTCTTATAGACACCTGGGTTTGGACCTAGTACCGAGAAAAGAGTTTGAAATGGTGGATCCAGAGAAATTCAGTGTATCTGACCTCTACAAGATGGTGAGTGACTGGCCAAGCTGTCAGACAGATTGTACTAGAATGAGAGCATATGTACAGCAAGCTGAATGTGCCCTGTGGAGTGTGACTGCATGAAGGTGTGATTGTGCCTGTGTTCACTCACAGAAATAATAATCTTATTTCTAATATTTCCCAATGGCCAGACGTTTAAAATTACAGAATATACTGAGTCTCATACACATCACACTGCAACACAACGACTCTCTGGAAAAATTCGTTTTAAAATAAATGAAATCCTATTAACAGATTTGCACGACCAACATAGAATATCTTCCAAATACAGAACTAGTTACACTAAGCATAACATTGGAACACACTTTATTGAGTTGTGGAAATAGAGAGCGCCAGATTATGGATGAAGCTATCTGTCACTCCGCATTCCAGTTCTCAGTTATGGGCATGAAAAAAGGATACTTACTCACTCTCTCATTTGCTACACCGCTTAATCCTACTAGGGTCGCAGGGAGGCTGGATCCTATCTGAGCCAACACTGGGAGAAAGCAGGATGCACCCTGAACAGCTACCAGACCCTTGCGGGCAACACATGCAACCATTCACGCTCAAATCATTTGGCAATTTGGAATTGCCAGTTAGCCTAATGGACATGCCTTTGCACTGTGGGAGGAAACTGGAGTACCCAGAGGAAACCCATTCAAGCACAAGTGGACATGCTAACCACTACACCACCGTGCCACCCAAAAAAAAGATATTGACCAAAATAAGAAGTGGTGGTAAAGAGTTCCATCAACTCTTTTTGACAAACTCAGAGCCACTGCTCTTTCAAACTGCCTATTGAGGTGGTTTCTGCTAGAACTGAATCAGGCACATCCCCAACACTCCCTGGGTCAGACTAACATACACTTCACAGTTAGCCATCATCTAAACTACCAATGCGATCATGTGACTGAAACAAATCAGAAAGCTATTCAGCAGCCATTTTGGATGTAAATCCGAAGATGGCAAGTGCTGTGAGCGCTGCAATCCCGCTGTGAGAGTTACATGAAAAATTAAAGTCCAGGTTTATCATAGGGTGGTATGGTGGCATAGTGGTTAGCATGTCCGCCTCACAGCAAGAAGGTCCTGAATTTGAGTCCTGGCTTTGGGTGTGTCTGTGTGGAGTTTGCATGTTCTCCCCATGATTGCATGGGTTTCCTCTGGGTACTCTGGTTTCCTCCCATAGTCCTAAGACATGCACATTAGGCTTATTGGCTGTTTCAAATTGCCCCTGAGTGTAAGTATGAATGTTTGTATGTGTGCGTGTGTGTGGGTATGTTGGCCCTGCAATGGTCTGGCAAGCTGTTAAGGGTGTACCCTGCCTTCGCCTATTGTCGGCTGAGATACGCAGCAACCTCCCGGCGTGGCTCTCATATGAGGTTCTTACAAGGACATACATACAATACTATTGGTAAAAAATATGATGTTCTTGACATTGTGGTCTCAAGAGGATATAGTATAGTAATTGTTTAGTGTTCTTCACCTCACCCTTGGAAAATAATTATTATTTATTTACCAGTTATTCCATGACTTTGAATCAGAATTTGAACTGACAATTTGTGAGGTGTGACGTGTCGAGGTGTGACGTGTCAAGCTGGCTAACATTCATATTGTTGAGAGCAAGTGAAATAACGGAATTATTTTATCCTCACACACTGGATTGTGATAAATAAAGTATTTTAATTTTTTTACTTGTACTCTTGGGAAAAAAAGTTCCTATGATTTAACGGAAGAGCCAGGGTCATTGATCCAGCACAGAGTCTTGCCTCACTTTCGGTCACTGGCTTCAGGTGATGCCATGGACTGGAGGCCTGTTCCTCATAGCTGATAAAGTCCTGTTTGGTGGAAAAAAGGTTTAATTCCTTAATAAATAAATAAAAAGTTTTCAAAATTTTGTTGCTTTTTATGAAATAACTCTACTGTTGCAACTGCTCCTTCTCTTTTTTATGTACTGACTTAGCTACTAATGGTATATGAACTGATATCCTAGTGGAGGCCAGAATGCACATATCCAGTGGGAAGGGGTAGAATATACATATTCTCTCCTAAATCACTATATTGTAGTAATTCTGATTGGCTAACCTACTCCAAGGATATCAGCTTATCTACAGTGACTTCAATGTCATTACAGAAAAACAAACCAGAAATGCTCACCACTTGTTCTAAGCTACACTATTTCATGATAAAAAGAAAAACAAAACATATTTTAATCTTTAAGAATTAGACAGGTTTGTTTTTCACAAAGAACGGCACGGTGACGCAGTGGTTAGCATATCTGCCTCAAAGCAAGAAGGCCTGGGTTTGATTCCCGGGTTGGGCGTTTCTGTGTGGAGTTTGCATGTTCTTCCTGTGCTTGCGTGTGTTTTCTCTGGGTACTCTGGTTTCCTCCCACAGTCCAAAAACATGCACATTAGGCAAATTGGTGTTCCAAATCAGCTTCCAAGATTGCGCCGGAGAGGATGGTTGCCATCGCTCGGCGTCCTCCTCAATTTTGCTTTTTTTTAAATGTTTTTAGCGCTATTTTCGTGTTTTGTTACAACATGCCACGCAGTGATCACTTATGACAGACAGAC
>JAQMYF010000012.1:16715802-16725843 GCA_030014195.1 Neosilurus mollespiculum | reverse complement strand
TCAAACATTTTAAAACATCCGTTAGCTATGCTAGTATTGAATTGTGTGTGTGTGTGTGTGTGTGTGTGTGTGTGTGTGATATATAATAATTTAAATTTGTGACCATTATACACAGCCACTCATGGCCAGGAACCCATGGGTGCTGAGAGGACGAGTTCTCAGGAGAGGGAGAAATGGCCTATGCTCACTTCCCTGTCATTTAAAGAGATCACCAGCCAATCATGGGCATCTGTGAGCTCATAAATCCAAGGGAACAGATATAATTTTACCTCAGAATATGTTATGCTGGCCCTGAATATGCATGTATTGCCATTCAAAAGAATGCTGGCAGCAAGCATCATGTGTCTCGGAGGAAGACCGTCCTTGCTCTTGCCCCTCTCTAATTGGTGGTGGTTGTATGTGATAGGGATGCATTTGTGATGGGTGGGAATTGGCTACGACTGAATTAGGGGGAAAAAAATCGGGAAAACACACACACACACACACACACACACACACACACACACACACACACACACACATATATATATATACTATACAAATATATATTACTGTACAAGTTTGCTTGAAGATAACATCAGTGTTTTCTACAATTAAAAGCACATATGTACTTACACAACAGTAAAAGAAATATTTTACAATGTGTGTGTTTCTGTGTAGAGAACTGATCCGATGTCTGAAGTGGTACATGGATCGATCTGCTGAGGTTGTGCGACAGGACCACATTCAGGATGCTATGAGGGTCAGTAGCATGCTTGATAATTTGAAGTTTGTGGCCAGGTGAGTGGGTATGTTTTTATAGTGGAGCCCCTGCATGGCGCACCATCGGGTTGCTATTGGAACGTCAAGAAAAATTATATTGTATGTCCGTCTGTCCCTCCATCCTCCTTCCTTCCGGCTTATGTGTACACATGGGAACCCTGTGTTATTCTTTGAAAATTATATATATATATATATAAAAGGAAAAACGTAAGTAATTTTTTTCTGGGAGAGAGTAATACAGAGAACAAGAGGCTTATAATACTCGGGTCATGTTATGTGACGTCATTAATGACATGTAATGAATAAATAAATAATTATATTCTTGTTTTATTGAAATGTTCTCTAAACCTAGGGTTTCTAAATGGTGTACTTTACATGTCAAGACTAAGATTGCATGTTTGACTACCTAAGTTTATTTCCTTTCTATAAGTTATTAAAATGAATTAATCTTGATATACATAGGATATGTGCATGGCGTTTGAGAGTAAAGTAAGGGATATCGTGGAGTTTTTCAATTTTAGGCAGTGCCAAAATCTATATATTATTTGGTGGTGACCAAATGTCCCAACAGTGTTTGTGTATCAGAGATTTGACTCTGTGGGGTATATTTTGATATTTTGTTCTGAAGAATTGGAGATGAAGGTAAGAGTTCGATTTAGGTGTTGACATAAATATTTTTATGTTAATGAAAGTTCCTCAGTGTGATAGAAAATCCAAAGAAAAGGGATGCCTTTTTTTTTTATCTAAATTGAGCGAAGCTAATTTCTCCCATTGTCATTAATTAATCAAAACTTAAGATTACTTCAACTGCATTCACTGTAAAAGCATGTCCATCCCCGTTAGTCACAATACTTGGAATAGTTTTTGCTAGTTTGCAGGTTGGTTACACACCAAACTTTGTATACATTCTCAAGTCTTTTACAATTATCATTTCTAGTGCTAATTAAAACAGTTTAATTCACTTAAGTATTATGTGTTAGTACTTTGTAATGATAATGATAATTCATAATTTGTTATGAATTCAAAAATTACTAGAAACTAAAAAAACTGCACAAAAAGATATCAAACACTGTGCTATATAAACTCTTTTGTTTGCTTTCATAATCTTGCTAGCTGTGTGGGCAGCTAGCTTTCTAGACAGTGTTAGGTTAAAACATTTTTTTTAATAAATATTGTGTTTATTTGTTTGTTTGTCTAATTTTTGGTTGCTTTCGTTGTAAAGGTCAGAATATATCCATTTTCAGATTTTTATTTTTCATTTGGGACACCAGAGGAGCACCAAAATACAATTACTGATTCAATAAACTCCACAGTTTCTCAGGAAGCTGCTTCCCTACCTCCCCCTGAAATGTTGATTTTTGAGTATCCGCACTGGAGAGCTTGTTTGGATTCCTCCTCCAATTTATGGTCTTTCTGCTCTCTGTGCCTACTCTGTAAAATTGTTTACTGCCTTTTAAGCAGTGGTTCTTAACCTTGTTGGAGGTACTGAACCCTGCAAGTTTCATACGTGCATTCACTGAACCCTTCGTAATTGGAAAAATAAAATATGATTTTTTTTCAAATCCAAAACATAGGTATATGTTTTATTAGTGCCAAAAATGAACCATGCAAATCACTGTGACTTTTGCTGTTGCCTTTCAGAGACAAGTTCAGAAATCATCTCATAAAATTTTCGCAACAATGTCTGTTCCTTTTCTGTGTTTTTATGGCTACCATCCTCGAAAAGGATTGCTCGCAAAGATACGTTGTAACAAACGGTATGAAAATATCAAGGGCTTGCTTAGCAATAAGAGGGTACGCTACAATTTGGTGACACCAAAACTTTGAGAGCGTTGTTGTTCTGAAGAGTTGCTGTTGAACCTGGCTCTGCTGAAGTTCAATGATTTTGTCAAGGTATTCATCATTGACATCTGCTGTTGCAACACTAAACGTGATTGGTAGGGAAGTATCCGACGGGAGACTTTGCAAGCTCATCTAAGTGCATGGCAATTGCTTGGTTCAGTTCCCCGGGTACAGAAATGTCTTCGATTCCAGACACGTCTTCGATCTTACTTACACAGTCGTCCAGTGGGGGAAAGTTTACAAAGTTATCATTCTCTGATCGTCATTTCCAAATTGGCAGCATTTTTTGAAAAGCCTTCAGGTTTTCTTCTGCTTGGATGATGTTGACTCCCCTGCCCTGCATCTGTTGAGTGAAATGATTGTGAGCAGTGAAGATATTGGCCATGTATGCCAAAATGAGAATGAACTCAGAATTTTCAAAGCAATCTGCATAACAATGTTGGTACTCTTAACAAAAACAGGGCTAATTCCACATGCAAGGCAAAAACACGATTCAGCACCTTTCCCCAGGATAACCACCGAATGTTAGAATGGTACAGAAGTACCTCAAATTCAGGGCCCATTTCTGTATACAGCTCATTGTAGATGCGGTGCTTCAGAGCCGTTTTTCGCACATAGTTCACACATTCCACTACAATTTTAATACTTCTGTCAGTTTTGGAGGCAAGGGTTTTTTTTTTTTTTTTTTTTTACAATGCGTAACAATGTGTGCTGCATCGACTTTCACTAGCGCACCAAAACCAGAGTTTAGTCCCAGCATGACTGAAGCTCCGTCCGAACAAACTGCAGAAATCATATCCTAAACCATATAGAGTCTAAGGCAAATGTATGCCCATGGTTTCCTAAGCAATACATTTCAGTATGCATCTGATGCAGAACTGCCTTCATAAATCGTAATGCTAAATTGTCTCTAACTTTATTCCCTTTCATAGACTGGCATCCCATCTAGGGTGTTCACCTTTCTGTTGGAATAGATTGTGGATCAACTGTGACCTGTAGGATCCAAAGTATTAAGGATCCAAAATGAATACATTTTTATGGGTGATAGTTTGGTGTATGGACAGAGAATTGGAAAAATGTCTCTAAATTATGTGAAATAAATAATTTCATCTACAAGTACCACTGGATTCAAACAACTATCGATTTGTCCAGGACTGGCATTGAGAAAATTCAGCCCAAGAGCTGACCATCTGTTGTATAAAGAGATTTGAAAACCCCCAAAATTGTAATATGTCTACACTCAGAAAGAAATAGAGACAAATTTAAACTGCAAGGGAGGTGTTCCAGAAAAAGCCCTAGCTGTCCAAAGAAAATATTAAAGCAAGTCTAAACATATAGACAAAGACCAGGCTTTTTGGAATAATGTACTAAGGACAGATGAACCAAAGATAGAGTTATTTAGCTGTAGTCACAGTACACGGCATTTCAGGACCTGTGAATCATGATGGTGGAAATGTTACAGTGGGGTTGTTATGAATCATTACTATAAATTTTGCATCTCATAAAAGAATGCTTAAAGAAAATGTGAAGCCATCTGTCCAAAAGTTTCAATAGGATAATGATCCTACTAGTAAATCAAGTATAAATTAAGCAGTGAAATTATGGAATAGTTTCATCAAAGCCCAGATCTGAATCCTGTTGAAATGGTGTGGGGAATTTACAGTAAGGTAATACATGTAAGGAAAGCCCCAAACATCTTGCAAATGAATGAATTTTGATTTGATAGAGTGGTCACAATTTCAGCAAGCTCATCAGAGGCTGGTGTGTAATTACACAAGATGCCTATAAAAAGTTATTTCTGCTAAATGGGTCAATGTTAGCTTCTGTGGCAAAGTCTCTCCACAGAAGAATATTACATTTGTTAATAATTCTTATTAAATGTTTGAAGAAACAAATTTTCCTTGTGGTTTTCTTTAAGAATATCATCTTCATCTTGCACAGTCTTAAAAATAGTGAAGTGTTCACTTGATCAAATATGGGAATTACATGGTACTTGTTTCACATGATTCTAGTTTCCTCTTTTTTGTAGAGCAGTACAGAGGATGTTTATTTTTTTGTTTGGTTTGTTTTTGTTTGTTTGGGGGGGGGGTTGTTATTCAGAACAAATAATCAACTTTGGCTATTCTGGTTTTCCTTATATTTCTCAGTTTATGTCAGCTCTGAGGGAAGAATAATGAAATATCCATTTTGTTACTACAGTTATCCATGGCTGCCCTGTGTTGGCCTGGTGAGCTGTCCAGGGTGTATTCCGCCCAGAGTCAGCTGAGATGGGCGTCGGGCTCACGTCAGAATAAGCAGTTCAGAAAATGAATGAATGGATGTTATCCATGGCTTCTTGTGCTGATTACCAAAAAGTCAGTATTGCTGCCTTTCGTGGGCTTACTGACTGCTGAATGTATTCACTATATATAGTACCTATAGAATTATTGAGGACTTGCTGCCTGAAATAGAGAAACAACCAAAAAAAATCAGTTTCTTTCACTTTTTAACAACCAAGTAAAAGATAGTATAAAATCAAGAGTTTAAAAATAAATAAATAAAAACCCAGAAACACTGTAATAGTTAAAAGATCAACCCCCACTATGGATTTTAAATAGATTTTTAAAAGGGTTTAAGTCTGGGCTGTGACCAGGCCACACAAAGACATTTAGCTTTTTCTCCTTCAGCCCCTATGGGGACAACTTCAGGTCACTGTAATGTTGGATTCCTCTCATTGACAAATTTCTGGTAGAGAGCAGATTACAACAGGATGCTACCTCCTCCATGCTTTATTGCAGATATGATATATTTTAGATGGTATTTTCTTGACCAGAAATTCCCGTAACTGCTTCAGACTTGCCATAGGTCTCTTGGTAGCCTCTCTGACCAGTTTCCTCCTTTTCATCCATGTTGTACAGCCTGATCTGGGAAGGAACCTAGTGTAGTCGCAACACCTTTTGACTTCTTGATGATAATCTTTAATGTGTTCCTACGGATTTAATAAAGCCTATGAATTTTGTTTGTGTCCATCAAGTTGTGTTTTTTCCTAACTTTTCCCTGAGATCTTTTGGCAATGCCTTGTCATCCATAGTTAATTGTTAGCTTTCAGTTTTAGGCAATGGAGTGCTCTAGGAATATTAAAATGACTCACAAGTGGAAGCCAGTTAGCTTGGTCCGCAATAGAGAAGGTGATCAGTTATACCTGATTGAGATTATTTATTCACTTATTAATTTCTGAACTGTTGCTATTATATTTTTCACATGGCTATAAGATGCACTGAGTAAATATAGCTGGAATAATATGTTTGTGTGTGTCTTCATTTTAGGTTTCAAAGGTTACAAGGTGTATATGTTTTGAAGGGGTGATTCTAGTCTTTTCTCAAGTCAAATTTGTAAATTTACAGTAAATGCCTTTGCAGATGAACCAGAATCATGTTTGTGTCCAACCACACACAATGAAAAGGAAGACTAGGCAGAAATTCTAGATAGCTGCCCTTAATTTAGCTTAAGTGGGGGTGAGCACTGCTCTCTTCCAGTACACATCCATGCTGTTGACAAAGGAATTGGGAATTTATCAGTAGGATGATTCATCCTTTACTCTGAAAATAGTGTGTCCAACTGTTGAGTAAAAATACAGGTGTTTGTTGTCCTTTAGTAGCAAGATTATGTGCTGGGTCCACTTGAAGGATTCCATGGTACTTCTTCTACAACCTGTACCCTATTTTCCTTTTTTTAAATTATCTGTTTCATTTCAATTTCAGCTTTTTGCATTCTGTAACTGGCAACCACAAAACGCACTACACCATAACCAAGAACTGTATTTCCTGTAACCCTATGGGGTAACAGTGCATAGTCATTTTTTGATGTTGCCCCTTACAGCATAGTAACTCAGTACTTGGCCAATTTCAGTCCCTATTCTACCTTGCTGTGAAACAGATGGAAAACTAGAGCCCTCAGTTTAAAAATAGTACCTCAGCCTTCCTCAGAAAAAAAGTTCTTACAGGCATGATTCACGTAAACCTGCAGGGTGCTTCAGATTTTCTATCTGTACCTGTTTTTAAGATGGTCCAATTCAAGCCATAGGCTCTCACAATCAAGTATACTGATGTGTATTTTAGAAAGCTCAGTGTCCTGGTGAAAAGAAACAGCATCTTAATTGGGTATGTAGTTAAATTTAAATCGATTACGCTTTACAGGGGTATGACACATCCTGATGATGTATTTTTAGCGCTTGCTTCCAAATCCCACCACGTGGTGCACTACAGACACACTGGCTAAGGTGCAGTCAGGCTATTTGTAGCATTGATATATTTCTTTTTTGCTAGCCAGATAAACAGATGATTTCTTCATGACCAGGACCAATCGCATCACTAAGCAAAATTATTATATAACTCTCCTGTTCACTTTACAAGGGAAATATTAATGAAAAACACCAACCAGTCACAAATAATAAACAATTATTGAATGAGGTGAAATATTATATAGATGATTATTTGGTTGAGGGGTTGTTATCTGTCGAGGCCAAATTCTATAATTGTTTTTTATTAATTTAAAATATTTGAATAATTCAACTTATCTAATAGCGTCATGGCAGTGATGCAATATCAAGAATTGTTCAATGGCTTTCCACCAATCAGGAATGAGAAAATGTCTTGAATGAGTAATGTTTTTTTTTTTTAATGTATTAAGAGAACAACACACATCAGCTGAAAGTTTGTCCAATGATGTTCTGTTGAAGGCACAAACATCTATTATTATGTATTCCCACTATCACCACTGTTGGGCCCTTGAGCAAGGCCCTTAACCCTCAGTTGCTCAGTTGTATAAAAATGATAATTGTAAGTCGCTCTGGATTAGAGCGTCTGCCAAATGCTGTAAATGTAAATGTAAACATGATGTGCTAGCTTGTTGTTTGTTGTTATATTAATATTTTATATTATTTTAAAGTTTTCCTGAAATATTATAGTAAATAAAATATGTAAAAATATAGTCTATGGATGGTAGGTTGCCAGTACAGGCTGTTGTGCTCTCTTATCCATTACCACTGCATCAGTCTTTGCCTTTTAAACCTACTTCTTGTTTTGTCCATGTTTAAAGTTACATATCTGCGGCAACAGATATGACCTTGTTAACCAATATATTCCCACATACATATATTTGTATTTTTCCTTATTGGTTAAAAATTGCCTCAGTGAAATTTTTTGATTACTTGAATTATGTATGAAGCAATCATAATTCTAAAATCCATGTCTGGTTGACTGATAAGAAATTATTGTATCTGATTCAGTTAAAATTATTATGTATCTATGGGTTATCAGGTTCATGCATGAGGCCACAGATTTAAAACATGAAGCCCAGAATAATAATTTACTTACAACAATACATTTATAAATTTGTAATTTTTGTGTTTGTGTGTGTGTGTGTGTGTGTGTGTGTGTGTGTGTTTGGTGGGGATTTTAGGCACTGGAATACCTGTTTAAGTTTATTGTTCAGTCTCGATCTCTGTACTCTCGGGCTACATGTGGTATGGAAGAGGAGCAGTTTAGAGCCAGCATTCATGAACTTTTCCAATCCATCCGTTTTCTGCTCAGCCTGGATGGACGAAATGCTGAGACACTGGTCTGCACACAGGTGATGTATACACATGTAATATTTGCTTGATTCAATAGTATATATTATAAAGTATTTTTAGTATCATGAAGGACGAAAGTGGAAAACGTGCATATTTAAATATAATTGAATAGTAAAAGGGTGGCAGGGTGGTGTAGTGGTTAGCACTTTTGCCTCACAGCAAGAAGGTTCTGGATTAGAGTTCCAGGCTTAGCGAGGGTGCTTCTGTGTTCTCCTCGTGCTTGTGTGGGTTACCTCCTGGTTCTACGGTTTCCTCCCACAGTCCATAGATGTGCACATTTGGCTGATTGGCTGTTCCAAATTGCACCTAGACATGAGTGTAAGCATGCTTGGTTGTGTATGTGTGTTGGCCATGCCATGCACTGGCGAGCTGTTTTTGGTGTACCCCACCTTCACCAAAAGTCGTCTAAGATAATCTCCAGGATAAGTGGGATTAAGTGGTTCAGCGAATGAGTGAATGTGTAGAACAAGATCTCACTCATTCATTTGCCAAACTGCTTCATCTTATTATCCTATTAGGGTCATGGGGTAGCTAGAGCCTATCTCAGCCGACATTTTGCAAAGGTGGGGTACACCCTGAACAGCTCAGGCCAACATTGCAGGGCCAACACACAAACCATTCACCATTGGAACAGATAACTAGTCTAACATGCATGCCGTTGAACTGTGGGAGGAAACTGGAATACCTCTAGGAAACTCATGCTAGCACAGCGAGAATGTGGAGACTCCATACAGAAACACCCTCACTGAACCTAGGACTCCAACCCAGGACCTTCTTTCTGTGAGGCATGCTAACCACTACACCACTGTGCTGCCTGGGAGTTATGTTTTAAAAGTCACTCTGGATATTTTTATACTTTTTTTCTTACTGTGTTCAGGCCACATTACTGACCAGTTTTCCAGACATCTTTGATGAGCTGCTACAGATGTTTACAGTGCAGGAGGTGGCTGAGCTGGTGAGAGGGACTCTAGCGAGCATGCCCAGCACTGTGGACATTGGTCAGTCCATGGACGTAGTTAAACTTCAGTCAATCTCACGTACTGTGGACAGCAGACTTTTCTACTTCCCAGGTAGGACACTTGTCTTTCAGAATTGATGTCCTGTCATGGCAGTATCTGTAGGATGCATGGGTGTATACATCAGTGGTCTGGGAAGGTGCTGAATTGAAGGAGTAATGCTCTCTGATTAATCCTCACAAAGTGCTTTAATGATTCAGTTAAGTATAGGAGAGAAAAAGAGCCTGTAGATGCAGTATCAGAAGTGAAAGCACAGAGAGTGGTCAATGATAAAGACGTTTGAGTGGCACTAAAGATGTTCTGGGAAACTGTTTTATGCTTCAGGAAGAGGGGGGTTGGGGGGAGAGACCATGCAGAAAATCTGCTACAGCTAGAAGGGATGGTGTCAACCACCGTCTGTTAGGAATATTGTTGCATGATGGACATCTGAGGAACATCTTTCATCTAGTGGATGTGCCCACCCATAAATCAGTGCCAAAAACTGATGTTCTGGCAAGGCTGAGGTGCTGTATAGATTTGGACAACCATTGATTGTGTACTGGGCAGCACGGTGGGGTAGTGGTTAGCATATCTGCCTCACAGCAAGAAGGTCCTGGGGTTCAAGTCCCAGGCTCAGCAAGGGCATTTCTGTGTGGAGTTTGGATGTTCTATCTGTGCATTTTTGGGTTTCATCCGAGGACTCCAGTTTCCTCCCACAGTCCAAGGACATATACAGTGGGGCAAAAAAGTATTTAGTCAACCACCAATTGTGCAAGTTCTCCCACTTAAAAGATGAGAGAGGTCTCCAATTTTCATCATAGGTATACCTCA
>JAQMYF010000012.1:16684598-16708770 GCA_030014195.1 Neosilurus mollespiculum | reverse complement strand
TTGTTTTAGCCCGAATTTCAATTGCAATGGACACCAAAGACAGTGGTGTTCATGTATACGACCGCCAGGCGATACTGCAGCTAAGAAATCATGCAGTTACTACCTGCATGATGATGTATTCTGCAAACTTCGTGACCTCGGCTTGCTGCAAAGACCAGGCCTTCAGTCCTCGGCATCGCCTGATGCCGGTGGCCGGGAGAGAGGATGCTGCAAGCAATGCCCAAGGAAGCGGAAGCGCGGAAAACGGGCAGGTGTCCGTGCTAAGCTGAAAACAAACCCTAGCCAGCTGGCACTACCCTCCGTCATGTTGTCTGTCTGCTCACTGGACAATAAACTGGACTACATCCAACTCCAGCGAACCACACTGCGTGAGTACAGAGACTGCTGTGTCTTTGTTTTTATGGAGACATGGCTCAATGACAGAGTTCCAGACACCGCAATTCAGCTAAGTGTGTTTCGTGCCTACAGGAATGCAGCTCTGTGCGGTAAGACTCGCGGTAGTGGCGTGTGTGTTTACATCAACTCGGAATGGTGTAAGGACTCATGATTTCAATCATGCAAATCTTAAAACACTGCTCCCTAAATTCCATCAGCATGTGGACTTTGCTACGAGGGGAGTGAACACGCTGGATCTACACACACATTCCCATATCGTGCGGAGCCCCGCCCCCACCTCGGCTACTCAGACCATATCTCTGTGATGTTGATTCCAGCATACAGACCACTCGTCAGATGCTCTAAACCAGTTCTGAAACAGGTTAAAACCTGTCTAGCAGGAGCCGTCTCTGTTCTTCAGGATTGTTTTGAGTGCACTGACTGGGACATGTTCATAGAGGCTATAACCAACTGCGACTCCCAAAGAGACTATATTGACTTGGAGGAGTGCACGGCAACAATCACCAGCTACATCAGGAAGTGCATTGATGACATGACCGTCTCCAAGATTATCATCACACAGTCCAACCAGAAGCCATGGATGACTGCAAAAGTGCGTGCTCTTCTGAAGTCAAGAGACTCCACCTCAGAGCATGGGGCAGGCGGCCTTAAAAACAGAAAGGGCCAAACTGTCCCAAACCATCAGAGAGGTGAAGCATGCACATGCCCAGAGAATCCACGGCCACTTCCAGAACAGCGGAGACTCCCGGCACATGTGGCAGGGCATCCAGGCAATCACCAAGTAGAGGACAAGACCACCTGCTTGTGACAGTGATGCCTCCCTCCCGGACACACTAAATGACTTCTATGCTCGGTTTGAGGTACAGAACAACACATCAGCGAGGAAGACCATCCCTCCTAACAACTGATGTGAAGAGAACTCTATGCATAGTCAACACACTGAAGTCTGCTGGACCAGACAACATTCCTGGCAGAGTGCTCAGGGAGTGTGCAGAGCAGCTAGCAGATGTTTTCACTGACATCTTTAACATCTCCAAGCAGCTCCATCATCCCAATGTGCCTCAAGACAACGACCATCGTCCCTGTGCCTAAGAAGTCTACGGTTTCCTGCCTCAATGATTACCATCCCGTCATATTCACACCAATTGTGAAATGTTTCGAGAGTCTCGTCTTGAGGCACATCATGGCACAGTAACCATCCTCACTGGACCTCTTGCATTTTGCATATCATCCTAACTGCTCTACGGACGATGCCATTATCACAACCCTCCATCTGGCCCTCACACACCTGGACTGTAAAGACACATATGTATGAATGCCGTTCATAGACTTTAGTTCAACATTCAACTCAATCATCCCACATCGGCTGATTAAGAAGCTGAGCCTGCTGGGCCTGAACACCTCTCTCTGCAACTGGATTCTGGATTTCCTTACTGGAAGACCCCAGTCAGTCTGAATCGGGAATAGCATCTCCAGCACCACCACACTGAACACTGGAGCTCCTCAGGGCTGTGTACTCAGTCCACTGCTGTTCACTTTGTTGACTCACGACTGTGCAGCAATGCACAGCTCCAACCACATTATTAAGTTTGCCGATGACACGACCGTCGTGGGTCTCATCAGCAAGATCGATGAGTCAGCTTACAGAGAGGAGGTGCAGCAGCTAACAGCCTGGTGTAGAGCCAACAACCTGTCTCTGAACATACCATTCCCCGCTGTTCATCAATGGATCCTCTGTGGAGATTGTCAAGAGCACCAAATTCCTTGGTGTTTATCTGACAGTGAACCTCACCTGGTAACACAACACCAGCTCCATCACCAAGAAAGCCCAGCAGCTCCTTTACTTCCTGAGGAAGCTGAGGAAAGCCCATCTCCCTTCTCCCATCCTGACTGTGTTCTACAGAGGGACCATCGAGAGCATCCTGAACAGCTGCATCACTGCCTGGATTGGGAACTGTACCATCTCAGATCATAAGACCCTTCAGCGGATAATGAGGACAGCTGAAAAGATCATCTCTCTTCCCTCTATCACCGACATTTACACTGCATGCTGCATCCGCAAAGCTAACAGCATTGTGGATGACCCCACACACCCCTCACACACACTCTTCATTCTCCTGCCATCTGGAAAGAGGTACTGGAACATTTGGATTCTCACAATCAGACTGTGTAACAGTTTCTTTCCTCAAGCCATCAGGCTCCTCACCACCCAGGACTGAATTACACAAAAATCTCTTTCTTTCTTTCTCTCTCTCATACACACACATCAGAACTGAACTGTACAAAACTCTCTGTTGCTCTCATACACGTACACACATACACACACTTTTGCCTGTGTGGACACAAACACACATTACTTACATTGTTCACTATTTACTGCACTACCTCAACCCTGTTATTATTTCATTATGCTGCTATGTGTATATTTATATCTATGCCTATATTCTCTTTGCATTACCTCAACGACTGCTACTCTGTACATCATTTCATTTTTTTATTTCCATTTCATATTTTTCTTTCTTTTGGCACTAAGTGTCTCATTCTTGTGTTGTCTTTTCTTTTTGTACAGTTTTTGCACTGTATTGTCTTTGCACTGTTTGCACTTTATATGGCTAGGACAAAAACCTTGGTCCTAGCTCTGTGTTGTTGTTTTTATCGAATTTGATCTTTGTTGTATGTTTATGTAGCACCTGGTCCTTGAACTTGAATTAATTGATAGCGGAGATCCTAATCAATATGAAACATTGCATCGATGACTGTCCCCTGTCTGTGCTGATCGATGCTGATTGGCTGTTATTTGAGTTTGCACAATTACCAAACTAAAACCCTACTTCACAGATGAAAAGGTCACATTAAATCCCAAGTTTCATTTTAATATTTCCCATTCATGGTTATTGTTAAAACGCACCTTAAAGTGATTTAAAGAACAAAGCTGAATGCATACATTCACACTTTATCCAGTGTAGAGACATCATATTTTTCTACACCAATTATTAAACACTCACATTTAAGAGGTTTTTATTTTGTGTCTCAAACTACAAAGGTGCATGCTGGGAGAATAGACATTTGAGAACTGATGGTGTTCTGATTGGTTCTTTGTGTTCTAATGAAAGAGTTTTTAGAGGTCGTCATCACCAAAAAAAAACAAAAAAAAAAAAACAAAACTACTTCCAACCCCCACACACAAATTTGCGGCAACACAAAACATGAACTTGATAAACGGATAATTAATCTAACAAGTCAGGTGATACAAGTGAAGGCGGAAATCAGTGAGTGAAAGGTGGTAAAGAGAAAACTCAGTTACCCTTTCTTTCTTTTGTTTTTTTTTTATTTTTCACTGTTTCTGATTACAGCATGGCAGCCATATTGATATGATAATTAATAACAATTCTGCACTCTCACTTGCCCAAGATGGCAATGTTTACTAATATTGTTGTGTGCTGTGCAGCGGTCATTCACACTAACACACTCACTCACTCATTTGCAGAATCGTTTAATCTTACTAGGGTCGCGGAGAAGCTGGTGACTTTCTCAGCCAACGCCGGGTGAAGGAAGGTTACACCCTGAACAGCTCTCCAGACCATTGCAGGGCAACATACACACAACCATTCACACTCACACCTAGGAACAAATCGGAACAGCCAGTTAGCCTAATGTGCTTGTCTTTGGACTGTGGGAGAAAAGCGGAGTACCCAGAAGTAACCCACACAAGCACATGGAAAACATAAAACTCCACACTAAAATGTTCAAACCCAAGTATTGAACCCAGGACTGTCTTGCTGTGAGGTGGATGTGCTAACTACTACATCACCGTGCCATCTCACTGAGACTTGTGTACAGAAATAACCAGAATGCTTCAGAAAGTCATCATGACCAATTCTATTTTCTTTCCAAGAGAAAACACTGTATCTCATGTTTACTTAATATTCCTGGTAAGAATAGTCCCCTTTATTGAGGGAGTGTATGACCGAGTGTCTTGGAAATATCCAAAAAAGAAATGCCACAAAATCCTCAGTCAACAAATTGTGTGATGTTTGGGGATTTCCCCGCCATGTCCACTATCAGTACTTAGCTTGGAATTCCCAAGCATTTTATGTAAAAGGACATTATTTCCACAGAAAACTTCTCAGGTGTTTTGGTATGAAGTTTACATGTTCTCCCCGTGCTTGTAAATTTGGAGCAAATTTGGATGCTCTGTATGGTTTACTGGCTCAAAGGACCTGCATCTTGGATCTTACCAAGTGAGATACCCTGACTAGGAGGACCCCACTGGAGGTTTTTTTAATGGGTATGAGGCATGGGCTCCATGAGCATGCTCTGGAGGCTAATAAGGCAACCTGCTTTCCAGAGCATGCTGTGTAGGAGGCTTTCAAGTCAGCCTACATTTCTGCACACCCTAAGGAGGCTAACCTGGAGGCCTTCACTCCTGATCAGCCTGAGGGGGCTAACATGGCAGCCTCCAACCCTGAGCAGTCCAAGAAGGCTAACATGGCATCCTCTAACCCGAAGCTCACCTTTGGGGACATCAGCTGAGCCAGCGCCAGGACCATATAAGGTTCCTGAGGTATGTCCACTGGACCAGACATATGTGCCACCATGCCTGTCACACACTTCATCTGCTACAGGCCATCTCAGCCACAAAGGTGCACGCATAGTCTCATTGGCCATTGAGCCTGCTGCTGAGTTTGCCACAGAGTCTGCTGCTGAGCCAGCTGCTGAGCCAGAACCTACCTAGGTGCCAGAGCCCACCCTAACACCCAAGCCTACTCAGCTACAAGAGCCCACTCAACCTTCTGAACCACTCACACCTGGTTCCACTTCAGAGCTGGCTATAGAGCCTGTTCCAGAAGCTGGTCCTGAGACATTTCCTAAGGCTGGTTCTAGTCCTGTTCCTGAGCTGATTCTACGCCAAGGCCTATGCCAGAGAGCATGCCTGAGGGCACACCGAAACCCAAGCCAGAATCTCTTCCTGAGTCCATGCAGGAGGCCAAGCCAGAATACTCCGGAAATAGCACCCTTCGTGGAGGGTTGTTACGTCACAGTTTTTCCTCGTTTACCTCCGTTCTCAGTGCAACGGCTTGTTCCATGTCTTTGAGGCAAAAGAACTACAACAGGCCTGCAGCATGGCCCAGGAGGCTCTGCAAACAGTGCACATGTGCAAGTGATCACACCACAAACACTCCAGTGAGTAATCAGAAGGAGTATATTACCCTGCAATGCCAAAATGAAGTAAGTGACATTTTGGTCTAAAATGAGATTTTGCAATAAATGGGCTCTGGGTAGCTGTTTACACCTTTTAAAAGTGTGTTTGTGTGAAAATAAAAACCAGCAGTGCAAATTGAAATTTAAAAATAGAAATAAGTGACACTGTTTGTTCATATTACAATGCCAAAAGGAAGCAAGTGAACTGGAAGTAAGTTTCATCTTTATGAATGGGCTCTGTTGTATTATATTATTTTTTTGATTGTCAAAAACAATACCAAATAGAAGCAAGTAACAAAGATATGTCTATTTTAAGTCTAAATTATGTAAATTTTGTGAAAATAAAATAATGATCTTTTTTTTTTTTTAATTATTGGTAATTTGTGCAACAAATTTAATCCCTGTAGCCCCATGGTCACTTTACTGTCAATGTTTTTACAAGTGTTGATAGCCTTGTACTGACCTCTGTTAATACAGGTGAAACTTGAAAAATTAGAATATCGTGCAAAAGTTCATTTATTTCAGTAATTCATCTTAAAAGGTGAAACTAATATATTATATAGACTCATTACATGCAAAGTGAAATATTTCAAGCCTTCATTTATTTGACGGCAGTTTTGGGAACAGCTGCCAGTATGTGACAGTTCACCAGATCTGCTAGACACCAAGTTATTTAAAAATGATTTAGCAATTTGATATGTGTAGATACACTGTGACTATTAAACTAATAATTTTTCTTTATCTCTTGTTATGGTGTTTTGTTTTGTTATTTTTGCTATTTTGCCTTGTTATTTGTTTGTGGGATATTAATAATAAACTTCTAAAAAGTATGTAATTTGTTTCTTAAGATGTATATAATTCAACTATTTTGTGCAAATTGACATTTTTGTAAAAGTTACAAATGCATAAAGAATTTTGATAAATTTAATGCTGCCTGTTTAATAAAAAATATTATTGGGCACCATTTGGCAACCTAAATTAAAATATGCATGCCTATATTATTGGATTGTGATATATTTTACTAGGCTGCTGAAAAGACTATTAATCAATAATATGTTTATGCACACAATTAAGTTGCTTCCGTTTGCTGTTGTTTTTCAATATACAAGTTGCATCTTTTACAATGCCAGAAAGAAGTAAGCAAACTTAAAGACTCAGGTCAGAAAAATTTCAGATTCCTTATTATGTCTTTTAGACATCTGATTTATTATGCATTCGATCAACACATTTAGTTTGGGTTACTATTATTCACCACAGAGAGCCAGGATGAAGTTTGTTTTTGCTCTATATCTTAAAATCATCAAATTGTCACTTACTTCCTTTTGGCATTGTAGGGCAGTATATATACCCCCGAAGGAATAAATGTCACGATGCACTGTTATTGTGTCCATGATACCAGTACTTTCCAAGCCTTTATCTTGAGCCTGTGATCTTTGGTTCCCTGATCCTTGACTGTGAGTTGGTTTTACCTGTGATATTCTGTCTGCCGCACTATGTTACCCGTGCCTGCCTGACTTTGGATAGTAATTTGGATGTTTGATTGGCTTGTGAATAAACACTGTTTAATATATATTCTGCATTGTGCATCCACCCTACTTCTCTCCTGCACCGCTATACTGATTTCTTGTTTTCATGGTTCCCCTTTTATTTGTTTGCATTTTCTAAAAACCAGTGAAAAACTGGGTTACATCATTATTATTTCTAACACCTGTTATGCAATCCTGTGATTTACATTTCTATCAGATTAGAGTACCAGACGTCATCTCTGCTGTTAGAAACAATCAGCTGACTGACACAATGCATGTATGTGTGAATGAGTTGTGTTCAGTTAGTAGCTGGATGAAGTAACCCATTTTGTCATTACATTATCACTAAGAGGTGGCAATACAAGTGAGTTAGAGGACGGAACTGATTCTGTTCTTCAATTCACCTGATATAATAACCGACTACTAAGAAAATTTTTACTAAAAGAAAAATGTTGTGCCGGCAATATGTTTAAATTATGCTGAAAATGTGTACTGACTATAACGGCCTTATCAAGTCCAAGTCAGTACTCGCACGACTCCTCATAGCATGCACCTGACTGATATCTTTCACCTGACTCACACACCATATGACCAAAAGCATACCTGTATTCAGTCTCACACACACACACACTGTATTTAAGCATCCTTCACCTTTGTGAATTATTCTCTGTGTTCTAACCAGTGCTTACCAAAGCCTTGTAATTAACATATTAGATTTAAAATATTTATCCTGTTTCAATTCTCTCTCTCACACTTCATCTAGTCTCTTACAGTGTGATCCAGTGTTTGACCCAATCCAGCCTCAATCCCTGTGTGATCACTTGACCTCTGCTAGTTTAATTTTTATGAGCTTGGACTGTGTTATTAGACTTGTTTGTCTGATTTTCATGAAAAACTGTTGAATTTGCATCTGTCTCATTCTGTGCTGTGTGGCAGCGAGACGCTGACCTCTACAGGAAAATAGAAACAGCTGTTTTAAACACAACTGAAAGCACAAGAATGTACATGGTACTTTTACACTGGATTTGTACTGTACAATTATGTTAAGTCCTTTGCATTCATATTTTATTGTTATTCATTTCAACCCAAAAACAAGTTTCTGGCAAGGGTTTTTTTTTTTTTTTTTTTTTTTTTTTGCATTTTCTTTGGCATTGACATATATTACAATTACATGTCTACGCACAGTTTTTCATTAACTTTGGTACATTTATTAAGTAATGCTTGTTTAGTAAATGTTAAATAGTACAGTGAACCCCATAGGCATGGAACATGACTTAGATAGTTGTCTTTCCCACAGAAAACCCAATAAGGCTGTTGTGTTACTGAATAAAAAAGATTTATTATTAATAATGATACTGAAACCAAAAAAATAGAGGCTCATACACCACCACTCAGACTTGCACATAATAAAATACACCCAATCTAACTCGGGCAGGCAGAGAAACTTTCCTTGAGCAAAACAAAAATCATAAACAGTAATATGAACATGAACTTGTTAAATAGATAACTAAACTGACAACACAGGTGTAACAAGTAAATGGGAAAATCAGTGAGTGAAAGCTGCAATGATGTGTTCAGGGTGTACCCCGCACCCTGTGTCAGCTGAGAGAGGCTTCAGAGAACACCCGTCCCCCCACTCATCCCAGTAGGAATAAGCGGTTCAACAAATGAGTGAGTGAGTGAGCTAGTGAAAGGTAATGAAAAAAATCAGTCTTGACCTTTCCTGCTTTCACTTCAGATCATAGTCAGGGAAACACATGGGAGATTTATTTATTTCCTCTAGGGCTGAAGTTGACTCTGTGCTCCTCTTACACCAGCCTTGGACACATATCAATAGAGATATTTATTGGGAGCTCCGCCTTTATGTCATGTCATGTCATTTTCTGAACCGCTTAATCCTAATTAGGGTCGCGGGGAGGCTGGCGCCCATCTCAGCCGACTCTGGGCGAGGGCAGAGTACACCCTGGACAGCTCCGCCTTTATGCTTTGCATAAATCTATATATTACATTATGGAAATGAATGAAGTAAATTTACATCAAAAACCAGGTAACAGAGTTTTCTGAGTGCTGTTTGCATCAGACCTGATTGTTTTTTGCTGTATTTATCATTGTCACTTTGTAATGGATTTTCACTGGGTTCCAAAATTAGGTTTGCAGATTCATCTGTATTTGTGATTTCTTTTGCAGGATTATTGTGAGGACGACCCAGTATCTGACTCCTGCACTTCACAAGAACTTCTCAGATGCAGACTTTGATTTTAAGGTGCAGATTTTTTCTGTCCATTTTACATCCTTACAATAATTACAAGCCATTTGTTTTCAAAATTAGACATGCTATAAAAAATATTCATTTCACAATGACTCAGTCAGAAATAGTGGTGATGTATTTTAATGAACAAACTCTTGAGTCCTGTATATTTAATAATCATAACATTTGACAGGTGCTTTGACCAGTCAGATTTCTCCATTTCCCTTAGACTACTAAGAACACAGAGTTTCATTGGTTTCAATAAGGCTGGCCCTGCAGTGGTCTGGCGAACTGTTGAGGGTGTACCCTGATTTCGTACAGTGTCGACTGAGATAGGGTCCAGCTTTCCCGTGACCCTAGTAGGATTAAGAGTTTAATGAGTGAGTAACTTTCAGCATGCAGTTTAGGAAAAGTCTGGAGAAGAGCAGCATCAGGCGGGTCAACATTTTGTCTCTTTCTATTCTCTGTTGGTTCTGATGGTGATGATATCATAGATTGACTTCACTCTTAAAGGCGTGATGAAGGAGATTTCAGAAATTTCAGGAATTTCCTGGTTGCTTTTCTGTAATCACAGTGAAACATTTTTGTCAACAAACTATAATGACTGCAACAAGTAAGCAAAAAATAAAAGTAATAATATACAGAACTTGATTTGTAATTATTTCTCAAGAGGGGCGGCACAGTGGTGTAGTGGTTTGCATGTCCGCCTCACAGCAACAAAGGTCCTGGGTTTGATTCACAGGCTTGAGCATTTCTATGTGAGATTCCATGTCCCCCCGTGCATGTATGGGTTTCCTCTGGGTATTCTGGTTTCCTCCCACAGTCCAAAGACATGCACATAGGCTGTCTGTTCCAAATTGTCCTTAAGTTTGAGTCTGAATGGTTTGTGTGTTGGCTCTATGATGGTCTGCCGAGCTGTTCGGGGTGTACCCTGCCTTTGGAGTGCTGGCTGAGATAAGCACCAGCCTCCCCATGACCCTAAAATGATTAAAAGGTTCAGCAAATGAGTGAGTGAGAAAATTTTCAAGCTGCTAACATTTATATGATTAAAATTGATATTAAGAAACTGGAGTAAAGGTTAGTTATACAATGAGTACAAGATGAGATTGTGTTAGCTAGGGTTCTTATTGGCATAGCTTATGCTACATGTTAAATATGACTCTTTAAGGTGGTGTTTTAAGATAGTAATAAATGAAGTTTGGATTTCATCAGGGTTCATAAAAGGTTGCAAAACAGTTTTTTAGGTCACAAATATCTTTTCACAAAGAAATTTCTTTGTGAATTTATTTTTCCAAAAAGCGTTGCCAACGTTTGCAAAACAGTTGTAAGCATTTGCAAACAGTTGTGAAACGGGTCGCTAAAGTTCTTTTTGGTTCACTAAGTAATGAACATTAACTGTTTAAGAACCTTTATGAATCCTTTTAGCACACCTTTGAATATTTGGCAAATGCGCCAGCAGCAGACAGAGAAATTCTTCCTCAAGGGCAGAAGCACATTGGGCTTCTTCCTGACAGAAATTCATTAACATATTCTGAAAGTCCATCTTTTGTATCTTCTATATAGCTTCTACAGGCAAGTCTTCTTAGGCAAGTCTTTTAAGCGCTGTCTTCCAGTGATCAGGGCATTCTCAATACTGGGGAGGATATGTTGGATCCATTAATAGGGGTAAGGGTGGTTCAATTCCAGGATTCGCCTGACATTCACCTAGTATTTTACCAGAAGTTGGGAAAATGTTCTAAATGTTCCCAGACAGTGACAAAAGAGTGGAAAATAGTTGCTAATCGCCGCAAACACTGTTCCTATCATTTGTTAACAGTCGCTAATGTTCCCCAACTGTCTTTCACAAACATTTGTGCAAATGTTGCTAATTGTCACTGAACCTCATGAAATGTCACTAATGACAGAGGCGAACACTGATTTTCACCAACATTTATCAGAAAAGTTGTCAGCATTTGCTGCTTCGTGAGATAGCAGCTTTAATTGAATATGACACTGATCCACAGCGAAGTTTCTGTTGCTTGGATGGGGGGGGTCACAAAGTTAGATCAATGTTTTGATCAAGTAGGATGCTTGATCAAAACAACTTTAGTCGAATTTCCACTTTGCATGGATGTCTCTGCTTCTAATCTGTTTCCATTTCTCTTGCACGCCTCCATATCCACTTTGAAAGAGCTGAAGATTTGATTCCAGTTGTTTGAACAGACTGGTTTTTCAGTATGGAGAGGGTCTTTGGGCTTTTTACACCCGAGCCTAGCTTATCCCGGGTTTTGTAGCATGAAGTGATTAGAAGTTCAAGTTCAACTTGGAGATAAACTCCTCCAGGATTGGATGCTAGTCCATCTCAGGTTACCTTCCCAGTACTGTTACTGGTACGCATTAATACTGCTGGATGGATGGAGGCACACTTGCGGTTAAGACCTTGCCCAGAGATCTTAGCACAGTTGGGGTCTAACGGGGATTCAACCCCACAACCTCTTGATCATGAGCCTAGTACCCTAACCACTTCACTACTGACCCCACATGAAGAGAGTTGGCACATGGAAAAGAGGATGGTCATTTTTAACCTGCTCTGTCAGAGTTTCCTTGAAGCCTTGAGCCATGTTTAACTTCATCAAAGTAAACAATGGTGCTGATGTCACGGATCTAAACCCTGAACGCACTGCCTCCCCTATTTTTGCTGATACTGCAGCTTACACATACATCACATTAATTTTTGCCAATGTGCTCAGAGGATGCATCAAAATTACACTGGAAATGTGTGGCAGCCATGATGCATATGTGTACACATTCTGAGCAGAAAGTACATTCCTATAATCACCTTGTGTCTAAGCTCATTTTCATTCTTAAAAAATCGGAAGGTACACAGGAGAAGGTAACAGGTTGAACCAGATGTTTAGCTCAATGTTTTACTGTCTTAGTGCCATTTTCCTAAGACACTGATACATCCAGCTGTTACATGACCTTTCTGATGTTAGATTTGTGCATTTGTTCAAAGGCTGCTCCCTGAAATTGGCCTGTGCAACAGCAGCTTTATTCTCAACCTCAGGAAAACATCTGTGGTCTGTTTAAAAACATTACATAAGAGCAGAATGTTCCAAATATTTGGTGCAGCAAAACATTCTCTGATTTACATGGAAATTTGATCTTCTGTGAGTTTAAATCCTTTTTAGAAATTAGTTGACAGTTATAGGCAGCTCCAGCTGACAAAGAAAAATGGACAGATCTGCATGTGCAGCAGTTCAGAAATACGCAGGTGACAGCACCCCTACCTTGTTGGTGGTGGTCGTATAACAGGAAAGACGATACTTGAAAATTAGATACAATTAAATCAGGGGAAAAAATGTAAACTCACGTACCTGATCAGTATCTCATCTATGTCTTCATAATCATAAACATAATAATATTTACCTGTTTACTGGTAATGCTTACTGGACTAGTGATTAGATTCAGTGATAGAAATAAGAGCGTGGGTTTTCTTTAAAACTAACCTGAAGTGGATAAAGTGTTTTTTGTTCTTCCAAATAACTGAAAAGGCAATAATACATAGCTTTTTCAAATAATTTACTAAAGTTGGAAAGAACTGAAATTGGTCTATAATTATCTATGTCAAATCTTGAGCCTTTCTTAAAAACAGGAGTAATCCTTGCTAATGTCTCCAGAAAATTACCACTAGCAAAGGAATCATTGACTTAAAATGTAAAAGGCTCAGATATATAGTCCCTAATAGTTTTCAAAATAGTAACAGGTACACTGTATGGGCTGGAAGGCTTGTTAGCATCCATCCTGCCAATAAAAGTCCAGATTTCATGTGAGGTGACAGGGGATAAAAAAATTTATCCTGTGTAGTTACCCCTAAGGTAGAATGAGTGGCTATGACCCCGGGGCATTCTCTTCTCCATAGTCTTACCAACATTGGTAATTGTTAAGATGTTAGCATTGGTAAGATGTTAGCAATTCATTTAGGGTTATCAACAGACTTATTTTTATTTAAAATGGAAGTTATGTAACTGTTTTTACATTTACCAACATTTTAGATAGACCTAATACCAAACCACAACTTTTGCTGTTACGCTTATTTAAAGAAAAATAGTGATAAAAATATGAAGATTTACTATCTTTCTATAGGTTGTGGCTTCACTCACTGACTCCGAACTGCTTAATCCTGTTAGGGTCACAGGAAAGCTGAAGTCTATCTTAGCTGACTCTGGGTGAAGGTGAGTTATGCCCTGAACAGCTTGCCGGACCATCGCAGGGCCAACACACAACCACTCACACCTAGGTTCAATTTGAAACAGCCAGTTAGGCATGCCAATTATTTGCATGTCTCTTCGATGGGGGAAAACCAAAGTCCAAGGAGGAAACCGATGTAAGAATGGGGAGAACATGCAAACTACAAACAGAACACCTTTGCTGAGCCTGGGACTGGAACTCAGGACCTTCTTGCTGTGAGTCGGACATGCTAACCACTACACCACCGTGCCTCCCTAGGTTGTGGTTTTACCCAGTAAAATAGATTCGGAGCCTTAGTTTATATAGCCTTAAATTAGAATCAGATAAATGCTTCTATCACACTGTCTAATGTATTGTCACTTAAGCGGCATATAAGTTTTTTTTACGTGGGTCAAACACCAAGAAGTGAGGCGTGTGTTTTTCCAAAATTAAAATGACGTACACAGCATATGTATGACATTTCTGTGGCATTCCTTTGGCATATCTGGGGTTTGTATGGGGTTCAGGGTATACGCCATAAGGTGCGCATGACGTACAATGGTTTGCCACAGCATAACCATTCCATGGCATTTTGTTCTTATTTCTTACATTGCTGCTGTGTAACGGTGACATTCATAGGTGGGTAAAAAAGGGGATTGGGCACGCTGCATTTGTTGTAGTGTGTTTCAGAGCAGTCAATAAGTTCACATCTCAGGTCACAGTTAGAAGCTGTTTTTGGCAGTGAGCAGTACTTTGAGTGCAGGTTTCAAGAATGGTGACCTCAACATGCACAGCCACAAGCACTCCTGCTCATTAACACACTGCTCAAATCTTACCTGCCACCAAACCATACTCTAATTTTTATTTGTGATGATGTGCTCGTTCTCAGTATTGTTATGTCAACTAAAGCATTTGCATGGTGTAACAGGTGTTCAAGCAATGTTCCCTCTGTGTTACTACTGCTTAGCTTTCATTTTTACGCTGTGTATGTGACATATGTACAATGTGTTAAAGCTCACTCACACTCATACCCAAGGTAATTTTTGAACAGCCAATTACCATAATGTACATGTCTTTGGAATGTGGGAGGAAACTGGAGTACCCATAGGAAACCCACATAAGCACAGGGAGAACATGCAAATGCCTTGCTTAGCCCAGGACCACTACACCACCATGTCGCTCACCACCTGTTCACAGGATTGGCTAGTGAGAGTATGGTCATCAGCAGAGGCATGTCTATTTAGAATGCATTCATCTGCAGAAGTGCAGGGTTTTTTTCCTCATTGCTACACATGAGCCTTTGTTTGCAAAAAGCAGGAAAAAAAACAGAAATAAAAGAAAAACAATGTGTGCCTAATTTTTCCTAACAATACTTTAAAGCTGGGCATCCAACCCTGTTCCTCGAGATCTACCTTATTGAGGACTCCAACCATAGCTCCAACCATAATGGGGCAAACTTGACAGATCCTTTCATCTCCTTAAAGTAGTTGGGTCATGATTTTTACACAAACTCTGCTGCCAAAAAATTGTCCAAAAGAATGTCCAGAAAAGGGGTTTGTATTTGTTAAATAGCCTTTCAATTTTCAAATCAAAAAAATTTTTTTAACCTAACATGGATTGAATTGAAATGGATTGCATTTATCTCTACCTAGGCTGTTTTTAAAGATGCTACACGGTAATGAATTAGTTGTAGAAACCAAATTCCTGTCTGTTTAATTTTACAAACCATATTTGCAATGATCCCAGTGCAGCTAACTGGGTTATAAAAGGCTAGCCATGTCTCTCATTGTCTGTGGTGAGAGGTATGTAAAAGAACCATTGCTGTCATTCGAAAAGAGTAGGCCATTGGATTGCCATCAGCATGTTTCTGCCCTGCGATGGCCTTGCGAGCTGTCCAGGGTGAAGCCCGCTCTCGCCCAGAGATGGCTGAGATGGGCACCAGCTTCACCGCAACCCTAATTAGGCTTAAATGGCTCAGAAAATGAATGAATGAATATTTGCTTTTATATAACTGGCTACAGGCAGAACAGTGGCATAGTGAATAGCATGTCCACCTCACAGCAAGAAGGTCCTGGATTTGAGTCCCGGTTTTGGTCGTTTCTGTGTGGAGTGCATGTTCCCCTCGTGCTTGTGCAGGTTTCATCTAGGTATTCCAGTTTCCTCCCACAGCCTAAAGACATTCACATTAGGCTAATTGGCTCTTCCAAATTGTCCCAAGGTGTGAGTGTGAATAGATGTGAGTGTGTGTGTGTCGACCCTGTGATGGTTGGGTGAACTGTTCATGGTGTACTTGGTCTTCACCCAGTGTTGGCAGAGATAGACTCCAGCCACTCTGCGACCCTAGTAGGACTAAGCAGTTTGTTTGATAGCACCATTAATTTTATTTGGGCTACTTTCTTCAAACAACCATGACACTGCCCCTTTAAGTCATTTTAAATTAATAAGTCTTGATTAGATGACTGGATGATCAGGTGGGCATAATTAAGGTTGGAGCGAAAGTTTTCAGTAAGGTAGATCTCCAGGAATGGGGATGGACGCCCCTACCATAAACATATTGCTAAAGGGAACAAAAGTTATGTTTAAAATGCTACAATCTATACTGCTTCTGGTGAAAAAAAGTTGCAGTTCTAATTATGGCATGCACTCACCATGGCATCGATTTAACAGGCTTCTACAACACCACATTTATTTTCATACAGATTGGCATGAATATTTGGTAAAGATCTTGTATTGATGATGGGAGAGTCAAACCACGCTGTAAAGTCTTCTCCTGTACACTCTGAGAACTTAAAGGTTAAGGTCAGGATTCTGTGGTGCCAGTTAATGTATCAAAATGATTTGGGATGTCACAGTGGTTAAACATTGTTAACATGTCCTCTTCACAGCAAGAAGGTCCTGGGTTCGAGTCCTGGGATTGGCAGGGGCATTTCTGTGTGGAGTTTTTCATGTGCATTGCCACTAGGTGTAAGTTTGAATGGGGTTGTGTGTATGTTGCCCTATAATAGATTGGTCAGGTGTTCAGGATGTACCTTACCTTTGTTCAGAGTCGGCTGAGATAGGCTTCAGCCAACCCCTTCAAGATTAAGCAGTTCAGCAAATGAATGATGAATGAACTAACTGTGTGTGTGTGTGTGTGTGTGTGTGTGTGTGTGTGTGTGTGTGTGTGTGTGTGATGGACTAGTGAGATTTGCAGGGTGTACCCATCCTTCGCTCAGACTTGGCTAGGATATGTTCTGTAAGAATTGATCATCTACCAATTCTTGCTTATCGGCTCGATCCAACCCCATTTTGTGAAAGTCCCTTATGCACAGATCCGGAACGGAGTTTGAGCCAACAGACAAGACACAAACACTCAAGACAAGCTCAAAATCTCATTCAATTGTGGATTCTACCAGCGTTTATATACAGCAAGATAGATGTGTGTGTGTGTAAGAGAGAGAAAGAGAGAGAAGATATATGTATGCGTGTGTGTGTGTGTGTGTGTGTGTGTGTGTGTGTGTGTGTGTGTGTGTATGAAGGAATGTGTGTGACAATCGTCAAAATATCAAAATATGACCAAAAGGCGTCAAAAGTCAAAATATGACCACGGCCTGAGAGCGGGTGCTCATGCTTCCACAGCCTCAGTCCAAGGCCAGAAAACATGAGCGTGAGACACTCTCAGAGTATAAGAATCATGAAATGTACAAAATTAATGTAAAAATATAAAAGGCAGTTAAAATTATAACCAATCATAATCAATCATGAATATAGTGATTCGGCAAATGAATGAATGAAAAAATTAATGAATTACGTTATGAATCACATAACGTTGCTGAGCTTTCACCTGGCCAACTGAAGTATAACTTATAACTCATAACTCCACCTCCAGAGGCTTTTACAGTGCATGATGCATGATGAGTTCATCACTTTCCTTCCTACCTGTGACGTAGTTGTAGGATTACGATCAATAGTGTTATATACCTGCATTCTCCACAAAAAATATGTAGGAATATAAATACTGATTTTTACTGGGGAATAAAGAATTTCCAGTATCATTATTGAACCTGAATTACACTACTCATTCAGCGAAATAATTAGTCAATATTTATAACTTTCCTCTACTTGAGACTCTTCTTAGGTCCGTTTAAAAGGTGTCTCTGCATAGTTAGAAGGGAATTTGTATAATTTAGCGAGTTTATGTAGCAAAGATCATGAAATTGGTCTTTCGTCATTCATCACAGATGAATTTTGTGGACAGAACAATCAGAGAAACGTGATGATTTTATAACAAGACAAATGTTTATTTCAACTACGCACAAACAACATATAATAAACGAAACAACGCATAACGTAAACAGAAAGGATGAAGAAAACGGTATGAGAAATGGAAATGCTATGACCTGATTATTGTTAATACCTGGCAATATTAACTAACGGAGAGTAAGTGACCATTTGCTATAGTAACCTGAGATTCATGCATGTTAATGAGCTAGTTTGGAGGTGTCTGGTCAATGGCCAGTATTCCCACCTTAAGCAGAGGTGTTATCTCCAGAGGGTCACGATTTATGTCTTCTCAGATCATAGTTTGCATGTTGTTACAGTTAAAGTAATATAACTTCTTCCAGGTTTATTTATTTGGCAATTGATTCCGATATTGAGTTTCAGGGTAAATTGAGTATTACTTTGATATGCGACTCAGCATATTCTGACTTTTTGTACATATTATATGGTATATCACAATATATCACAGGAAAACATGACTCTAAGGCATATTACTTACATCCATACATTATACATAGTAGTACACCTTCAAGTTAAATGGCATCAAATATCCAACGTTTTTTTTTTTACAAAGGAACTTTTTCTTTGTGTTTTTTCTTTTCTTTTTTAGTGTGCAGGTATGAGTGTGATGCAGGTGTGTGTATTTAACAAAGTTCAGTCTCTGAAGCTCTTTTTTTCTTTTTCATGGGGGTAAGTGTCCAGGTGGGGTCCTCGATGGCACACTTTCTGTAGTTGTTTTTCTAGGCTGGGCCATAAAGCTTACTGGCTCTGTTCCAAACTCCTCAGGACATTCCTTTCTGAAGTTATCCAGGGTAGTGTCATAAAACCTTGGTAGAATCTGATTTTGGGCTCAATAGGGTTCCTGTCTGGATATCTTCAAGGCCTGGGAGGATTCGAACCTCTAACTTTTGGATCTGAAAGGAATTGCATGTGTTTATTCAAGAGATCTTCCTCTTCCTGGTCCCAGAAAGGGGTGAAAGCTCTTTGATGGGCCATCTGGTCATAAGGGAGTATTTTAATGATATCCAGCTGCTGGTACAAACTGTTACTGACTTTATATGCCCGATGATAGAAGGATTCTGTTTTAGGTTCTGGCCATGGGGTCACTGAAAGAGACCATGTTGAGAGTTCCATGCTATAGAGGCCTTCCAGAGTTCAATGAGTTTTTCTGTTCCTTTATTGAGTGAAACTTGCAAATGATTGTCTCTTGATGCATAGGAGTTCTTTGAGAACAGAATCTGCATTTCTGTCTCCTACATGGTGGATTAAGAAATTAGAAGTTTCTCACCACATAAGTTTGGGTCAAAACTGTTAAAAAGTATAAATTACTACAGTAATTATCCAATCAAAGTCTCTTATTTGCTTATTGAAATCCAGCTTTTTGTGTGGTAGGGCAGTGTAGATGGAAGAAGTAAAATGTTCTGGCTATAAATGCTATTGAGTACTACTGTATCTCTCTCTCTCTCTCTCTCTCTCTCTCTCTCTCTCAAATGCTAAACATGGCCTGTGTGATGACTCCAACCACCATCCCTATATGTTTTCACTTTCAGCTTTGGAACTCCTTTTTCAGTTTGGCTGTGCTGTTTATTAGTCAGCCCAGTCTGCAGCTTGAGTCACTCAGCCAGGTCAAGAGGCAGCGAATAACAGACAAGTATATATGACAACACACACACACACACACACACACACACACACACACACACACACACACACATACACAGACACACATACAGTATTAATTTATAGAGTACCAGTTGTTAAGTGTATAACTGTATCCTCTTTGCTCTGTTGTATAGATATGGAGATCTGAGAGTACAGATGGTGTATGAGCTGTACAGTATGTGGCAGAAGCTGGGTGAGAACATTGACTTTGTTCCATTTCCACTGGTTCTCTAAACTTCCTTTTTAAAATTATATTTAGTTATCCCAATTAAAGCTTGGCTGAACAGTGGCGTAGTTGCTAGCATGTCTGCCTCACAGCAAGGTCCTGAGTTCGAGTCTCAAGCTTGGGTGTCTGTGTGGAGTTTGCATTTTCTCCCTATGCTTACGTGGTTTCCCCTGTTTACTCTAGTATCCTCCCACAATCCAAAGACATACACATTTGGTTAATTGGTTGTTCCAAATTGCCCCAAAGTGTGAGTGTGAATACTTTTGTGTGTGTTGCCTTGTGATGGTCTGACAAGCTGTTCAAGGTGTACCCCACCTTTGCCAAGAGTCAGCTGAGATGGGCTCCAGCCTCCCCGTGGCCCTAATAGTAGGCAGCTCATCAGATGAGTGAGAGTGAGTAATGAGTTAATTAAAGGTTTATTTAGCTAATCACCCTCGCTTGTCTCTTTCAGGTGATAATAAGCCTCACTTCACCCCTGGGATGATGGGTCCATTCTTAGGAGTAACTCTGGTTCCTCAGGCTGAGGTCAGGAATGTTATGATTCCCATTTTCCATGACATGATGGACTGGGAACAGCGCAAGAATGGCAACTTCAAACAGGTCAGATATCAAAAGAGAAAACATGTTCATTTACCAGAAACAGACTAACTCATGTTTTTGTTTTGATCCATGTAATAACTTTTATTTTATTATAAGTTACTGTTGTTGATGTCATAATGGCCCTCATTTAAGAAATAATTGTACAGGAGGACCCAAAAAACCAAAATGGACCTAAACCTAAAAGTTAAATAAAAAAGGATTAAAGATAATCAAATTATTATTTGCACACATGAAACTTACTGAGGCATCAGAGGTGGTGCTAAGGTCTGTTGATAGCCCAACCCCAACCATCCTCAGTTGCCGACATGGCGTGGCTGGGAGCACACTGTCCACTGTCACTGTCGAAGCATTCTTCACAAACAGCCGCTACATTATCACCACAGCGCCCTTCAAAGTATTCCACGGAGACAAAATGTTTCAGATCAGAAATTTGTTTACAGTTGATGTAGTTAATTTTTTTGTTGTAAGATTAGCTTTTCTTTTATTTTGAAATAGACTTCCTATTAGTCTATCATATCATAATCAAAATACTGTATTGACCCTGGAGGAAATTGTGTGCACACAGTTGCTGTATACCTTTAAAGAATAAGATAAAGATAAAGTCTGAATATAAGAAAACACACACACACACACACACACACACACACACACACACACACACATATATATATATATGTTGTATGTGGGAAAAAATAACAGTACTACAATTTCATATATATATATATATATACCTGTATGTATGTATGTATATATATATATATATTATACGTCTAAAATTAGAAGTTACTGTCTATATAAACAGATACAGAATGAAAACTGTCAGTGAGTAATATGTACAGTGTCATCAATATGAAAAACAGTAAAATGTAAATTTAGTGCAAAATGCAAATGTGACCCACTCCAGTATAATATGAATTAAGTTGCAAGGTAGTGTTTTGAGTAAGAGCCAATGTAAGTTGAAAATGGCTTACCTAGCTAAAATGCGATTATCGCCAATAATACATCCTTCAAAGCATAATCAAGATCCAAGAGTCTTTATTGACATTATGTTTATATATAACAAAATTTTCTATGAGACTCTCAGCTTTAAAAGCAACAATCAAGGCCATAAACTGCAATTAACACCGTCAAGAGCAAAATATAAACACAAGTAATTTTTTACACAAAGTTTAAATAGAAAAATTAAATAGCAATATAAACTCTAAACACCTGTGAATAAAAGCTGAGCACTGGGATATACAGTATGCACATTGACGGCACTATGATATGAAATAGATAAATGGATAAATAGCAGCAGCATCACAGGGATATACAGTATGTTCATTGAAGGCACTATGAGATCATCATCATCCTCATCATCATCATCATCTTCCAAGTAATCCGGAGTAGGGTCACGGGGCAGCAGCCTAACCAGTGAGGTCCAGACATCCCTCTAACCAGCCACTTCCTCCAGCTCATCCGGGGGGAAACCAAGGCGTTCCCAGATCAGCCAAGAGACATAGTCCCTCCAACATGTACTGGGTTGACCCCAGGGTCTCTTCCCAGTCAGACATGCCCGAAACAGCACACCAGGTAGGCATTCTAATCTAAGATTCTAAGATGCCTGAGCCACCTCAACTGGCTCCTCTCAATGCAGAGGAGCAGCGGTTCTACGCCAAGCTCCTCCTGGATTGCTGAGCTTCTCACCCTATCTCTAAGGGAGAGCCCCACCACCATGCGAAGGAAGCTCATTTCAGCCGCCTGTATCTGCGATCTTGTTCTTTCGGTCACTACCGAAAGCTTGTGACCATAGGTGAGGGTTGGAATGTACATCGACTGGTAAATTGAGAGCTTTGCCTTTCGCCTCAGCTACCTCTTCACCACAACGGAAACTCTGCTTTAAAGCAGAGGCTGCACCAATCCACCTGCCGATCTCCTGTTTCATCCTTCCCTCACTCATAAACTCAAAAGATACTTAAACTCCTCCACTTGGGGCAGGACCTCGTTTCAGACCCGGAGGGTGCATTCCACCCTTTTCCAGCTAAGAACCATGGCCTCGGACTTAGAGGTGCTGATTCTCATCCCAGCTGCTTCGCACTCAGCTGTGAATCACTCCAATGAGAGCTGGAGTTCCCGGCTTGATGAAGCCAAAAGGACATCATCTGCAAAAAGCAGAGATGAGATCCTATGGCCACCAAACCAGAACCCCTCAATGCCTTGGCTACGCCTGGAAATTCTGTCCATAAAAATTATGAACAGAACTGTTGATAAAGGACAGCCTTGGCTGAGTCCTACCCTCATCGGAAATGAATTCGACCTGTTGTTACCAATGCGGACCAAGCTCTGGCTTTGGTGGTACAGAGACCTAATGGCCCATAGCAAAGGATCAGGTACATCATCCTTCTGGAGCACACCCCACAAGATAGCCCAAGGGACACGGTCGAAAGCCTTCTCTAAATCCACAAAGCACATGTGGACAGATTGGGCAAGCTCTCATGCCCCCTCCAGGATCCTGTAGAGTGTAAAGAGCTGGTCGAGAGTGCTGCGGCCAGGACGAAAACCACATTGTTCCCCCTGAATCTGAGGTTCAACTATCAGTCAAATCCTCCTCTCTAGTACTCCTGCATAGACTTTTCTGTAGGCTGAAGAGTCCCCGATGACCACATGATGTTGCAGAGACATGTTAACCAAGACAGTCCTACAACATCCAAAGCCCTGAGATATTCTGGGCGGATCTCATCCACCCCCGGAGCCCGGCCACCGAGGAGCTTTTTGACTACCTCGGCAACCTCAGCCCCAGCAATGGGCGGACCCCCCCACCCAAACCCCCAGGGTCTTCCTTAGGGTGGCTCCCCCAATTTTTTTTTCAATTCCTCTATCGCAAACCTTCTTATTTTTGGAGGTTTGATGAAAAAATCACCCAGTAAAAATTTCAGGCCTAAAAAATGAGTCTAAGTGGTTCCCCGGAGCCCTTAAATTTTGCACATTTTGACCGAAATTGGAGATATTTTAATATTCCGTAACTTTATTTTCTGGATCAGCAATTCGTTTAATGTCTAATCAGACCATGTAAATTAATAATACAATATGTTTTAATATAAAGTGTAGTTTTATCCATGATGGCATGTTTTATTAAAAAATTCATCATTATGTACTTGTAATTATCATTCATAAATAACATCCAAAATGCAAACGTACATCACATTTCAATTATATCATGCAAAGGCAACATGTTTTGAAAAGTCTTGTTTTAGTCTCTATGCAGTAAATATATTGCTGTGAAAAGCCTAATTTGTTTTGGATAAATATCTCAAGACATAGAAATATTGAAGCTGGCCACATTTTGAGACCATGGACTCGTTTGGAGCGACTAATAACTGGTAGCTTGTTCCACAGGTAAGGTATGCTGTGAGCAAAGCTCCATCCCTGCATACACAAGTTATAGTTACTAATATAGTAATTCAAATACACTGTCTGCCAGTAACAGACACAATCTGAGGCGTGAAAGTTAACAACTACTTATGAATAATTTACTATAGTGGTAAATATTATTAACTCATTTACTCATATAAGTGACTGTAGTGTACAATTGTATGTATTAAACAATAAACATCCATATAAAATGAACGTAACCTGCATGATACATCCAAAAATCATCCCTTTGTTGCAGATTATTCTGTGAGGATTGGGTGAATCCTTTCACGGTTCAGACTGTGTCTATTACTGCCAGACAGTGTAGTCTCAAAATGTGGCCAGCTTCAATATTTCTATTTCTTGAGATATACTGTATATCCAATACAAATTAGGCTTTTCACAGCAATATATTTATTGCATAGAGACTAAAACAAGACTTTTCAAAACATG
>JAQMYF010000012.1:16672867-16684498 GCA_030014195.1 Neosilurus mollespiculum | reverse complement strand
CACACACACTGTGTGTATATATATACAGTATATACGTATATATATATTCTTTTCCATATAAAAATTGGCCACCTCGTGTACCAGCTCAGGCTCCTTCCCCACCAGAGAGGTGACATTCCATGTTCCAAGAGCCAGCATCAGTAGCCAAAGATCGGTCTGACAGAACCCATGCCTTCGGCTGCCACCCGACTCACAATGCACCTAACCCCTATAGCCCCTCACAGAGGTGGTGGGTCCAGGGGAGGGCGGACCCATATCTCCTTTTCGGGCTGGGCCAAGCCGGGCTCCATGGGCAGAAGCCCGGCCACCACGCACTTGCCTTGGAGCCCATCCCCCAGGCCTGGCTCCAAGGGGGGACCCCGGTAACCCATGTCCGGGCAAGGGAAATTGAATGCTTGATGTTCTATCCATAGGAGTCATCTGAACCGTACTTAGTTTCAACCTTCACCTAGGACCTGTTTGCCTTGGGTGACCCTACCAGGGCATAATGGATGGTGTCGGATAAGTGTTGTTAAAGTCTGGGACTGCTGCTAAATGATGGCGATTGCCGGACTAATTATGGTAAATGTCCGGGAAGGGGAAGGGACCCCGGATAATAGCGATTGCCGGACATTTGAGGTTCCCGGACAGCCTATCCCCTAATAGTCCGGGAAATCGAGGGTGAAGTGTACTGTCCACATGCTCCACCGCATCCCATGAATGCAAACAGGAGTGTGCTCTGCCTTCCTCCTGTAGTCCACTATGACCTCCTTGGTCTTGCTAGTGTTTTCAAATGAGATTGTTGGTTGAACACCAGTTTACCAGGTGCTGGATCTCCTCTCTGTAGTGGGTCTCATCCTTATCCCATGGCGGTGTCGTCCGCAAACTTCATGAGTGTGTTTGTGGAGTGGATAGCAGAACAGTCATGTGTGAAAAGGCTGAAGAGGGCTTGGTTGAGCACACACCCTGGGGTGTTCCAGTGTTCAGGATCAGGGTGGAAGATGTAGAGTTTCATATCCTCACCACATGGAGCTGGTTGGTGAGAAAGTTTCTAATCTAGGAACACAGTGAAGCTGACAGTCCCAGGTTGTAGAGCTTCAGTACCAGCTTGTCTAGGAGAACAGTGTTGAAAGCTGAGCTAAAGTCCACGAATAGCATCCTGACATAAGTGTTGGGGTGCTTCAGGTGGGTCATGGCTGTGTGGATTGCTATGTAATCTGTGTGGAGTGCTGTGTAATTTTTGATATGACTAAGCTCAAATATCCATAAACACAATCTATCCATTTTAAAATACTTGTTTAAGAAATGGTGTCATGTCCACGTTGTTGTAAAACAATAGAAATATCCACTTATATAGAATACTTAGAATACTCTTCCTACTTACAGAATCCCAGAAGGGAGTCCCTGAATCATATAATGGTAAACCAATGAAAAGCCTGAAAATGGACAAGACTCATGTAAATGGAACTCATCTCTTGCTAGAAAGACCCTAGAAAGATTGCGCTGATTGTTTTTAAGCTGGATTGATTTAGTTTATGGATGTTAGCGAGTTTCATATGTGAACATTCAGAAAAAGGTTCTGTAACTATAACTGCTATTTTCTCAAAACTAGCATTTTCTGACTGGCAACATTCAAAGTGATGTAACTCAGTCAATTTTCATGCTATAATCATGTGTTATACCAAAATTTTAAAGCATATGTAATTCTCTTTCCAAATATATGAATATCTCACTATATCAAATTCCTGACTTAATCTGTATTATGCTGGAGCAGGTCACCAATGTATAACACTGGATGTTGTTGCTATATGGAGGAGTTGTCAGTTTAATGGCCACTTGTAGGAATGATTTCCTGTGTCGTTCAGTGGAGCATTTAGGTGGTATCAGTCTGTCACTGAACGTGCTCCTGTGACTGATCAGCAGATTGTGAAGAGTGTGCGGGGTATTGTTCAGTGTTGTCTTTATTTTGTACAACATTTTCCTCTCTGACACCACAGTCAGAGGGTCCAGCTCTATCTCCACAACGTCACTGGCCTCGCGACAGTTTGTTCAGTCTGTTGGCATCTGCAACCCTCAGCCTGCTGCCCCAGCATGCAACAGCATAGAGAATAGTGCTGGGTACAACAGACTCATAAAACATCCTAAGCGTTGTACAGCAGATGTTAAACAACCTTAGCCACCTCAGAAAATAGAGATAGCTCTGTCTTTTCTTATAGAGTGCAGTAGTATTTTTAACCCAGTAAAGTTTATTGTCCATTTCAACATTGACGCCCTGGATAGTGTTTTGGATCTCCTGAAATTCACAATCAGCTCCTTGATCTTTGTCACATTAAGCTGCAGATAATTCTGCTCACCCCATGTGATGAAGGAATCCACACCATCCCGATATTCTGTCTCCTCACCTCCACTGATACATCCAACTACAGCAGATTCATCAGAAAACTTCTGAAGATGGCAGGTCTATGTGCATTAACTGAAGTCCATTGTGTAAAGGGTGAAGAGGAAAGGAGAGAGGACAGTCCGTTGTGGTGCTTTGGTGTTGCTGACCACTCTGTCCGACACACAGTGCGGCAAGTGCATATACTCTGGTCTTCCAGTCTGGTAGTCCACAATCCAGGACACAAGAGAGGCATCCACCTGCATCGCTGTCAACTTCTCACCCAGAAGGGTCAGCCTGATGGTATTGAATGCACTGGAAAAGTAAAAAAAATATAACTCTCAGAGTGCTTGCCGGCTGATCCAAGTGGGTGTAGACACAGTTAAGTCTAACCATGGGACAGAGCTGATCCAGGATAAGTCTCACAAGGGCCTTCATAATATGTGAAGTCAGTGCCATGGGTCTGTAATCCTGGGGCCACTGGGACGTGGCAATTTGTTACAGGAATGATGCATGACATCTTCTACAGTATTGGGACCCTTTGTAGACTCAGGCTCATCATGAAGATGTGATGTAAGACTCCACAGAGCTGTGGGGCACAGGCTTAAAGGACACAGGGCTCACCCCATCCAGTCCTGCTGCCTTGCCTGAGTGGAGTCTTTCCAGCTGTCTCTGAACCTGGTTATAGGTGAAGTTTACAGTTGGGGAAGGGGTGTCAGGCCTATCAAAGGAGGCAGAGGTGCAATAAGGAGAGGGAGGGGGAGAGAGGGTGATGTGGCAGGGGGTTTCAAGCTTTCTCCTGACAAGTTAGAATGGGGCTGAGCAGTAGCCACAGTGGCAAATCTGTCCTCACCTCCCTCAGCTCCACTGCTGTTGGATGGCTTGAAAACAGTGATGGTCTTCATACCACTTCAAACCTCTCTCATGTTGTTCTGCTGAAGTTTCCACTCCAGCTTTCTCCTATAGTTTTCTTTAGCCTCTCTGATCTTGGTTCTCAGTAAACCTTGGGTCCTTCTCACCCCCTCACCTCCTCCTGAATGCCTTCCTCTTGTTGCTGAGGAGAGCTTTGATGTCTTTAGTCACTCACGGCTTGTTATTTGGGTAACAATAGATTGTCTGAGCTGGAACAATGGAGTCAGTGCAGAAGGCAATGTAGTTTGAAATACACTCAGTGAGCCCATCAATGTTCTCACTATGGGGCTTGCCACAGCAGTGCCTGCCAGTCTGTCATCTCAAAACAATCCTTTAGTTCCTCCAAGGCCTCCTCCAACTATCTCCTAACAGTCCTAGTAGTCACAGGTTGCCTCTTCACATAAGGTACATAGCAGGGGGAAAGATGTATTAGGTTGGGGTCTGATCTCCCCAGTGGGGGGAGGGGGAGGAACCATAGGCATCCTTAGTATTAGCATACAGCAGGAATAAAAAGTTATTTCCTCTCTGGTGGGACAGTCCATGTATTGCACAAAAGTTGATAGTGTAGTGTCCATCCTGACATTGTTGAAGTCACCCAAGATCACAATGAATGCACTCGGGTGCTGAGTCTGTAACCCGGCTGAACAGTGTCACATGCAGCTGTGGGATTGGCAGAAGGAGGAACATAAACAGCCACTGGGATGACATGGGAAAATTCTCTAGGCAAATAATATGGTCTGAGTCCAACAGCACACAGTTCAATGTCTGGTCCACAACACCGCTCTTTGATGGTTATGTCAGCAGGGTTGCGGCACCAGTTATTGAAAAGAATGGCAATCTCCCCTCCTTTCCACTTTCAGCCCGGACAGTGTGAAAGCCCATGATGGATGCGTTGTCATCAGGAATATCCTGGTGCAGCCATGTCTCCACAAAGCACATGCAACTACACTGCTGATACTCCCTTTGACTCCAGCTAGTGCTGTCAGCTCGTTCATTTTATTCGCCAGTGACCTCATATTCCCCATTATAATAGACGGGAGGCACAGCTTGTACCTTTTCCTCTCTGTGAGCCTCCACTGTCTTGTCACCACCCTCTTTTTCCTCTTCTGCCCTCTACCTTTGCATCCATGATGTGTTTTTCTCCAGATTTTGGCCCGTAACTCCGTGGGTCTGGCCCCTCATCCGGCTGCCATCAGAGCAATCAGCTGATCCCTGGGGTAAACAAAGCATGTGTGTAGTTGCTGCGCTGCAGTCCCAACACTCCATGAAAGTGAAAGTTCCACAGTGATAAAAAGCCACATATTGAGAGCTACTTATAAGCAATAAAAATAAAAAAAAACAAGACAAAAAGTTAAAGTGAGTAAGAAAAAAAGAGTTAAAAGTACAGGAAGGGCCAGAGCAACTAAAACAGGCTGCATGCTGCTTGCAATGCATGCACACTAGTTTAAACTAGGCTAATGCTAACATAATTACAAGCAATAAAAATTAAGCATTTAAAAGCAGTGAGTTGGTATCACACCACTGTTTGACTGAAAAAAAATAGGAAAGTTAAAGAACTTGTGTAAAAAGCTTTATTAACCAGCCAAGCAGAGGTATCCATAATCACAGTCCAAGCTCAAAGTCAGGCAGGTACAGGTCAAAAAATTAAACATACAGTTTATTAAACTTGCAGTGACAGAACAGACAGGAAGAGATCATACACAAACTGCCAGTAACAGGCAAAGCACCAATCACGAACAAATAGGCAATGTAGATCAAACAACGGAATCCAAAACACAGAAACAAAGGCTTAGCAGAGTACAGGCAACAAGGATGCAATAACAATGCTTTGTGCCGTGCATTACTTTGGGTGTGTTTATATAGTCCCCCCAAAAGCTGCACAGATTACCTATACTTGGACCATGACCATCTGCACATGTGCCACTGGGGCGCATTGTAGGCACGTTGTAGTTCTGCCATAGAAACCTGGAAGTTTCAGCTTCATACAAAGTTCAGCAAAAACTGTGCTGGATACAGAGGGAAAGAAGAAGGAACTGTGACAGCTGGATAACCATTTTTATAGGATAGATGCTTATAAATGTTGTGTCAGTCTTCAAATCTTGGCAGTGACACATCTGGCTCTGATAAAACCATAAGTCACACAGTGGAGAGTTTATCAGGATGTTATTATTTTTATTCTCAAAGATTTAAGTTGCTTTATGGTCAAGGTGTGCCAGAATGGAGGGTAGAGGGAACACAGTGTGAAAATGACTCCAAGCTTTTTTTTTTTTTTTTTTGGAAAGTTTCAGGTCTTATCTTTTGTTTTTTTTTGTATCTACATGTATAGATTAGTGATATAAATTGCCGTATTACTCTTGTCGGCCTGCTGATGAAACCTGCCATCTTCATTTTATACTTTTTTCAGAAAGGACAAAAACTGATAAAAGTACAAATAATAATACTACAGTGATATATAAATATATACAGCATTTTCAAGTCGATGCAGAGAGTTATCTTAATTTATATGCATTCAAAATCTAATTTTGACCAAAAATGGAGATGGCAGGTTTCATCAGGAGACCGGCGATTCAGTATAGTGTGGACTATACACATCACAGCTGTATAAATGAGATATTAAAACATCAGCTTTAGTTTGATTGTTGAATTCAGTGCTGTATTTCCATTATGCACTTTTCTGACTGCCGGGAAAAAAATATAATAAATAAATAAATAAAATAGAAAAAATGCATTCAACTGCATTTGTTTTTATTTTGAGGGCAGAGAAACATCTGTTTTTGGTCATATTATGATTCCCCATTGTAAAGCTTAGGTGTGTGGATTCTAAACCAAGAAAATTTAGGAACATGGTATCTAAATGACATTGGTTTTTAATAAATGAGGGCTATTATATGCAATTTATTAATGTATCTTTATCAAATACATATGTGACCATTAATCAACAAACCAGTTGGAAATCACAAGAGCGTATTTCTTGGAATAGCATCGATTCATTTATTCATTTTCCAAACCGCTTAATCCATCGCAGGGCAACACACACAACCATTCATACTCACACCTAAGGGCAATTTGAAACAGCCAATTAACCTAATATGCATGTTTTTGGACTGTGGAATGAAACCGGAGTACCCGGAGGAAACCCACACAAGCATGGGGAGAACATGCAAACTCCACACAGAAACACCCAAGCCTGGGACTCGAATCCAGGACCCTGTTGCTGTGAGGTGGAACCACCATGCCATCCTGCTTAAGAACTCGAACACTGCTTATTGATTTAACTGTGCACAGCAGCTTTCACTCTGATTACTGGTTACTCATTTGATTTAATCAGTTTGAATGATGTTCATTGTGTTCCTTACTTCTATTGGTGTATTTTTATTTATCTTACTCTCACAGAACAGCTTTATGGTTCATTTTCTACTATTGTTTTTAATATTTTACCTTAGAGTAAAGGAAGGACAGACCTACAGTACATTGCATAAAGACAATTCCCCACTTACATCACAGTTTATAACATCAGCAGAACTGTAACAATTTAACGCAAACCGTTCACTTAAATACGATGTATTTAATTTTCCATTAAGTTCATTTTGGATAAATTTAAAGGTTTCGCGGTGAAACCACCTCAACTCACGGGCGTAGTATCTCTTATTCATCTGTTCTATTGTCTTGTTTTGGTTCTGTATCTGTTTACAATAATAATAAGAAGACCATATGACCAGAGGAGCAATCTTAAGCATATGTGATAATTTGGCATATTTCAATTCGTAGAAAGTGGAAAAGGGAGACGATTTCAAGAGAAATAACAAAGATGGTGATGTTTACTACGATCATGGCACCCAGTGCAGGGGTCATTAACACTCATGTACAGGAGTAAACAAATGGTTCCAGAAAGACATTGTGGCCGTCTCAGAAGGAGCGACTCAGGGAGACAACTCTTCCAATATTCTGAATATAGCCATTTTATATGCTTTTAAATACCTTTATGCACAGTGATATGTGATTAATGTTATGCTTGTTTCGTATGTGGGTGCATGTGTTTGTCTGTGTTTGTGTATGTGTAGGTGGAGGCTGAGTTGATGGATAAATTAGACAGTATGATTGCTGATGGGAAAGGCGAGGAAAACCACAGAGAACTTTTTGGATTATTGTGAGTCCTGACACATACACATGTTGGTGCTTGAAATTTTAGAAAGCCTTTAGAACTTTTTATGTTTTTGTATAAATATGTAATAAAACATTATCAGATTCTCACTCAAGTCTTAAAAGTTGATAAACAGAACCCAATTCGTCAAATGAGAATGCAATATTTATATTATATACTTTCATATATTTATTTCATTTTTATTTTAGGTCATTTATTTATTGAGATGATGATGATGATGCAATATTACTTATCTGGGAACAATCAGTGCTAAAATATTATATGAAATACAGCTTCTTATGTATGCGGTACAAAATTTGATTCATGGAAGATACATTTAGATATTTCTAAATCTGTTCCTTACAAATATAATGTGCTTGTATCCCTAATAGTGGAACTCCTGATGAGAGCACCATAGGCATGGAACATGACTTTGCATGTCTGTGCGTGCCTCTGAGTTGATGCTAATTTGCTTTTATCGTTGACTAACATGACAACAGGTAGCAATAAAAGAAACATTTATTATATTATATACATTTATAATAGTAAAACTGAAATCCAAAATATTGAGACTAATGCCCCACCACTCACACTCGCACAGAATAAACAAAACACAGTCTAACAACAAACTTTCATTGATCAAAACAACATAGAACATGAAACCATTAAACAGATGATTAAACTAACAAGACAGGTGATACAAATGAATGAGAAAATCAGTGAGTGAAAGGCGGTGAAAAGAAAACTTAGTGTTAATACATGTGTGAAAATAAAAAGGACCCATAGACTGTAGCACTGCATCATAGTGTGGTATAGTTTCCTTGCTATTCTCAATTTTAGCTGCAGTCACCACTTAGCCCCATTGGAATGAAAAGAGAGGCACCCACTCTTGCCTGATGATTTTATGGTTCTTCAGGTCAAGACTTTCGCAGTGCCTACTCGTTGGCACATCATGGTAACTGGACATTATGCAGTACCAGACTAAACTCTGAGAGATCTCGGAGCAGGTTGGAGCCCCAGAGGTACAATGTGCCAGGATGTGGAATTGCTCTGGCCAATTAAATCACCTGCTGAGAAGGAAGGAGAAAGGCTAGGAGAAGGAAACTCTAAATCCCATTCCACCTGCTGCTCCCTTGCAGGTCTTGCCTTCTCAGGCAATGGCACTGTGAGTCCACTGCCCTGTGGTCTTTCTACAGACAAAAAATAAGCGAGATAACCTTGAAAGAAAACAAGATGGAAGCCCCGTAAGCCAGTCTAAACTAAACTACAGTGGGAACTAATTTGATTAGATGTTAATATCCAAATGTTAAGAAGCAGACATCAGGGTTGACTATTAATATTAATGTGTCCACCATCAGGACGTTTTTTAATTATTATTATTATTATTTATTTATTTATTTATTTATTTATTTATTTTGGGGGGGGGGGGGTGACTTTTTTGTTGAATTAAGAAACATTGTTATTCAAGAATGTTAAGCACTGAATTCCTGTATAAGAACCTTAGCCCATCAGTGGGGATATCATGGTAACATGGCAGTGGAAGTATCATGGCTTGGGCTGGTTTTGTTGCATCTGGACCAAATTTCCAAAGTGCTTTATCCTTTATTAGGGTCACAGAGAGGCTACAGCCCATCCCAGCCAATTCTGTTTGAAGATAATGCACACCCTGAACAGCTCACCAGACCTTCACCGGGCAAAAGAGACTATTCAAACTCACACTCACATCTAGGGACAAATGAGAATACCCAGTTGGCCTAATGTGCATGTCTTTCGACTGTGGAGCCCAGGAACTTGTTTCTCTGAGGCGGAACTGCTAACAACACCACCATGCTGCGCCATCTTGTCATTGTTGATGAAATTTTAAGGCCAAGTCAAGGTTCTGAGTATAATCCAGTAGAAATGTTGTTCGATATGCAGCTGTTCTATAAGAAGCAATGGGTTAAAATACCTTTAAATTGATGTGCAAGACTGATCAACAGATTGTTGCAGTTACTGCTTCACAACGGTGTTTGAAGCAATATTTTTGCCACTCAGAAATATCAAGTATTGGCACATTTTCTTCAGTAAATAAATGAGCAAGTGTAACAGTATCATTTGTTTAATCAGGTCATATAATTTGGTCATATTTATGCAAAAATATAGGAAATAACACTCAGAATCTTTCAAACATCACTAAAAAAGCACATACCACTGTTATGTGTAGAGACTATTTTGTGGGGTCCAAATGTAAATATATATATATTTGCAATTTTTTAATGCATACAACATTTTAAAATCATGTCAGCAGCATTCATTCATTTATCGCCAAACTGCTTAATTATGTCTTAATCCATAATTCTTAATTAACTCATCTATCCATCTTAAGGCCAACACACATTCAACCATTCACATTCACACCTGGAACAGCCAGTTAGCCTAATGTGAATGTCTTTGCACTGTGGGAGAAACCGGAGTACCCAGAGGAAACCCATGCAAATGCGGGGAGAACATGCAAACCCCACACAGAAACGCCCTCACTAAGCCCAGGCTCGAACCCAGAACCTTGCTGTGTGGTGTACATGCTAACCATTACAATTCTAAGCCCCCCATGTCAGTAACAGTTTGATTCCATCTACATCAACATGGAAGAGCAGCTTGTTACTGCTGTGTTTACAACTACAGAGAGAAAATTTTCAAGATCACTAACAGGAAACACCATGCTCCTCTCCATGTTTCAGAAACAGGTATTTCCTGTGAGACGTATTTATGTACGTTTTACTCTTCCTGGTTCATCATGCACAAGAGTCTCCATTCTATACATGCCATGCGATAATAATAATAAACTATTTATTATGATAATATAAGCTAAGATAATGTAAGTTAATAAAAATATAAGCTATTTATCAGAAGAATAGTAAGATAGTGTTCACAGATCCTGTAGCTGTTCACATCTCAGGTTTTCACTATGATACATTTGGAAGCAGGAAACATGGGAGAGGGTTACCTAGGCAAGCAGAACTGACCACAAACACTTTGCACTGTGTTCCAATCACTTGTCACTAATCATTTCCTGTTTGAATGCTGATTAAAACAGTACTTTCTACTCAGTATGCACAACCTCACATGCTTCCCACTAATCCTTCAACTGATACAGTAAATTAGTTCCAAAAAAAATGTCTGCACATGCCTTCTGATGATGATAGCCTATCTGTAATTTTTTTCTATTATATTTTTTTCATGCTATAACATCAAAATCACTCAGGTCAGTGGGACATGCATTGTTAAGTAGTGAATAAAATAGGAGGCATGTCCTGGCATGTTATGACTGGATTAAAATAAAGTTGCTCTATGCTATCTTTCCCACAGAACCCAGCTCTTTGGCCCTTACCCAAGGTACTGAATGATCTGCTAATCTCTCCAACATGATTTCTGCTAATCTTGAAACATGTCTATAGCCTTATAACACAAATGTTGCAATTTGTAAATGTTGTTGCTGTCAGTCTGCTGGAGAAGATTGAGCAGGAGACATGGCGAGAGACAGGGGTGTCCTTCATCACTTCGGTCACACGCCTTATAGAGAGACTTCTGGATTACAGGTGTGTCAGTGGTGGCTGATGGCTCTGGTAATAAAAAGAGTACAGCTGTCTTTTATGGACAGGCCTCATAAGTACTTTATGTATTTTTTATTTTTTTTTGTACAATCAATCATTCACTCATTCATTTTCTGACCCGCTTAATCCTATTAGGGTTGTGGGGAGGCTGGAGCTTATCTCAACCGACAGAAAAGCTAGCCAGGCCTTTGCAGGGCCAACACACACACTCACAAACACACAGCCATATACACTCTGATTCCTATCGACAATTTGGAGCAGGCAATTACTCTAATGTGCATGTCTTTGTACTGTGGGAGAAAACTGGAGTATACAAAGAAACCCCATGCAAGCAAACCCAAACCCAGGACTTTCTTGCTGTGAGGCAGACATGCTAAGCACTGGGCCGCTCCAAGTTTTCACTAAAATATTATATAATATAAATAAATACTGCACTTTTAGAGGAACGCAGGCTCCTCTGTAAGCAATCGTCTCTAATGTGGTTATGGTATTGCTTGTGATTATTGTAGGAGAAAATTATTAATTTGATGTTGCTTTTATAGAGACTGTGTGAGAGGGGAAGAAGCAGAGAATAAAAAGTTGGGAGCCAACATCATGGTAAAGCATATCCCTGCATACGAACACTTCATGTG
>JAQMYF010000012.1:16647196-16658676 GCA_030014195.1 Neosilurus mollespiculum | reverse complement strand
AGCCAGTTGAGGTGGCTCGGGCATCTGATTAGAATGCCTCCCGGACGCCTCCCTGGTGTGGTGTTTCGGGCATGTCCAACCAGGAAGAGACCCCGGGGCTGACCCACACTCTGGAGGGACTACATCTCTCGGCTGGTTTGGGAACGCCTTGGCGTCCCCCCGAAGAGCTGGAGGAAGTGGCTGGGGAGAGGGACATCTGGACCTCTCTGCTTGGGCTGCTGCCCCCGCGACCCGACCTCGGAGGAAACGGAAGAAGATGAATGAATTAATTAATTAATAAAATATAGTCCTTATTTAGAATATTTTTACTCATTTCCAGCTTAAATTCTGAAAAAAAAATGTTTTTTGCCTATTGTAAGCACTTTTGTCCAGAAAGAAGCAACTTTATCTGCTTAGAATATTATTATAGATCGTTTAATTCAGTGACATCCACCGAGCCTGAGGCACATAACTGTTTTAGTCTATACTACACAGTAACATAAACAGCAAACTCAGTAAAGACTTTTATTGTTTTTTTTATTTCGTTTTACGCACCTGATGAACCAATCAGATCACACTGTTCCTATGTAGTATATTTTATTCACTCACTCATCTGCTAAACCGTTTAATCTTACTAGGGTTGTGGGGAGGCTGGTGCCTATCTCAGCCAACATTGGGTGAAGGGCCAGCACACACAACCATTCACACTCACGGGCAATTTGGAACAGCCAGTTAGCCTAATGTGAATGTCTTTGGACTGTGGGAGGAAACCAGAGTACCCAGAAGAGGCCTACGCAAGCATGGTGAGAACATGCAAACTCGCCAAGCCCGAGCTTCTTACTGAGAGGTGGACATGCCACTACACCACTGTTCCGCCTAGTATGATCGAATGTAATGTAATACAGAAAAAAGACTAATGATATATTTAATCAAAGCAGTTTCAGTTACTTGAGAATATTCTTGAACATGATGCACATCTAAAGCACAATGAAAGCTATCAGCTGCATCAACAGCTATTTTCATAAATCTATAGACCACCATTTCATTTTTTTTCTTTGCTTGTTTGCATTTTTTTTTATGGCAAAAAACAGACAGATGCCTGAAAAGGCATTTTTCAACGTTGCAGTTAAGTAAATTGAAAACAATAGTGAAATGAGTACTGTTTTTTATTTTATTTCTTTGCTACACCTTTCCTGAATCAGTGACAGCAAGAGCTTTGAAAAAATTGCTTTCATTATTTTTAGTTACATTTGTGAAGTGTTGTAGGTGCAGAATTCATGACAGGAAGCATTGGATTTACTACTGGACTTCCAAAGGAAAGAAAAGCATAATTTTCCCACTTCTATAAGCGTGAATCAAATAGCAGATAAAGAAAAAAAAATGCTTACTATTTTTGTAGTGAAATCAAAGCAATGCAACATCATAATCCTATTCTGTCATCAGAGAAATCAGAGTGTAAACTCCAGTACATGTTTCATCAAAACGGTAAAGTAAATCTTAAACAACTGTTCTATACATTCTATTTATCTGTTTTAATGTAACATATGGACTTAGAGCAGATAAAAAGTGATAATCTTATGAAAATAAATAAATCCTGAGCTCCACCTGGTCAGTCAGGGGGATTTCTTATGCACATGCGCACGATCACGGCTATTCCCGGTTTAGGGTTTTTAAATTTAAATTAAATTAAAATTAAAGGGAATTTCATGTGCCATTATCTTCGCAGTAACTTGTTCACAGTCCTCCATTCCGAGCTGGCAGACGAGTGCAGGGAGAAGTGCGTGTCAGAACTTCAGCACCATTTTCCACAGCATAGTCAAGTCAAGTGGCGTTGTATGCTTAGTTTTTTTTCTTAGCAGTTTTCTCTTAACAAGTTAAGCCTGAGTACTATAAGTTACCTAGATCTAGAGGCTATATTAGATCTATATTACCATCATGAATAGGAAGTGGGTTTCCCAATTTTCTGCCCTTTCCTTTCACTGTTTCATTGTTACACTAGGATCTATTATTATTTTTTAGATCAACATACTCATTCTTTTCTACTTTCCTATTATTTAATTTCTTCATTTGACATATATATTATATACAGGGCTTTCAAATTAAGCCGACTGCCGGCTGGATTTCCATCTTACTTTCGTTTTCAAAAGAAATCTGCATATTTCCTACACGCTACGTGCCTCCCGCCAATCTTGCACACGTGTTATATTATAAAAATATATTTGATAACTTGGTCATCCCGGTGATTATTACAAAGTATTACAATTTGACACTAATCGTGATAGAACTTTGGAAGGGTGGAAGAGTGCAGTACAGTTGAATAAACCTTTAAAAGACCTTAACGGGCCATCGTAGGGGATCTTGATGAACTTGAAAACATGATTCCTTCAAGTTTCCTTTCTTGGATGCGAGCTGCCTCCTTTTTATACCCAAATCATTCTCATAAATCGTTTTTTCCAGGAACACTAGTTCAACTCTGATTTCCCAGATAATCTCTCCACTGATACAATAGTGTGTTTTCTTCCTTATGTATACATTCTCTTTTCTAAAATTGTTCTTAATTTGCAGGTCAATTCTTCATGCACTTTGACACGTTCCAGCAACATATGAGTGAAGGACCACCATCTTTGCCTTCACGTTCACTTCGAAAGGTAAGCAGTAGCATTAGAAACCATCATTCCAATGACATTCACAAAAAACAAAAAACAAAAAAAAAATGGGGGGGGGGGGGGGTTTACATTTATTTAGATTCATTACAGAGTTAACTGTTAGATGTTTTTCTTTAACATTACCATTAACACTGTTCAGCCATGGCATTAACACCACCTGACTGGTCTGCACCTGATATGCAGTGAGTTGTAATACACTGTGTATTTTGACTCCTTTCCATCAGATCCAGCATTAACAGTTTCAGTAGTTTCTACTTCAGTAGCTCTTCTATGGGATCAGACCACTTTTTTTCTTGCCACAGGTATCAGTGACTTTTGGGCCTTCAGGGTGCTCTTGTCAGTTCACTGGTTGTTCTTTCTTGAAAAAAATTGGTACCAGGTACTAGGGTTCTGTAATATGATGAAATATATATCAGATGACGATAGCAAAATATCTACCATTCCATACTGTGCTCTATCATTTCTTTCATTGTGTTAAAAAACTATACAGTAATAATTTTCATCATTTAAAGGGTTTCTGCGCCACATGGTGATGTAGAGGTTAGCATGTTTGCCTCAGAGCAAGAAGGTCCTGGGTTCTAGTCCCGAGCTTGATGAGTGCATTTCTGTGTGGAGTTTTCATATTTTCCCTGTGCTTGCATGGGTTTCCTCTAGATACTCCGGTTTCCTTCCACAGTCCACAGACATGCATGTTATGTTTGCTGGCTGATCCAAATTGCCCCTCAGTGTGAGTGTGAATGGTTGTGTGTGTGTTGCCCTGTGATGGTCTAGCGGGTCATTCAAGATGTACCTCACCTTTGCACGTAAGTCAGCTGAGAGAGGCTCCAGTCTCCCTGGAGGCTCCCTACCGCAACTCTAGTAGGATTAACCGGTCAGCAAATAAATGGAAGAATGAATGAACTTTTTTTAGGAGACTCAACCTGATGATGATGGTTTATCTGCAGAACTGCACTCAGATATCTATGACTGTGATGTTGTTCTGAATGACGGATCAAGTGCTTTATTAGTTGCTGCTGACCTGTCCAGGGTGTACAGACTCTCTTCTCACATCCTCCATGACCCTGACAAATACCTTTTAGTGAGGGGTAATGCAGCTCTGTGAGTAACCCATGAGCAGAACACTCATACCCGTTTTCCTCTCAGCTGAGTTACAAGTTAACACATTGTGTAAGAAATTAATATTAACATTAAGACAAGTATTAAGATGACTTAATTTGCCAAACTTCATTATCCTTTATTAGGGTCGCGGGGATGCTTGAGCCCATTCCAGCCCACTCTGGACAAAGTAGGGTTACACCCTGAAAAGCTCACCAGACCATCACAGGACCAACACACACCCATTCATACTCACACTCACACACTGAGAGTCAATTTGGAGGAGCCAGTTAACCTAATGTGCAAGTCTTGTGGGTGGTAACTTGAGTACCTTATGGAAACATATACAAGCACTGGAAGAAAATGCAAACTCCACACAGAAACACCCTCACAGAGCCTGGGACTTGAACCTAGGACCTTCATGCTGTGAGGCTGATGTACTAACCATTATATTATTGTGTCATCCTAAGACGAGGATGTGTGAAATAAGGACATTTAATATTAGTGACATTTGAACTAGAACTTTATGAGTGGAATTGTATCTCACAACCAAACCGAAGGCATTACTGTGTTGGACATACCACATTACATTGTTTAGTTTTATGCTCTATCTTTTTTTTTGTTCTGTTGCAAATCGCAGTATTTATGCCAAATTAGGTTAATTTAACCCATCAGAAGCACAGCCCTGAGCTCTCTAGATCTCTGTAGTGGTGCAAACACACACACACACAGTAGTGAGTAGTGAGGGAGTAGTGAGTTGAGGGATTAGCACTTGCCCTTTTTCCTTTTAGCCAAATTACTGTGTACATTGCATAATAAACTAATATTATCATGGGCTTTAACACAAAGCCTACTGGTTCATCAGAGCCAGGACTTATCCCAGTTTCTGTAGCATGAAGTGACTAGGAGTTCAACCTCTCCTGGGTGGGATGCTCTGCACAACCCTCTCAAATAAAGACTTATTCATTCATTTATTCATTTTCTGATTAGGGTCTCAAGGATTCATTTTCTGATTAGGGTCTCAAGGAGGCTGGCCATCTCAGCTGTCTGGGCAAGGGCAGAGTACACCATGGACTGCTCGCCAGGCCATTGCAGATAATAAAGACTTATTATTATCATAATTATTTTCAACACACACACAACCATTTACACTCACACCTAGGGACAATTTGGAACAACCAGTTAGCCTAATGTGCATGTCCTTGGACTGTTGGAGAAAACTGGAGTACCAGGAGAAAACCCATGCAAGCATGGGGAGAAAATAGGAAGTTTCCACAGAAACACCCTCGGAACTCAAACCCAGGATCTTCTTGCTGTGAGGCGGATGTGCTAACCACTGTGTCACAGTGCCACCTTGAGTCAGAAAAATTCATATGATTCAATAATCACTCATACACTGCTCGACCAAAAAAAAAAATCGCACATTCTAATATTTTCATGGAGTGCATCTAGCCTTGATCACAGCATGTAATCTAAATGGCATTGTTGCTCCAGTTGGTCAGGTCGAGGCTCAGCAACACTAATTTGGTAATAAAATGACATCAGCTGATGACCTGAATGTACTGAATGAGGCATGAGGAATCATTTTCACATATGTATTGGCACCCCAGATTCCTGACCTTAACCCTATTGAAAATTTCAGGATGTGCTGGAGAAGACTTTATGAAGTGGTTAAATTTTTCCCTCATCAATTCAAGACATCAGTGAAAAATTAACAATGCTGGATGGAAAAAAATGTTATGTTGCTTAAATTAAAATAGTGGCATGATGATTACATGCTGGAAGCAAGGCTTAATGTACTCCGTGAAAATATAAGAGTATGCGACTTTTTGGGTTTTTTTTGGCCGAGCAGTGTAAATCCTTCAAAATGATGTAAACAGCCGTGTAAAATGATGAATTGCACCTGTGTGTAAGTGTGTGCAAGTTAATGAGAACTGAAGATTTGCATAATTCACACCCTAATACTACCATGAAAGGAAATGAATTTAAAGAAAAAAGTTTATAAGCTTCAAATTTAAAGATCTGATGTAAGACACTGAAAAAGGAAAAGGGATAATTTTAAGTCATGTGAACAGCAGAATTAAAAGACCTGCTAAAATGAAAGAGTGGAAATGTATGGATGATCCTCCTCCAAATGGTGGTCATCATTGTCTATACACTCTTGAAGGAGAATTCTGAAGGCTGACATGGCTCAACGGGTCATGTTGGGTGGAACAGCGGTGATCTCCTGCTGAGTAGCAACCTTAAGGCTTCAAGAGTTTGGGGTGGATAAGTAAACACTTCAAGTTTCAAGTGTGGGTTGGGCCACCAACAAACCTTAGAACCACCCCTCCTTCCTCACTGATTTGGTTTAAAATTATATTGTACTTGTGTGTGTGTATATATATATATATATATATATATATATATATAGAGAGAGAGAGAGAGAGAGAGAGAGAGAGTAAATATTTCTGAGTGAGATTTCATAATAGTTTAAATAGGTGTCATTTAAAATGTGCTTTTTGGATAAAAGTGTGTAGGATTTAATAGAATAGGATTTAATGTTATAACAGTAATCTTTCATCTGAAGTTTTAAGTAAACATAATTTTCTCATCCACTAACACCATATATATCTAAAAAGAATAACATTTATTACCATATAAAGTATTTGGTCTTTATAAATAATCAGAAATTAGTCTTCATAAATATCTCTTCTATGTTAATTATGCATATCTTGTGTACAATAAAAACAATTTACTTTTTTCCCCCAACTCAGTCTCCTCTTCAGCCTATCCCAGGCTCTCCCACCAGCCCTGTGTCAGTGTTGGGTGGCAGTAACTCCACGCTTTCGGGTAGTGCCAGTAGCGGTGTCTCCTCCCTCAGTGAGAGTGTGCACAGCCATGCCGAAACACCAAGCCGTAATGAAAACACCGTCCTAACCCGCCATGACAATCCCATAGAAACTGCTCAACTTCCTTACTGGTGCCCTGATGATCAACTGAGCTCTCACTATCCGCATGTGCACTTCAGTGGCGTACCTGAACACATGCCCTATTCCTCAGCCCCCAAGCACGCTCAGTATGGTCAAGGTCACTATGGAGCCTACAGTACAGACAATGAGCCAGTGGAGTCCCAGCGCCTGTGCCATTTGCGCCCAGCAGGTTTCAGTGCCATGCAGGAGCAGTATCATCACCACCACCATTACCCGCATGGCACATTACGCCGAGCTGGTACTCCGAGTGTGCCACCTAAACCTGCCCAGAGAGAGGAGGAAGGGACAGTGCCACACCCGGTGCCCCTTCCTCGCCGAATATTTCCTCCTCATCGTGCCACCTGGGAGCAGGGCATTCGAGAGGAGCAAGAGGAGAATGCAGGATGAAGACAAACAAAGAGTATGGCAGAGACAGGTTGTAACAGAAAGGCTCATCCAAGTGCTACAATCTTAAACCATGTGTTAAGCTGAACTGCATGTGAAGGTTATCCTGGTGTTTGGAGGCTTTGTGTTGATGTTTCATTCTTATAGCTTACATGACAGCAGCCTCTAGACCAGGACGTCCCTTGCACTGCAGCCTCTAGAGACCATTAAACCATGCTTCAGCTTGCAGTTATATGCTTACAAATCATACTCTGGTGTTAAAAATGTCTGTGAGCATGGTTTTTGTACCATTTTAAAAGAAAATCTATATTTTGTGAGTATAGTGAAGATATAATATAGACAATCCCTGTAGTCTCCTTGCTTAGTGTGGTCTTTTAAAGTAAAGAAAAGAAGAGGCCTTCCTCCTTAAGTGCAATGCTTCGAAATGACAGCACAGCCCATTCTGAGTGCGTAATCAATCTTCCAGACCATGCACATCCTCAATATTTATATATAACTCAGAACATTTCTGTGTCTACTTTACATATACATGGTCTAGCAAATAACGTCCTATCTATAGATGAAAATATACCATAAATACATCATTTCTTTTTTCTTTCATCACATCTTTTTTTTTAATGCTCCCTTATCCTACGTCAGTCCCACAAATATTTTCTTTCAATATTCTTTGTGGATGACTTTAACTACTTCATTTTTTCATTCATTCACTTTCCAAATCACTTAATCCTATTAGGGTCGTGGAGAGGATGGAGCTGACTCTGGATGAAGGTGGGGTACACCTTCAGCGGCTCAGCTCTCCATCAAAGAGCCAACACACACACACACACACACACACACACACACACACACAAAACCATCCACATTCACACTCACATAAAGGAGCAATTTGGAACAGCAAAATTAGCCAAATTTGCATGTATTTGGACAGTGGGAGGAAACCAGTGTGCAGATTCAACATTTCAGTATATATTACAAGGGAACAAAAAAGCAAACTAAAATAACATTCAGAAAGCTCACATGTGCTTCCTGATGTCTTTTAAAACTCAAAGTTTGAACAAAGCACCTTTTTAACCTTAAAACACAAGTGCCATATGGGGTAGCTTAGCATTTTGTTGAATTTCTAGGATTTACGAATCAGCAGCCTTCACTTACCATGAGTGTTTTGATTCAAGTATTATTTACTCCAGTTAATGGGTTTAGTATGTGCTATATGGGAACAGCGTGATCTGACTGGTCTGCTATCTTGGGATTCTAAATTATTATGCTCTCTCCCTCTCTCCCTCGCTCTCATTTGCCAAACTGCTTAATTCTCTTGGGTCATGGGGAGGTTGGAGCCTATCTCAGCCAACTCTGGATGAAGGTGGGGTACAACCTGAACAGATTATCAGTCCATCAAAGGGCCAACACACACACACACACAACCATTCCCACACACACATTCACACCTTTGAAACAACCAATTAGCCTATTGTGCATGTCTTTGGACTGTGAGAGGAAGCCGGAGTACCCGGAGGTAACCCACGCTAGCACAGGGAGAACATGCAAACTTTGGATAGAAACGCCCTCACCAAACCTGGGACTTGAACCCAGGACCTTTTTTCTGTGAGCTGACGTTCTAATCACTACTCTAACCATGCCGCCTCTGTTATTTAGTGCAGTTGTAAATAGTACTAGCTGTTATATCTGCTACACAAGCACACAGACCTCTCATAAATAACTTCATTCATGAAGATTGTGAATATGTAACCTTGATTGTTAAGCATACAAACCAGCACTCAATACCTCTCATAATAATAATGTGGCACACAGATTGATGATTGCAGTAAACTGTTATCCAGAAGGTGTTCAGGTCGATAATGATCGAGAGATTTAACCAGTTCTCATGTCTGGATTACTCAACATGGATGGTAAAAAATACCCGAATTTATTTCTCCTTATCTATTTCTTTTACCCTCAGTTAAGTTTAAAACAAATTCTGTGTAATTTTACAATGTCACTGGAACAATCCCCCTCCAATGCAATCCTGTTCCTAATCAACATGCAGGTACAGAAGCTCAGGTGTGTTTTTGAGTATGCTAATAAGCACGGTGGCTACAGGGAAACCACGCCAAAAACGTACACTACACACTATTACAATGTACATTCACTCACTGTACATACAGATATAATAATACAGCCTGGTGATACATGCTTTTGAATAATCCCACTCTTGAAGCTGATGTATCTTTGTTTCATGTACATAATCAAGAAGTTACATATGAAGATTATCGGAATTTCATATTTATACTGGACAAGTTACAATAGCTTGTGATTGTCTCATTTGTTCTAGACTTGAGATATTAAGTCTAAAAGGGGAAAAAAAATCATTTATACTCTTTTCAATGTGCCCTCTTGTACATATCGTGAATGCATGAATAAACAGTGTTATGAATTTGTTTCACTTTGTATTTTTATTTCTATATGATTAGAGATCTCTTTATAATATAATAATTAACTAAGAGACTTGTTTACTAAACTAATTGTTAAACCAGACATAGCTCTCTTTTCACATTAATGCTGTACCTGGTAAGTGAACAGACAGCTAGATTAGTAGTAATAGTAATATTAATAAGAGGAAGAAGAAGAAGAAAAAGATTATAGTTGTTGTTGTTGTTGTTGTTGTTATTATTATTGTTATTATTATTATTATTATTATTATTATTATTCATTAATTAATTTGCCGAACCATTGCTGATTTTTGTCAAGAGCAGGCTACATAGCCGTCAGCGTGTTTCTGCCCTGCGATGGCCTGGCGAGCTGTCCAGGGTGTACTCTGCCCTCACCCAGAGTCGGCTGAGATGGGCGCCAGCCTCCCTGCGACCCTAATTAGGATTAAGCAGTTCAGAAAATGAACGATGAATGAATTTACCAAACTGCCTAATCCTATTAGGGACGTGGGGAGGCTAAAGCCTTTTTCAGCCAACTCTGGGCAAAGACAGGGTTCACCATAAACAGCTTGCAAGTCCATTGCAGGCCAACACACCCACACACAACCATTCACACTCAAAACTAGGGCCAATTTGGAACAGCCAGTTAGCCTAATGGGTGTCTAAGGGATGTTTTTGAACTGTGGGAGGTAACAGGAGTACCCAGAGGAAAAGTACAATCTCCGGGAGAACATGCAAACTGCACACAGAAATGCCTGAGCTGAGCCCGAACCTAGGACCTTCTTGCTGTGAGGTGATGTATTATTATTATTATTATTATTATTATTAAATTTTTCACTCATTCATTTGCTGAACCGTTAAATCTTACTAGGGTCATGGGAGGCTAAAGCCTATCTCAGCCACTGCTGAGTGAAGGCAGAATGAACAACTCACCAGTCCAACACCCAAATAACCATTCACAGTGACATGTAGGGACAATTTAGAGCAGACAATTGGCCAAATGTGAATGTCTTTGGACTGTGGGAGGAAACTGGAGTACCTGGAGGAAACCGACTGAAGTACTCCACACAGAAAAGTCCTCGCCGATCCTGGGACTCAAACCCAGGACCTTCTTGCTGGGTTCTAATTATTATTATTGTTGTTGTTATTATTATTATTATTATTATTATTTATTTATTTATATTATTATTATTTAATATTATAAACGTTGTTGTTAATGATAATAATAATAACAATAATAATAATAATAATAGTGGTGGTAGTAGTATAAAAATAATGTTCTTTTCTTTAGTGTTCACATCTTTAAACATTGATCCAACAAACTATACAGCAATAACAACTTTTTCTTTTTTTTACCATTATCACTTAATGATGTCCCATTTAAAATAAAATCTAAATGGTTTAATGTTATGAAATGTTTCAAAATTGCCAGCAGAAAAACAATATGAAAATGAACTTAATAAGCTTTATATGCATCCATTATCTATACCTATTATGTAGCGGAGGAAGCTGAAAATTGAACAGGTCATTACCGCAGGGCTAGTACAGACATTAGCAACCATTTACACTCACATTTACACCTATGAGCAATTTAAAGTAGCCAGTTAGCCTAATCTGCATGTCTTCTGACTGTGTGAGGGACTATGTGAGGTAGTACCTCAAGAAAACCTTCACATGGACAGATATGGTGTCTCACCATAGTAATTTATACAGTGTTTAAAAATATAAAAAGTATCATATCTCTACAACCATCCACTGATACCTCTGCAACCATCCTCCAATATCTCTACAATCATCCACTGATATCTCTGCAACCATCCTCCAATATCTCTACAACCATCCACTGATATCCCTACAATCAACCACTGTTATGTCGACAACCATCCACTGATATCTCTGCAACCATCCTCCAATATCTCTACAACCATCCACTGATATCCCTACAATCAACCACTGTT
>JAQMYF010000012.1:16575331-16585754 GCA_030014195.1 Neosilurus mollespiculum | reverse complement strand
AGATAACAGGTCTATTGTGCATAATGTGAGGTAGTGAGGTAGTGCAAGTGTGCAGGGTAAAGAGAAATGTGCAGTCCCTGAGATCTGTGTGCAAAAAAATGTGTCAGATGCTGAAGGGGGGGGCATGGGGGTGTGTTGGCAAAGTCTGTGGTAGGAGGCTGAGTGGGGAGAATAGGGAAGAGTAGGGAGGGAGTTGAGCCTCCTGACCACCTGGTGGATGAAACTGTCCTTGAGCCTGCTGGTCCTGGCCCGAAGACTCTGCAGTCTCCTCCCTGATGGTATCAGGTTGAAGAAGCTGTGAGATGGGTGGGTGGGGTCATCTACAATCCTGATGGCTTTGCAGGTGAGGGGGTGTTGTAAATGTCCATAAGGGAAGGGAAAGAGGCACCAATGATCCTCTCAGCTGCTCTCACCATGCGCTGCAGAGTCTCACGGCAGGACATGGTGCAGGAGCCGTACCACACAGTGATGCAGTTGGTCAGGATACTCTCGATGGTGCCTCTGTAGAAGGTGTGCATGATGGGGGCTGGGGCTCTTGCTCTTCTTAGTTTGTGGAGGAAGTACAGGCGCTGTTGGGCTTTTTTGGCCAGCGAAGCAGTGTTGTTGCTCCAGGACAGGTCTTCGGAGATGTGCACCCCCAGGAACTTTGTGCTGCTCACACTCACCACTGCAGAACCGTTGATAGTAAGGGGAGCATGCTGGGTCTGCACTCTCCTGAAGTCCACAACAATCTCCTTCGTCTTCTCCACATTCAGGCAGAGATTATTGTCCTTGCACCACACGGCCAGGTGGCTCACCTCGCTCCTGTATATTGTCTCATCGTTGTTGTTGATGAGACCCACCATGGTCATGCCGTCCGCAAACTTAATGAAGAGGTTGGAGTTGTGAGTCAGTGTACAGTTGTGGGTCAGCAGAGTGAAGAGGAGGGGGCTTAGCACACATCCTTGGGGGGCCCCTGTTCAGCGTGATGGTTCTGGAGGTGTTGCTGCCGACCCGAACTGCCTGTGTTCTCCCCGTCAGTAAATCCAGCAGCCAGTTGCACAGAGAGCCCCAGCTGGTCCAGTTTATGAATGAGGTGCTGGGGGATGATCGTATTAAATGCTGAGCTGAAGTCGAACAGCATTCTTACATGGGAGTCTTTAGTCTCCAGGTGGGTGAGAGCTGAGTGGAGGGCAGTGGAGATAGCATCATCGGTCGAGCGACTGGACCAATATGTGAACTGAAAAGGGTCTAGGGCGGACCTCAATTTCCTCAAATGTTTTAAAACAAAGTAACAGTTTACTCCAGGATAGAGCTCAGTGTGGGTAAACAGGAAATTCATGATGTTTGTAAACACATCAGGAAACGTCATGTACAAATATAAAAATGAGGTAAGATGTTGTTACTTTTATACATTATAATACCACTGTTCAGAATTCTTATTTGGTTTAAAAGGTTAAGCTACTAAAATTTGACTATAACAGAACTCAAATCAATCATCTAAAACAGAAATCAATCATCAGGCCTAACTGAGCAAGGCATCATACTTAATGCTCTGCTGACAGTGTAGGCTGATATAGGCGCCAGCCATCACGCAAGCTCCTGGATGGCTGAGCTTCTCACCCTATCTCTAAGGGAGAGCCCCACCACCCTGCCAAGGAAGCTCATTTCAGCCGCCTGTATCTGCAATCTTGTTCTTTTGGTTACTACCCAAAGCTTGTGAACATAGGTGAGGGTTGGAACGTAGATCAACTGGTAAATTGAGAGCTTTGCCTTCCAGCTCAGCTCCCTATTCATCACGACGGACCAGTACAAGCCCTGCTTTACAGTAGAGGCTGCACCAATCCACTTGTCGATCTCCCGTTCCATTCTTCCCTCACCCGTAAACAAGACCCTGAGATACTTAAACTCCTCCACTTGAGGCAGGACTTCGTTCCAGACCCGGAGGGTGCATGCTGAGAACCATGGCCTCAGACTTGGAGGTGCTGATTCTCATCCCAGCCGCTTCGCACTCAGCTGCGAATTGTCGAGGTGAGCAGCTCCCCACTTGCATTGTAAACAATATTTGTGGAGAACTGCTTCCCCCTCCTGAGGCATCAGATTGTGGTCCAGAACCTTTTCGAGGCCAACCGATAGTCGCTTTCCAGGCCCTCACGGAACTCCTCCCATACCCGAGATTTTGCATTGGGGACAGCCCGGGCAGCAGCACGTTTGGCCTGCTGGTACCTGTCTGCTGCCTCGGGAGTCCCACAGGCCAAAAAGACCAGATAGGCCTTGCACTTATGGACACCCTTATGTTCGAACACGGTGTTCGTGATGGACAAACCCTGACGAGCACAGAAGTCCAACAAAGAAACACCATTCAGGTTCAGATCAGAGAGGCCGTACCTACCAATCACACCCTTCCAGGTCACACTGTCATTGCCCACATGGGCATTGAAGTCTCCCAGGAGGACGAGAGAGTCCCCAGGGAGAGCAATCTTTAACACCCCCCTAGGGTGGGTAGTCTGAACTGTCATTAGGTGCATGAGCACAAACCACAGTCAGGACCCATCCCCCCACCAGGAGGCGGAGGGAAGCTACCCTTTCCTCAACCGGGGAGAATCCTAAAATGTGGGCACCGAGACGGGTGGCAACAAGAATGTCCACACTGGCTCGCCGCCTCTCCCCATGAGCAACTCCAGAATGGAATAAGGTCCAGCCCCTCTCAAGATGGGTGGTTCCAGAGCCCAAGCTATGTGCCGAGGTGAGTCCGACTATATCTAGTCGGTATCTCTCAACCTCGCCCACCAGCTCAGGCTATTTCCCCGCCAGAGAGGTGACATTCCATGTTCCAAGAGCCAGAGTCAGTAGCCGAACATCAGTCCAACAGAACCCAACTCACAATGCACCTGACCCCTATTGCCCCGCCCATAGGTGGTGGGTCCATGGGAGGGTGGACCCATGTCTCCTTTTCGGGCTGGGCTCGGCCGGGCTCCATGGGCAGAAGCCCAACCACCAGGCGCTCGTCTTCGAGCCCCTCCCCCAGGCCTGGCTCTAGGGGTGGACCCCAGTAACCCACGTCCTCGCAAGGGAAACTGAGTACTTGACTTTCTATCCATAAGGGTCTTCTAGGACCTGTTTGTCTTGGGTGACCCTTCCAGGGGCATAATGCCCCCGACAACATAACTCCTATGGTCATTAGGACAAACAAATCCCTCCACCAAAATAAGGTGGCAATTCAAGGAGGGGTTTTACCTTAATCTGCATATTATAATTTCTAATTAACCCAAAAAAATTCAGCTGAGAAAAAACAAATGTTGGTACTTTTTCATTTTTAACACCTGATTTTCTTTGCAAATTTTTGTACATGCATCATTACAGATATAAAGAAAATGGCAGAGAACCTCACCTGGACACTCAACACCTGCTCCATTACCAATAAAGCCCAGCAGCGCCTCTACTTCCTGAGGAGGCTGAGGAAAGCCCATCTCCCTTCCCCCATCCTGACTGTTTTCTACAGAGTGACCATCGAGAGCATCCTGAGCAGATGCATCACTGCCTGGTTTGGGAACTGCACCGTCTCGGATCGTAAGACCCTTCAGCGAATAGTGAGGACAGCTGAAAAGATCATCGGAGTCTCTCTTCTGGATGACCCCACACACTCTTAACACACACTCTTCACCCTCCTGCAATCTAAAAAGAGGTACCAGAGCATCCAGGCCCGCACAACCAGACTGCGTAACAGTTTCTTTCAAGCCATCAGGCTCCTCAACACCCAGGACTGAATTACACAAATATCTCTTACTCTCTCACACACATGCACACACATAGACACCCAGAACTGTACAAGACTAAAAGAATTGAACTGTACAAAACTCTCTGTCCCTCTCACACATACGCTCTCTCTCTCTCTCTCTCACTTTCTCCTGTGTGGACACACACACATTTTATATTGTTCATTATTTATTGCACTACCTCAACCCTGTTATTATTTCATTACGCTGCGATGTTTATATTTATATCTATGCCTATATTCTATTTGCACTACCTCAACCGCTGCTACTCTGTACATCATTTCATTTTTTTATTCCATCTCATCTTTTTCTTTCAGTGATAAGTGTCTCATTCTGTATTGTCTTTTCTTTTTGTACTGTTTTTGCATTGTATTGTCTTTGCACTGATGCACATAGTTGCACACTTTGCACTTTATGTGACTATTGCAAAAACCTTGGTCCTAGCTCTATGTTGTTGTTTTTATTTATTTTTTTTTCAAATTTGATCTTTGTTGTACGTTTATGTAGCACCTGGTCCTTGAGAAACGTTTTGTATCACTATGTACTGCGTCAGCTATATGTGGTTGAAATGACAATAAAGTTTCTTAAACTTAAACTTGAACTTGAAAATAAATGACAGGCAGTAACCTAGGCAACCTAGCATGTTTTAACTTGAGAAAGATTACAGGTTGAAATTTGGTGTGAACATGCTTCTGAACCATTCGCCCTCACTCCTGCATTCAGTGAAACAGCAGTGCTAGGCCACAGAGTTTTACATATGCATGTTCATTCCTGAGCTCAGTGTCATGTGATTTAAATAGAAGACATTTATGAAACATGAATAAATCTTCTATATACGAGGCGTGAGCAAACAGTTTCTGGACTCTTCCTGTAAAGCAAATGAACTGAAGAATAGTCATGAGTGAGCAGTAAGGTGAGTATCTCACTGAGCGATGAACATGTGGTGAAACTGGTGACTAACTTTTTTGATGTCTTTGAACTCTTCACCAAATATTGATAAGTATTCTGGTAAGAAGTTGATGAACAATTCGCGAACAGAATTCGTGAATCCCTGCGAACAATCAACGACATTCAATGAATTTTGACACGAGGCAACTGTGTGAACTGTTTGTGTGATGCTTATGTGAACACAGATTTTCACCATTTGCAAAGTATTCTGCAACAAGCTGCCAGATTCCTGAGGGAGCTGAACGATTAAAGAATACTTGATCACAAAAGATGTCTGCAGACTGTTCAGAGAACAGCTGGTGGCAAATGTTTGCAAAAAGACATGTTCGCCAAAGATTCCCCAAAATTTTGATAAATTAAAACTCCTTGACCAATGAAAGTGAAATCGGTGAATGGATGGTGAATGTGAAAGACTTTTTGCAGAATAATTGGCTGTTTGTATGCCCAGCGAGCTCAACCTTTAGCCCTCATTAGTTACTATGTTACAGCATGGTATACACTTTTTTGTGATAAACATACAAATCAGCATTTGCAGTCTGAACGGGAAAGAAGACTCTTGAAATACTTCAGCAGGTCATCAAAAATGAAACAATGATCTGTGTAAAGTGACATTTACATTCCATGCATGGCAAGACTTCACTGGAGGATGACCTTCTACCCCATTTGACTAACGAATTTCCTTTTTGTTTCGTAATAACATCACAGATATATATGTTGTTACAAAAAAAGTGTGTATCACGGGTCCTGATTTCATCGGTGCAACAACACATGACATACTGAGCTGCAAGACTGTTATAGCTATTACCATGCTTTGATTGGAACAACCCTGGAACTTTTTGATTGCACTTCAAGAACCGGATATATGCAGCAAACATTTACCTGATTATGACCAGTTTGAAAAAGTTCATTCACAAAAATATGAGTTCATGTCAGTTTAACGTTTTCCATTCAGTTCCCAGGAATATTAAATAAAGATGAAATACAGTGGTATAGTGGTACAGTGGAAATAAAACGGAATCAACCACAATGTCTTTCTGAAACCATTTGTTTACTCCTGCACAGGGCGCCATGATGCATGCACGTTAAGCTTATTTGCTTCTCCAAATTACCCCTAGGTGTTAGTGTGAATATTTGGGTGAGTGTTGCCCTGCTGTGGTGTGGTGAGCTGTTCAGGGTATACCACGCCTATGCTCAGTGTCGGTTGGGATAGGCTCCAGCCTCCGACCCAAATAAGATTAAGTGGTTCAGCAAATGAGTGAGTGGACATGTTAGACACACACGTAAGATTTGCGGTCACTGAGGCTGAAATCCTAAAACTTCAACAAAATGCCAGCATAAATAAACTAGTTATGAGTCCATTTCCATCCAAACTTAAATGTTTGAATTTACTGTTTAATTTAAAGTGGTTTGCACAGCAAGACGTGATTTCAAACAGAAATACAACAAATGGAGAAACAAGTGTTTAAGGCAAGTTACCTTTGTAAAAGGGCAGAACGAATTTTAAAGCTTTGAGATGAACCAATTACCTGTTTTCCATCACAGACAGTCCAAAATTCACTGAAGCCTATAAAACGCTAAGCTAATTTTTAAATGCATTAAACAAGCCTGGAGAAACAACAGTCCATAAAAATCCCCTGAGCCCACATAGGTCATATAAAGCTTGTATAAAGTGAGCCAGTGAGTTGGTTGAGGTAAACTCTTAAGATCCATCCAGACTACAACACACAGCCTGTTGTTTTTTTTTTGTATTTTTGTTTTCTACTATGTATATGGACCTGAAGAAAGTGGACTGTTTAAAACTGAGTAAAATCTCTGTTACTTGGGAAGACCTTTTTGAGTGTGATAGTAAATCTCAGGGCTGCATTAGAAACAAAAAACAACCACAGAGGGCTGAATGGAGGAGATGGTTCCACTAATAATTCTTCAGACAGAAGAAAAAGGCTCACCACAATGCACTTTGTTTCCGAAAGTGTATCCAGGCTGTGAATTAACCATTTAATTAACTTATACATGTATGTTGGGTTGAAATTGTAGCTCTAAAGTTATTGGTTAGCACTAGCACTAGCACAGCAATGAATAGATCTGATCGACAAGCAGGAGTGCTGACCTCATCTTCTATTGTAATGGTTAAAAAAATCTATAAATAAATAGCATAAATGAAATAAAATAGTGTCCTTTTTTGCTAATGTGCCTGTATAATGTCTACTAAAATAATTATGCACCTCAGGCTCGGGGCACTCCCGTCTGTGGTGCAAGTGTTAATTATTAAAAGTTAGACTTGTTTTTTTAGACAATTTATATGCTAGCCACTGAAATTGATGCTAGTTTCATTTTACATAAACAAAAAACAAACAACCCCCTCTCCACTTAGTTAAATATAGCCAGTTAATGTTAAGCAATTTAGAGATTTCAAATTATATGATGTTCAACAAACCTCATTTTTATATAAGTTGTTGCTCCCTCTAGCATGTAGATACAAGCTTTGGTGCTAACTACATCATACAGTATGACAAGGTAATTAAAACTGGTGATTCTTAATAGTTTTTTAAATCTACATTGATGAACTTGAATAGCTAATAAACATGACTGAATGCTAAAGTGTACCCATTCGACGTATAGTCACTGGCTGATTTGTAACAAGTACTTTGTATGTCTAAGTTAAAATCTACAGCATAGAAAGTTTGTTTTTTTTCCCTGGAAATACAAAGTATAATTATGTAAAAACAACACATGGTATAGTATTGAAGTAGAATTACTCAGGTTACTATTCTCCACCCCTGCTCTACATGGAAAAAAATGAAAAAGACCATGGTTATCAGGGATTCAAATTAAAACTGGTTTCTTAATTTTTCCATAGTTATATTTCACTCGTGTTGGTTAATGCTCACATTTCATAACCTCTCTTTTGGTCAGAACTATAATTGTTCATACATTTATTATACAATCGCTTACATTTGAACATTTGTTTGAAAGAGGCGACAGCATTTGTTAAAAAGTTAATTTCATTAAAATCTTTAGATTAATTTCTTTCTGTGTGTAAATTCTTTAGCAAATTTGTTTACTATGTAAAGCTGTTTTGTGACAATGCTATAAATAACGTGCTATACAAATAAAACTGAATTAAATTGAAACTGAGTTAAAATTTTACCCTGATAGCTTCTGTTTCAACCATTATGAGAAGTTATTTGGAAACTGAGTCTCAGAATGATGATGTCATCAAGGTACATGTTACCATGTACAAGTATAGGACTTTGATACATTCATGCTATTTATTAACAGATTTGGGTTGGAGGTGTCAAAAGGTTTAGATTAAAATCATTAACTTTGCAGTGGGAAACTATATATACACCAGGATTCATATATTTAAATACAAACAACTGAAATACTAAAAGAACTATACTGTTAACTTGGGCACTGATGTCATCATTCTGAGACTCAGAATGAGAGTTTTTCAAAAGATTCAGTTTTCAAAAATCATTAAAATAGCGATGGGAGTTCCTAAAACGAATGACGAAGGAAAGCGAATGACGAATGACAACAGCAAGAATAACGGGAATGACGAATGGTGGGCAGTACCACACATATCACCTTCTCCTTCACCATGCCAAAAAGCGAATGACAGATTTAACACATAGAATAACACATTTTTACCTGTAAAATTGTTCATATTACCTTGTCCTTCACCATGCCACATCTGTCAAGTTAAATCTGTCATTCGCTTTTTGGCATGGTGAAGGAGAAGGTGATATGTGTGGTACTGCCCACCATTCATTATTCCTGTTATTCTTGCTGTTGTCATTCGTCATTCGCTTTCCTTCGTCATTCGTTTTTAGGGACTCCCATTATCGGTCTAAGATTTTGCACACAGACAGAATTTATTATAAAGTTTTGACTCACATTCAACAAGAGCTGTCTTCCCCTTTAATTATCTTGAGCATCACCTGATAAATAACATAAAAACTCATTCAGATAAAACTTCTCAGACTTCCAAACAGTGCAAGTCTTAGTTAGCCTCAACATGTACAGTAGCCTAAGAGAGTTCATAGTTCATTTCCTCCACAGACTTGTTAGAACACTCAGTTGTCTGTTTTTAAATAAAATATTCAGCATAAGGATTTTTCTCACTTTGTCCATATTTCTAGTCACAATCCCATATACTACAATCCATAGACAGCCTCAAAGTGAGAAAAAGTTGCTGCCAATATTAGCTGATGGCCCATCCTGTCCATTTAAAGTCATGGTTCTTATAAATAAACAAAATTTACTACATTCTTCAACATGAGTCTTCTGTCACTGGTCTATCACTGTTATCACATCATCGTGATTGTCGCAAATATGACTGTTACGCTCTGATCTTGGTTTTCCCTTGTCTATGACAAGACAAGATTCATTAGTGCCACCTTGTGGGCTGGAGGACACATACTGAGACAGGAAGCTATATCCTGCCTGCTGTGGAATTCTTTGGGGCATTTGGGTGGATGGGTATGTACTTAGTGGTTGCCCATATTGTGACTGAAACATTGGTGCCAACAGGCCAGGTACTGCCTCATGCCTCATCAGGTGTGATGAAGGAACTAAATTAGAGGAGGAGGAAGTTGCTGTGGTATTAGTGGTGGTACTGGTGGATGTTGTGGCGGACATGTGTAAAGCTGTTTCTCGAAGGCTGTAGGTATCTGGAAACATTTGGAACATGAGTTGGTTCTCAGGTATGGGAAGTTGAGGTTGGAAGTAGGGTGAACACACAAACTTGAGGGAGCTCAGAAGGGAACGGTTTACACCAGGATTGATGTTGGAATTCAGTCCATAAGGGCCTGTGAATGGATAACTCTCTCCTGAAGATGGAACAGAACCTCTTCGTTCCAGAGTTGCCTGTTTGGAAGAATATTCATTAGCAGAAGGTGAAGTTGATTTGCGCTTTGTGCCTCTTAAGTCCAGGGGCACCTCCATGCCTGGTGAGGCAGTGGTGTTTTGTGGTGAAATCATAATAACTCCTCTTTCTTTAGTGGTCTCCTGATTGGCTGCTCCTGAGGGTGGCAGAGATGACACTTTGGTGTTATGCTGAAGCTGACTTGGGATTTCTGGTGTATATGAGACACATTGGGTCATGGCTTTGGGAGTTAGGACTTTTGGTGTATCATAAGGGGACACACTCCCACTGGTGTTCTTACTTATAGAGCTGTCCTGTAAGGGTGTCATGTCTAGGAGAGAATAAGAAAATGTTTCAATAATACAGTGATAGGGATCAGAGCTGAAGGAGGGATTTATATTAAACACTCTTTTCTCTTTTCTAATAATACAAGTGAAGCAGCAGGAGTACAACAATAGCTAGGAAGTACCTTTCTTTGTGTTTGTACACTCTTCAATTTGTTTGGATTTTCTCATGGAACGGATGGCAAAGATTCTTCCATCTGATGTGCAAATATAAGTTCCTGAAAACAAAGATTCATGTTAATACACTGCCCCACCACAAAAAAAGTCCTGCACTCTAATATTTTGTCGAACTGCCTTTAGCCACGATTACAGCGTGTATTCGTCATGACATTGTTACAACAAACTTAAGCAACATCACAACATTTATTTCCATGCAAGTCAAGTCAAGTCAAGTCAGTTTATTTGTATAGCGCTTTTTACAATTGACATTGACACAAAGCAGCTTTACATAGTACAATTAAATTAGGGAGGAATCTAAAAATTCTCTACAACCCCCTACACATCCCTAA
>JAQMYF010000012.1:16548559-16560391 GCA_030014195.1 Neosilurus mollespiculum | reverse complement strand
AGGAAATAAAAAATCTAATAAAAGTACAATATAAAATATACATATAAACAATCCATAGAGAACCAATAGGAATCTAGAAATCTATAAGACACTGAGGAAGTATAATTGGCAGGGGTCCACAACAAATTTTAAGTTAGTGAAGTACCAATCAATCAATAAAGTAAATTAGTAAACTAATCTAAACTATTATGAGTAATATAAATAATTTGGTAGATGTAGTTGTGATACAGTAAAATAGTAGTAGTGTGAATATGTGTATGAAAAGTATAATATTAAAAAGATCTTGAAAAAAACCCCCAATAAATTAGCATTTGTGATATATAATATGGTGCAACCTGAAAGAATAATGTACTTAGTTCCAAATTCTGTTACATGTTATTCAGGTGTGAAGGATAAATGTGCAAGAATGTGATCAGTCTAGGACAGGGGTCTCAAACCCATTCCACAAAGTGCCGTAGTGGCTGCAGGCTTTTGTTTCAACTAAGCAGCAGCACACCTGACTTGGCTCATTTAATCAACTGATCTGTTTAAAACACTTGATTGGTGAAGAATGAGTTTAAGACCCCTGGTCTAGGACCTCCTGTATCACTCCTTATCACAGCTAGGTTAAATAAGTCAACTTAGAAAAGCTTAGAATAAACTTTTGTAATGGCTTAAAATGTTATAGAGAGGGTATATGACATTGTCCATGATTATCTTCTGTTTGGGCAGGATTCTGTCCTATACCACCTCCTCCAGTGTGGCGAGTTGGTCCCTAGTTTGAGTCCCACCAGTTTGAGTCCCTAGATTTGAGTCCCTCAAAATGAATGAAAATACAAAAGGGGAAACTCTTTCTGGCAAGTACTGATTATCCTCCACATGTGACAACATTTCTCATGTATTCATCGTTCTTCATCAAGCATGACATGGAATCTTACAAAAGGAAAAATGTGTTATTGTCTGATGAGCCAAGGTTGAACATTTTGGCCATAGTTCCTAAAGATTGTTTGATGTAAAAACAAGTTTGATGGAAAAACAACATCGCACATCACCAAAAAAAAAAAATTATAACCATGGTGAAACATGGTGGTGGCAGTATTGTGCTGTGGGGCTGATTTTCTTCAGCTAGAACTGGGGTGTTACTAAAGGAGGAGAAAATTATGAACGTTAGTCAATTTTGACTCAAAATCTTCAGGCTTTCTAAACTTCTTCTAAACAACTGAAGATAAAGAGGCATTTCATCTTTCAGCATGTCAATGACCAAAGCATACCTTCATGCAACCAGGTTATTGTACATTTTTCCCCATAATTTTTTTTTTCAGAAAAATTGTAAGGATTATATAGTGAAACACAGAAAAGAATTCTCAAATAATTTACCTGGTCTTATTTTTTTTACATCATAGAAACCTGGCATTTTATCAGAGATATTTAGACTTTTGATGTTCACTGTATATCACGTTTGTGATTAGAATATCTATTTTTTACATTATCACAGACTTTTCTTTGCATGTTTGTGAAATTATACTCAACACAAGTAAAATACACCTACTATCTTCACCAGATGGCAGGACCAGCAGATGGCAATAGAGAGGATTATTATTATTTTTTTATTATTTTTATTATTATTATTATTATTATTATTATTATTATTATTATTATGTGGGTCCTTACTATTCACCCCATAAAAATTGTTCTCTTTATTTTTTCTTTTTCTTCTCATGCATTGTATGTATCAAAATCGCTCTCTCTCTCTTTCTCTCTCTCTCTCTCTCTCTTTCTCTTTTCATTTGAATGTACAAATTCTCTGGGCCTATATGTCTTGATATAATAACGTGTACTAAAGTTATTATGCATTTACAACATACAATATATGAAGAGTTCTTTTCCAAAACACCATAAATCCATTTCAATTATTTGAAGAGAAATAAGATTTTTCTTTCTAGACTACACAATTTTAATTAACAAGAATTCAACCACAGGTGAGTCTAATTATCTATTAAACAGGTGTCTAGAAGACAACAGACCATAAAAGGGCATTACTTAACAAAGAAAACCCCTTCCCATTTCATGCTGTTAGCAATGGCAACACATGGAAGAGAACATTTTACATTTTACAGCATTTTGGCAGATGCTCTTATCCAGAGCGACTTACAATTATCATTTTTATACAACTGAGCAATTGAGAGTTAAGGGCCTTGCTCAAGGGCCCAACAGTGGTGATAGTGGGGATTGAACCGCTGACTTTCGGATCAGTAATCGATCACCTTATCCACTAAGCCACCACTGCCCTGAGAAATGTCACAAGACCTGAGAAAGAAAATAATTTCTTTACATGAGAAAGGTGAAGGCTACAAGAAGATCAGCAAAGCTTTACTGATCAGTCAGGATGCTGTGGCAAAAATGATACAAAAATTTTTTAAATATGGAACTGCAACCATCTCACAGATATGTACAGGATGTCCACAGAAGTTAACACCTAGATAGTCATCTTCTGATGAGAAGCAATTAGCTAAAAAAATAGAAAGACTGTTTCCCATGTCCACAAGGCGTACACTGCAGAGGAATGGCATGCACAGGTGTCATCCACGAAAGAAGCCTCTCCTAAAGCCCATGCACAAAAAAGGCCGCCTGGGATTTGCCAGGGCCCATGCTGAAAAAAAAGAAAGACCTACTGGAATACAAAGAAAAATGCATGATGCCTACAGTGAAACATGGTGGTGGCAGTGTCCTTATGTGGGGATGCATGAGTGCTGCTTGTGTCAGAGAGGCGTATTTCATTGATGGTTTTATGAATTCACAGATCTGTTGATCTACTGATCATGTTCTGCTCTATATTGAAAGTTAAGATGCTACCATCACTCTATGCCCTTGGTCGTCATGCACTTTTAAAACATGACAATGATCCAAATCACACTTCTAGTGAGAGTGAGAGAGAGACAGAGACAGAGAGAGAGCGTGCTCAGCATAAATGAGTACACCCCCTTTGAAAAGTAAGATTTTATATATATATAAATATATATAAAATCTCAGCACAGTAATGTATGCAACAAAAAAACCCTCTGCCATCACCACCACTAATAAAAAGAACAAAAATAATCTACTAACAACCATCCGAAAAGTGATATTGAGTTCAGAGTGATGAAGATATATAAATATTTAATTTTAGTATTTCATATATGGATGGTAGAGAGGGGTAGAAATAGCCCAAAATTCCCATCATCTTCATCCGCTTGTTTCGTGGTCAGGTCGCGGGGCCAGCAGCCTAAACAGTGAGGTTCAGAATTCCCTCTCCCCAGCCACTTCCTCCAGCTCTTCCGGGGGGGCGCCAAGGCGTTCCCAGACTTAGTCCCCCCAGCGTGTTCTCGGTCAACCTCGGGGTCTTTTCCCGGTTGGACATGCCTGGAACACCACAACAGGGAGGCGTTAGGGGGGCATTCTAATCAGATGCCCGAGCCACCTCAACAGGCTCCTCTCAACATGGAGGAGCAGCAGTTCTACTCTGAGCTCCTCCTTAGCACACCCTATCTCTAAAGGAGAGCCCTGCCACCTTGCGAAGGAAGCACATTTCAGCCACTTGTATTCATGATCTTGTTTTTTTGGTCAATACCCAAAGCTCGTGACCATAGGTGAGGGTAAGAACGTAAATCGACTGGTAAATCAAGAGCCTAGCCATCTGGCTCAGCTCCCTCTTCACCATAACAGACCAGTACAAGCTTCGCTTTACAGCAGGGGCTGCACCGTTCCGCCTGTTGATCTTCTGCTCCATCTTTCCCTCACTTGTGAACAAGACCCAGAGATACCTGAACTCCTCCACTTGGGGCAGGACCTCATTCCAGACCCAAAGGGTGCATTCTACCCTTTTCTGGCTGAGAACCATGGCCTCAGACTTGGAGGTTCTGATTCTCATCCTGGTCACTTCACACTTGGCTGCGAATCCCTTCAGTGAGAGCTGGAGATCGCGGAACGTTGAAGCCAAAAGGACAACGTCATCCGCAAAAAGCAGAGACGAGATCCTATGGCCACCAAACCAGAACCCCTCAACGCCTTGGCTGTGCCTAGAAATTCTATCCATAAAAATTATGAACATAACCGGTGACAAAGGACAGCCTTGGTGGAGTCCAACCCCCACTGGAAACGAATTCGACATGTTGTTACCAATGCGGACAAAGCTCTGGCTACAGCAATACAGGGACTGACGAGTCCAATATACCATATTTCCGGTGCACACCCCACAAGATAGCCCAAGGGACACGGTCAAAAGCCTTCTCCAAGTCCACAAACCACATGTGGACAGGTTGGGCAAACTCCCATGTCCCCTCTGTAGAATGTGTAGAGGTGGTCAAGAGAGCTGCAGCTGGGACGAAAACCACATTGTTCATCCTGAATCCGAGGTTAAACCATCGGCCAGATCCTCCTCTCTAGTACTTCTGAATACACTTTTCTGGGTAAAGGAACACACTCTCTGGTCCCCTTTTTTAAAAAGGGGGAACTAATACCCCAGTTTGCCAATCCTGAGGTACAGCTCCCCGATGACCATGTGATGTTGCAGAGACATGTCAACCAAGACAGTCCTAAAACATCAAGAGCCTTAAGGTACTCAGGGCAGATCTTGTCCACCCCTGGAGCCCAGCAACCTAGGAGCTTTTCAACTACCTTGGCGACCTCAGCCCCAGTGATGGGCAAACCCCTCTGAACCCCCAGGCTCTTCCTCTTCCACAGAGGGCGTGTTGGTGGGATTGAGGAGGTCCTCGAGGACAACATCCCCAACAATTCCACTGTAAACAGTGTTTGTGGAGTACGGCTTCCCCCTCCTGAGGTGCCAGATGGTGGTCCAGAACCTTTTTGAGGCCAATCGATAGTCGTTTTTGAGGCCAACCGATACTCCTCCCACATCCAAGATTTTGCTTCAGTGACAGCCTGGGCTGCAGCACGTTTGGCCTGTTGGTACCAGTCCGCTGCTTCGGGAATCCCACAGGTCTCCATTTTCAGCTTGACAGCCCCCTCATCACAGGTGTTCACCACCTGGTTCAGTGGTTGCCCCCACTACATGCACGATGATTTCCGACCACAGCTCCGGGCTGCTGCCTCAATAATAGAGAAATAAAACATGGCCCATTTGGACTCTATGTCCCTGGCCTCCATTGGGATGTGATTGTAGCTCTGACAGAGGTGGGAGTTGAAGGCCCTTCTGACCGGAGACTCCGCCAAAAGTTCCCAGGAGACCCCATCTACATGCTTGTGTCTCCCATGTCTGGAGGGCAGCCTCCCCCACCGTCGGAGCCAGCTCACCACCAGATGGTGATCGGTTGACAGCTCAGCTCCTCTCTTCACCCGAGTGTACAGAACATGTGGCCGCAAGCCCGATGACACAACTACCATCAAACTCATCAAACTGCATCAAACTGCAGCCTACAGTGTCCTGGTGCCATGTGCACTTATAGGCACCCTTATGTTCGAACATAGTGTTTGTGATGGAGAAACCGTGACAAGCACAGAAGTCCAACAATGAAAAACTATTCGGGTTCAGTTCGGAGAGGCCGTTACCAATCACATCCTTCCAGGTCACACTGTCATTGCCCACATGCGCGTTGAAGTCTCCCAGTATGATGAGAGAGTCCCCAGGGGGAGCGCCCTGTAGCACATCCCTCCTATAGACAGGGCTCACCTCAACACAAAGCTTGGGCTCTGGAACCACCCATCCTGAGAGGGGCTGGACCTTGTTTCATCCTGGAGATGCTCATGGGAAGAGGCGCCGTCCAGGTGGGGGGACGGATCCTGACTGTTGTTTGTGCTTATACACCAAATAACAGTTCAGAATACCCACCCTTTTTGGAGCCATCAAATCCCAACAGTTAATTATCAAGCCTTAATGTTATGATTTGCAACTTAAGTCCCCTGGTACTGCTACTCCCACAACATTCATTGAATGAACTCTGTTGTAACATGGCCAGCAAATTTCCTGGTGGTCCCTTACATGGGCTAAAATCATTTGCTCTTTTATCATAATAATAATCTAATAATAATAACAATGATGATGGTGGTGATGATACTACTTATAAAATAGTAATAATAATAATAATAATAATAATAATAATAATACCAACAACAAGAACTACAACAGCAACAACAACGATAATTATGATGATGATTAATAACTATAGAAACTTACTATAGTAGTTGACATTGCGGACCCAGGTCTGCTTCACACCACCTTCACTATAGTTAGGCATCGTTCTCTTGACCAGAAATTCTTCAATGACTGTAAGTGTGGATAGACTCTGACTGCACGGCATGTTTGAGTAAGAAAGATTAGCACAGACAGAGGCAAAAGATCACCACTATTTAGAGTATAAACGTATTTGAATAAGGTTGTGTACCTGAAAACCAGGACCTTTTCCCCAATCTTGATGCTTTCTTCAACAATGTGAAAAAACAGCACCATCTTGGCTGAATTTTCTAAGATGCCTCTCTTATAGCCTGCCATGATGTCCTTTGCCTGAGAAAAGTATTGGAATGAGTTGACTGTCAATTAATTGTGAATGGCACTACATAGCTGTCCCCTCCATTTTTGTACTGTGTGTTAATGATGGGAGATAGAGACTACTGTCTAACATGGCAGTCTGAAATTGGCCATGAGTTCTTAACTGTGTTACGATCTGGTGACTGTGAAGTCTGCCAAATGCTGTAAATGTAAAATGTAAATGTAAGGCCATAGTATACACTTTTTTAAGATTATCAACCCCTTCATTGAGCCTGTAACCCCTGTGAAGGCAGGCAGTGTCATTTTAGAAGAGCTCACTCCCATCAGGAAAGAAATGTTACAGCACTGGATAAATAACAATTATTCACTGAAGGCAAGGCAGATATCACCTTATAGACCCTGAGATGAAAAACAAGAAAAATCATCAAGAAAAATCTGCAAAGTTTTAGTATATACTACACAAGAACACAAGAAAAGAAAATGACAAGATATTTATGGATTATTTTACCATTTTTTAAAGCAACTTAGAGTAAGTGGACCCAAATTAAAGTTAATATCCTCTGCAACTTCATATGACCATATGCTTTATCTTCACTTTATATGTATTTCTGTCGTTATGTATAGACTGAAGTACAGAATGATACAATTAGGTAAGTTTAGGTCCTACCATACTTTGTGGAATGTACATGTGATCTAAATAAATTAGTGGGACAATAATGGCAAGAGCTTAAGTCAATAAAAACAGTAACTCGAGTCTGAAAACATCGCATTCTGATCTATGGAACGGCAGACTATATAGAACTGGAAATTATGGTGGAAAGCATATATTCAATTACCATCCTACTCATGCATTTTTTTTTTATGTTTTTTTTAAATATTACTTATCTAATATAATCTATTTTTGGATTATAACTTTTACTTGCTTATTGCTTATTTTAGATAATCTATTTTTGAATTATAACTTTTACTTGCTTATCATCTCACTAGCGCCAGCCCCTAAATTGTTCTGTTTCACTGATCGCCAGTCACATGACCGCTTTACATCATCTTAAGAAGGAAGCTTGGTATGTGTTGGACCTGGATATTTATTGAAAGCTATTTTCAGGCCAACACCAAAAATCATTAAGGAACTTCACTATTTCTTTTTGTTTCACTTTGAGCTTCAGCACAATCACGAGCCCAGTCACAACCCTGCAAAAGCTAATATGGAGCCCCGTCACATTCACGTTGTATTCAGAATCATAGCCAACCCCTTCACTTAACAATACACTTCCCAGAGTTCCATGCAACACTCTCGTTCACCTGATTATTGATGTTTGCATCACATGGTCACACCAAAACTTATTTGCTATGTTCAGTGATCACTTGCATACGCATAAGGACAATTAATTTGCCAAACTGCTTGACCTTACTAGGGTCCCAGGAAGGATGGAGCCTATTTCAGCTACTCTGGGCAAAGGTGGGGTATACCCTGGAGAACTTGCCAATCCATTGCAGGGCCAACACACACAACCATACACACTCACACCTAGGTGCAAGTTGAAACAGCCAATTAGCCTAATGTGCATGTTTTTGGACTGTGGGACTGGAATTTAACCCAAACCCACACAAGCACAAGGAGAACATGCAAACTCTACACAGATTCCAAGATCTGACCCTGAATTGAAATGATTACAGACGGAGTGAAGGATGGTCATATAGATGACTATATCCCTCCGCATTATATTTATTTTATTTATTTTCTTATTTTCTTGACCTGCAAGGGAAATTTAGCTCTGCATTTAAGCCATCCAAAGTGAGGACATACACACAGGTAAACAGTTACCATGCCCACAGGAGCAGTTGGCAACCACACTGTGGTGCCCGGAGAGCAGTTGAACTCCAGTCAAAGACACAGTTTGCCAGATGCTTGTGCAAAGAATCGTTTAGTGTGTTTCTGATGAACTTACTGAGTGTTATATTCTTGCAACTCTGTTATTGGCCTGTTTTGTCTTTACGTTGATGAATTCTGGATCTGCTTCATAATCTGACAGTGTATGAAAATATGACCATGTATGTGAACTTTCCCTTTTACCACTGTTTGTGATTTTGGATTAGCTTATTTTGCCAAGTTTGTCTGATCATTTGACCCTCTGCCTGTTTCTGACCATGAGCTGGATTGTGTTTTTGTCTGCCTGAACTGTTTAATAAACCTGCCTATCTGCACTTGCCTCTCCTGGTCAAGCCACCTTGTGTTTGTGACACACTTATAAAGCTGAAAAAAAGAGATTTTCCCCAAGATATCTTATTTGTAAATAAATAAATAGATAGATAGATAGATAGATAGATAGATAGATAGATAGATAGATAGATAAATAGATAGATAGATAGATAGATAGATAGATAGATAGGTAGGTTGTGAGAAATGCTTCAGCTCTGCTCAAAGTTTGATATACATGCTTGGGTGTGGAGCTCACCTGCCACTGTCATGCTTAAAGATCTATAAATAAACTATAATAATATCATAATAATATAATTTAAGGTTTTTTCCTTATGTTCCCATGTAGTACACACTAAAACAATTATTCACCTCAGGCTCAGTGGAGATTGTTGTACAGGCCTTCAGTGAATGATTATTAATCATCCTGATATAGAGAATGAATCAGATTGTACTGTTCCTGTGTAGTGTATATACTAATAAATAATTAAAGTTTAAGGCCACTAACCGACATCATGCAAACTACAGTACATGTTTATATCTTCAGATCGACATGCTTTCTCTCAGATTCTAGCAGTAAAGGACAAATTATTTATTGTATAAATTACTTTATTCGCTTGTCAATTAATAATGGACTGTGATTAAACTAGTAAAGAACCTTATGGGTTATGCATCATCCTGGCATCCTGATTATTTAAACCTTTATAAGTGAAGAATAAAATGAAATGAAAAGAAAAGAAAAACATTTTCACATGAATTTCAGTAAACTCATAGTGCCTCCAGAATATCAGACTCTACTCAGTAGTACTGTATGTTGTATAAAACATACCCATTCATATGTAAAAATCTGACTCGTTTTCGCCTGCAGCTGACTTGGTGTCCCTTCCCCTTGATTGCTGGGTTTAGCCTTCTGATTGGATAAGCAGTGAGCACTGCTAGCAGTGATGTCATCCAGATCCAGATCCTGCTCACTGGCCATACTCTCTCTCTGAAGTGCCTCAAACAGAATGTCAGGGTGGTTCCATATCTATCCACACAGGATTGCAAAAATAAGCAAACATTATTCTTTAAAAATGCTTAGTTCTTAATAAAACCTTTCTTGCACACACACACACACACACACACACACACACACACACACACACACACACACACACGAATATATATACACACACACTCACCTAGCAGCAGACACAGAAGGCTTTAAGTGGGTTAAGGCTAAGCCAGCCAGTATTTCCAGGTTCTCTAAAGCGATTCATGAATTCAACATAGAGTGCACGTTGCAATGCTGTCAGACGCACTAAAATCACATGCTCCTTCTTCTGTGGCAACTGGGAGCATAGGACATCATGTCCACATCTTTAAAATGGAATAAACACACACAGACACATCACAGAAGCTGCATTACCAACATTGTGGTCTTCATCTTCGTAACTAATATTTATTTATTTATTTATATTTCTTAGGTTTTTATATTTTTTAGGTATTTATATTTATATTTTTTTAAGTATTTATATTTATTTATTAGGTTTATATTTATTTGATTTATTAGGTACATCTCTCTAGTAGTTGTTCTGTAAATTCCTTAGAATTTATATCAGCTTGCATTCATAGTAATGTATGACATTTATACAGCTGTGCAACTAAGGGTTAAGGGCCTTCCTCAGGGGCCCAACAATGGCATCTTGGTGTTACTGTGGCTTGAAAACCCAATCTCACTCACTCACTCATTTTTGCTGAATCGCTTACTCCTACTAGGATTATGGGGAGGCTAGAGCCTATCTCAGCGGACACTGGGCGAAGGTGGGGTACACACTGTACAGTTCGTCAGACCATTACAAGCCCAACCCACACACAACCGTTCACACTCGCACTCACATGCCTAGGGGAAATTTGGAACAGCCAAATACCCAGATGTGCATATCTTGGGAGGAAATCGAGGTGCCCTGAGAAATCCCATGTAAGCATTTAAAGAACATGCAAACTCGACATAGCAACGCCCTTGCCAAGCCCAGAACTAAAACCCAGGAGCTTATTTGCTGTGAGGCATACGTGCTAACCGCTAAACCACCATGCCACTCTGAACCCCCAACCTTCTGATCAGAACCCCAAAGCCTTAACCACTGAGCCATCACTGCCCACATATGATGTGATGTTACTGTCTACGTAAATAATGCATTTACCTTTGTACAAAGCCTTCAAGCAGGCTGTGTAACACATGGCTGCGGTATCGCATGAGTTGCATGTCTTCAGGTGTGCTATCCACACACTGGCCATTCAATATGGGCCGCACAAACATGTTGCTGAATTCAGGCCGTGTACCCAGGTAGCCAGGACGCACAAAGTCCACCATACACCAGTACTCATACAAGTTGTTTTGCAGGGGGTAGCCAGTCAGTACTAGACGTCTCCGTGTCCCAATGCCCTTCAGGGCCCTTGAGGTATTGGCATGCCAATTTTTAATGCGATGGCCCTCATCACAGACCACCACATCTGGACCAGGCTGAGCAAGAGCCCGTCCGATGCCTAGAGATAAACAAGAAAGTTTGAGGTAATAAAATAGATACACATATATAATTATAATACAAAATATGTAAGCACATCAACCCTAACCCTTCTTTACATCTAAAGTGAAGGTTAGCAATTATTTGTTGCTACAACATGTGTGCTCTCTAACAGTGTCTTTTTAAATTCATTCAAAGTTTTAGTATTACATGACAACAAAAAAGCAAGCTAAAACCAAATTTATATGCTTTACCTTTGCGTTTTTTTAAAAAAATGAATGAATTTAAAATTATTATCACACCTTAAAAATGGAAAAATAAACCACAGAAATTATATTTACTTAGTTTTCTTATATTTCTGCATAGTATAAACTAAAACGTTAAAAAGACACAGTTATGGAGTGTGATTCTCTTTTGCTTATATGTAATATATAATAAAACTGATTTAAATCAGGGCGACACAGTCATGTAGTGGTTAGCACGTTTGCCTCACAGCAAGACGAATAGGAGTCCCAGGCTCAGGTGTTTTTGTGTGGAATTTGCATGTTCTCCCCGTGCTTGTGTGGGTTTCCTCCGGGTACTCTGGTTTCTTCCCACGGTCCAAACATATTGGCTGTTCCAAATTGCCCCTAGGTGTGAGTGTGACTGGTTCTATGTGTGTTGGCCCTGCA
>JAQMYF010000012.1:16495652-16508656 GCA_030014195.1 Neosilurus mollespiculum | reverse complement strand
GTAAACAGTAATGAATGAATCAAAGTGGATATTTAATGTGAAGACCCCTTGATTTAAAATATAATATAATATCTCAAGTAGAGTTAGCTGAGTTTAATTAGGCAATGACTTGTAAGTGTTACTGAGTGTCTTGCAGAACCAGGAACCAGTTCTCCTGGAGATTCCCACTCTCACACTCCTTTATTTGCATGTAAAACCCAAAAAACAGTTATGTAATACTCTGCTTTCTTTATTGATATGCAAAGTTTTTTTTTCTGTAACATTTAATTTTGTGCAAAAACAAAATAAAACAAAAAAAAAACAAATAAACAAAAAAAAACCCCTCTTACTTGGAATCTATATTGTTTTTATTCTGACTAATTACATACATAAAATAAAAATAAATAGCTCAACAAGTCACAACAAAGACTTTTGCACAGTAAATATGTATGGCATGCTGGGCTGTTTATATTGTATATTACCTACAGTAGAGCATGCAGACATCATCATTTAATGCCAAATGTACCTAATTCATTCATCATTCACTATCTTAATCGCTTAATCCTAATTAGGGTCTCGGAAAGGCTGGCGCCCATCTCAGCCGACTATGGGCGAGGGCAGAGTACACCCTGGACAGATCGCCAGGCTATCGCAGGGCTATACCTAATTCTAAAAATAAAAAACTTTTTAAGCAGTGCTTGCTCTTGTTCAGTGCACCCATTTCAGAACTTCTGTGTTATTATTATTATTATTATTATTATTATTATTATTATTATTATTTGAGTATAAGCACTTTTGTTTATATGACAGGCTCCTGGTCTTAGAGAACCCACTGTAGTGTATATTTTTATTGCGTTCCTTGCAATGGAAGTAGGAAATCACTAAATGTGTGTGATGGGGGATTCTCGAGAATCCGAGCCAGGATGCTGTAGTTAATAAATCTACAGCACTATCCAAAAACTTAAAGAGGGATATCAGGCCAGTGTAAAAGCAGGTCATGAAAGAGTCATGAGGTCACGCACCTGTTAAAGAGTCTGACTCATCCAGCAGCAACATGATGTCCAGCTGATGTCCAGCTCCTGCTAGACACCTCTTTCTGCCCTTTAAATCACTCTCCTGTAGATGATGTCTTCATAAAACTTCTGCCTTCTGTTACACTTTTCTATCTGTCTCTCTCCTGATAAGTAAGTTCTCTCTCTCTCTTGCTGTGTGTGTGTTCTCATGTTCTGCACCAGTCAGTGTGAATTCCAGTCTTAGAAACCAGGAAACAGGACTACAACCACCTTACATAATCCTGTATGCTGGTGCCGGGGCCTGTCTAGGGGGGTTAACGACAACAAACACCATCACCCCACACTTATCCTCGCCCTTTCATAACACTTCCCACAGCAGAGGGAGGAGGGAGTACAGAATAAAAAGAAAAAGTAGCATGTGTGTCATTCACAGTATTTTATTATTATGAGATAATTGTTCTCTGGAGTTTAAAATTTAGGGACTATACAGTATCGGGTATTATATTTTATTAGGGTAAATAGTAAGTAATTATATTCTTTATACTAAATTAAAGTGATTAGAATTCAGAAATGAAAACCATTGCCTGTTTGTGGTCAATGAATCATTATAATATCCAATGATTTTTATTTATGGATACAAAAGGAGGACATTACCGTTTTTCATGTATTTCTGACCTCTTCACTTTCTCTACAAAGATTAAAGCCAAATAAAGTATGGGCATACAGTGCCTTGCAAAAGTATTCACCCCCCTTGGCTTTTTACCTATTTTGTTACATTACAACCTGTAATTGAAAAAAACATTTTTTAATCTGAATTTTATGTGATGAATCTGCAGAAAATAGTCTAAGTTGGTGAAGTGAAATGAGAAAAATATATATAAAAAAATCATTTTTAAAAATAAAAATCTGAAAATTGGCATGTGCAAATCTTTGATGATCCAACGGAGCACCATCAAATCTCATCTTCAAATGGAAAAAACATGGTACCACAACAAACCTGCCAAGAGAGGGCCACCCACCAAAACTCACAGACCAGGCATTTATCAAAGAGACAGCACAGAGACCAAAGCTAACCACAAAGGAGCTGCAGAGTTCCACAACAGCGACTGGTGTATCTGTGCATGGGACCACAATAAGCCGTACACTCCACAGAGCTGGGTTTTATGGAAGAGTGGCCAGAAAAAAGCCATTCTTTACTGTTAAAAGTAAGAAGGCATGTTTTGAGTTTGCCAAAAGGCATGTGGGCAACTCCCCAAATGTGCAGAGGAAGGTGATCTGCTCAGATGAGACTAAAATTTAATTTTTCGGCCACCAAGGTAAACACTATGTCTGGCGCAAACCCAACACATCCCATTACCCCAAGAACCCCATCCCCACAGTGACACATGGTGGTGGCAGCATCATGCTGTGGGGATGTTTTTCAGCAGCAGGGACTGAGAAACTGATCCGAGTCGAGGGAAAGATGTTTTGACTTGAGGAATGGGCAAAAATCCCAGTGGCAAGAAGTGGCATGCTCATAGAGACCCAAAGCAACTTGTAGCTGTAATTACCACAAAAGGTGGCTCTACAAAGTACTGACTTTAGGGGGGGTTGATAGTTATGCACACTGAAGTTTTCTGTTATTTTGTCCTATTTGTTGTTTGCTTTACAAAAAAATTACATCTTCAAAGTTGTTAGCATGTTCTGTAAATGAAATGATGCAAACCTTCAGACAATCCATTTTAATTCCAGGTTGTGAAGCAACAAAACATGAAAAATGCCAAGGGGGTGAATACTTTTGCAAGGAACTGTATGTGCAATATGCAGTAGTTATCTTCATTTCTTTTTAGCTGGCAAAATAAACTATTATTGCCACGCAATGCATTACTCATTTGAATAGAAAGGCTTTGAAAATTACATTGAGGAAGCGCATGACGTTTCTGGCACATATAACATGCTTATGGAAGTAAACCCAGCCAGCGGAATGGCATCTCACTACCCTGTGGTAATACTGGGTTTCCATTAAATCTTCTCAATAGTGCAACACTTTCAGACAATATCGAAACTGGTCATAATAGGGGTGGTCATAACGTGGTGGGTACATGACATTACATCATTGATGGTGCCATCAAAACAAATTCACATTGATCCCTTGTCTCTGGCTTACTGATCCAAAAGTCAGGGGTTCAAGTCCTAGTACCACCAAGCTGCCACTGTTGGGCCCTTGAGCAAGGCCCTTAACCCTCAAGTGCTCAGTTGTTAAAAAAAAAAAAAGTAAGTCGCTCTGGATGAGGGCATCTGCCAAAAGCTGTAAATGTTTTAAATGTATCAGAAGTTGTTGTTTTTTTCAGAGCTCCGATTTTAGGCAGTGCATAACTCTTTATATTATTTAATGTGGCTGCGGGATCCATGTGGCTGAGGGATAAGTCTTCCAACATGGTTGTTTAGGAAAAGGAGAAAGTACTCACTACATCTGTTAAAGTTAAATAATGATGCAAGCTGGAACATGTTAATCACTGAAGTAATTATCCAATCAATGGCTCCTGCCTACTTGCCTCATTTAAATTCAGGTTGTGGATGGCACAGTGGCACCTCGATGAGGGCGTTTCTGTATGGAGTTTGCATGTTCTCTCTGTGCTTGAGTGGGTTTCCTCTAGTACTTCAGTCTCCCCCCACAGTCCAAAGACACAAACATTAGGCTTATTGGCTGTTCCAGACTGTCAGGTGTGAGTATGAGTCTGAATGATTGTGTGTTGGCCCTGCCATACTATGGTCTGGCAGGCTGTTTAAGGTGTACCCCGCCATCACCCATTGTCAACTAAGAAAGTCTCCAGGCTCCCTAGTAGGATTCAGCAACTAGGCAAATGAGTGAGTGTGTAAATGAAATTCACGTGGGGTTTTTTGGTTTGTTTTTTGTATAGTGTACAACTTTGTAAAAAGTGTGTGTGTGTGTGTGTGTGTGTGTGTATATATATTTGTATGTATTATATTTGTATAGTGTACAAGTTTTTATAACCAAACCCTGTCTTGTACTTCTCAACTACTTTGTCACTCACTTGTTTGGAGAGCTCCTTGGTCTTCATGGTATGATGCCTCTTACTTAGTGGTGTTGCAGCATCTGGGGCCTTTCAGAAAAGGTGTGTTTATACTGACAGATCATGTGGCACACAGGTGGACTTCATTTCACTAATTATGTGACTTCTAAAGGTAATTGGTTGCACCAGAACTTTTGAAAGGCTTCATAGCAAAGGGGGTGAATACATATGCACATGACAATTTTCTTTTTTCCTTTTATTCAATTTTTTTATATACATTTTTCCTCATTTCACTTCACCAACTTAGACTATTTTGTGCAGATCCATCACATAAAATTCAGATTAAAAAACATTTAAATTACAGGTTGTAATGTAACAAAATAGCAAAATAGGTAAAAAGCTAAGGGGGTGAATTCTTTTACAAGGCACTGTATTTTTGGCAGGGCAATGTGCTGTGTTTTTTTTATATATATACCCCTGTATAAATATGATTTGAAACATTATCAGACTTCCACACAAGTAGATAAAAAGAATCAGATAAGAAGAATCAGTAAACCCACCAACATCCCAAAGTTAAAGCTGTTCTCTATGGAGAAATGAACTAAAGTCTCTCCATATTGATGTGCAGGACTGATCAACAGTTAACACAAATGTTCAGTTCACATACTTCTGCAACTCACAGATGTGTAATATTAGATCATTTTACTCAATAAATAAATAAATGGTCCAATCTACAATTAAGTGTAATATTTTTAGATCTCTTTCTTATCTAATTTTTTGGAATGAAAATCTTATGATGTTTTATATTTATCCGCCATTGATATTCATCTCATTTTAATTTTAATTTAATGAATAGTTGGTATTTATCCCAAGATACAGAACCAAATTTCATTGTGCTGTTCCCTTATTGTATTGACTAAAACTATTTATTACTTTCTACTTCTTTTTTTAAAGTCTGGGAACCAAAAGTAGAAGAACCAGTCAGAACAGGAAAGGTTTCAAATTTTTCACTCTTTATAGAAACGACTCTTGATTATTCCTTAAACTTCCTAAGTCCCTTTCCAACTAACCCCATTGTTACATAATACTAGCCTAGTCATTAATTCATTTTGACTTAGAAGGAAGAAACATGCATAGTTATACTCAGTCATGGTGTTACTCCAGGACAAGACACCGCACACTCATCTGCAGAATCTTTTCTTCTTTATATTTAACAACACAAATCCCACTCCACGCATACAAACACACACACACACACACACACACACAAAGACCAGGCGGACTTGTAGTTTTAAGGAATACTATGCAATGGAGGTGAGTGCCCCACATGGCCTAAAGACTTGTTGAGTTCTTACAAAACAATGTGTCGCTGCAAAAGTACCTTTGCGCCCTGTTAGTCATTAACCCCTCACACTGGCGTATTCATCCACCAGTCATTAAACACACACACACACACACACACACACACACACACTTACTTATCCCTCTACGTCACTGATCCCTCCCCAGAATTCACAGGGGTACCAGGAGAATCAGGGATGAGACAGAGATTGTGTGTGAGAAAAATAAATAAGGTAGGGCTTGGAAATATTTATCAAGGTTTACAGAGTGTATTATAGAAATCCAAAAGGTACATGTTACCATTCACAAACATAAAACAGAATTATTAAACAAACCCACATTTAACAAACAGCAGAAACACTTACAGACAGAATGTGGCACAATAAAAAATATACACTCACCAGACACTTTAACAGGAACACCCATACACCTCTTCCGTCCATTTGTTAATCAGCCAATTACATTTAGAGACAGTTGTCTGCAGAATTTACGAAAAATGGAAAAATCAGAAACAACCTGTTGATTCAAGAGGTCAAGGGTGAGTGACTAGTGTGAACTGACAGGATGGCTACAATAACTTACAACCAACACTATACAACCACTCAGTCACTCACTCCCTTGTTTGCCGAACCGCTTATTCTTATAAGGGTTGCGGGGAGGTTGGAGCCTATCACAGCTGACACTGGGTGAAGACGGGGTACACTCGCTTACCAGACCATTGCAGGGCCAACACACACAACCATTCACACCCACACTTACACCTAGAGGCAATTTGAAACAGCCAATTAGCCTAATGTGCATGTCTTTGGACTAGGGAAAGAGACTGGAGTACCCAGAGGAAACCCACGCAAACATGTTTAGAGCATGCAAACTCCACACAGAAGCTCCCTTGCCAAACCCGGGACTCAAACCCAAGACCTTCTTGCTACGAGGTGGACGTACTAACCACTACACTACCGTGCCATCCACTATACAACCACAGTGAGCAGAAATGCAACTCAAACAAAACATCTCAGACCTTGAACTGAGGGGCTACAAGAACACAGGACCAAATCTGGTTGGAATCCTATGACTCCTCCGAGTCATGTCAGAATTGGATACTGGATAAGATTTATCTGAAAGATGAAAATTCTTGATATTCCAGAACAGAAAAGAAGATTGGTCTATACAGCAGAGTCATGAAAGTCCTGATTCTTCAAGTAATGGTAGCAGATTTGAACCTTTGAAAATGTGAAGGACCTATCTTAAATAGTCTTCTTGATATAGCAATTTGAAAGTGGCTCCTCAGAAAACACTGCTCAAAAAGGGCTACAACTATATAGTTGCTAAAATATTTTGTAGTGACAAAACTACTGGAAGTAAAGAGCTAAAATTTGAGACTTTTCCCATTAGGAAGTGTATGAACATCCTTGAAAAAATTCAAGGATGTTCATACACTCCCATTAGGAAGGCCAATTTCATCACAATAAAAGAGCCTCACTCACTCACTCACTCACTCAATCACTCACTCACTTGAATGCTTGAAGTGGCTTGACTTATTTCTATGGTCCATCATTCAGACAGTGCTTATAAAACACTGAGCACTCAGGTGCCACATAGTCTTAGCAAACCTCCCGTCTTTAATGATTTAATTTTTTTTCTTTTTTTTCTTTAATTTTAGATCAAAAGATGCAAGCCACTTGTTGGTACCTCAGATAATAAAGGTAAATTCTCCTATGAAGCCTCACAGTTATGTAACAATTTTTCAATTATTGTTCGGGTCACTGTTTCAGTGCTTCAGTGGTTACTCAAGATGCAGTTTAGCAGCTCACATCAACAAAATAAATTTATCTCTGTAATCCACAATACATACTATGATTGGTTCATGTTTTACAGTTGGGTTGATTCAGTGCTGAATTGTTTTGCCAATATACACTAGAGTTCTTTTGGAACTGGACTGAGATAAGATTGTTTAGACCGGTTGAGCTAGATTTCTGTGATTGTAGCTGCCTAAATGCATAAATGATCAAATAAAGTCTGACTCACTTGCTTTTCTTGCTTTCTATATTGAATGCTTGAAGTGGCTTGACTTATTTCTGTGGTCCATCATTCAGAGAGTGCTTATAAAGCACTGAGCAGTCAGATGCCACATTATCATAGCAAACTTCTCGTTTTTTGTTCAACACATCTTCTCTCTCTAACTCACATGCATTTTTTATTTAATTGCTTGTATTCTTATTAAAAGGGAAATATAATTAGAAATTTTGTGCTATACCTTCTTAATAAAAATATAATACAAGATGAGGTAAACAGTTTATTTGGCACATAGTTCTCAGTTCATTCACAAATATGTTATGCACATTCTCTAAGATTCATATTCATGCAGAAGTTAATGACATATGCCTTTGTCAGTCAGACGTTACTAAGAGTGTCTTTATAGAGGTGTGAAAATTAGCAAAAGCAATGTCCGGTGGCATAATATTCTGTGGTCCCATCACAAAATGGTGTGGTGATGTAAATTAAACAGTGTCATTAAACTGTGCTCTGATATAATGTGGGCTTTGCAAATAACTTCAGTACTGTGGGTAAATCTGGCCTGATTTCATGACCCATCCCTTATTCCAAATTAATTGAATAGCCCTGGTATAGAGCTTGGCTTAAACCCCACAATAATGGTTACAGTTAAAGCATATATGCTTTGATTCTTTGTCTTATCACCACCTGTTTTTCCACAGCTACTTAGAAAACTATATAAACTGCCAAAATCACTCCAAAAATCGCATTGAAATGAATGGGGAGATGTCGACAAACGATCATGACCCTCACCTCATTTTGACGCCTCACCAAGAAGACATACTTTACATAGAAACTTGGTTGAACTTTTAAAACGTAGACACTGAAGTCGACATTTCGATGGTCAAAACAGCTTTCTTCAGGAATTTTTCTAGTTGAGATTCTTGTTCTGATTCCCATGCTTTTGACTATGAGGAATCCAAATAAACCAATTTTATCTCAGGTGATGGGAAACCCTGCCTCATGAGCCGTGAACATTTCCTGTCTATTTTTGCCTAAATCACCCATTTTAACCTTACATTCTTTTGGAGAAATACAGAGAGAGCCACAACAATGGGACCACAAGAAAGCTAACAAAATTTTACAGTATTTATCACAAATATCAAGCTCTTCAGCCACATATTGACATTTTTCTTTGAAATTTTAATCTTTAAAATTTCTTTTGAAATTTTAAACTTGTAACAAATGGCACTGGTGCTGGTGGCTTGGATTGAATTTAGAGAACATGGCCGAAAAGGTCCTGCGCAGTGGCAGAATTGTCACTTCAGCTGCAGAACCTGAAAAGAAGAAAGTGAAACTGAACAAGCCATGAACAAGATCCCCATCTGAAGTCTTCCTGGTTGGCCATCCTTCAGCATAAATTAGTGGCTCACAACCTTCTAGCAACAATCAGGCCTTCCAGTACTTTTTGCAAAGTGATGCCAAACATTGTCTTTTCATAGGCAATCAGGCCTTGACATATGATATTATTGATTCCATCATTCCATTCTGGCAAACGGCACATCTCACAACAATGACCAGGTGGAATGCTTTTTTGGGGGGTTTGTGTGTGTGTGTGTGGGGAGGGGGGGGGTATGAATATGAATATGAGTAATCTGCTTGTTGACATCCTTCATGCAGAGAATCCATTGGAACAGGATGAGATCTGAACAGAGGGTGAAAGAACATCAGAGATCACCATGAAAGACCACCTTGAAGAGTGCCATTGCAACTGTGCATGCAGAAATGTTTTGCAAGGACACCCCACTGTGTAGTCCAGTATGACCAACTCAAAGTGGTATCCATATGCAGAATTCCATAATTGCGAGACGAGATCTGTCCCAATTCTTTTGAACAGGATCATTATTAATGAATGTGGGTGCAATGGCACTTTTGGAGTGGCTGGTGGATTAACACACTGGTATTTGCGACAGACCAGTGAACATGAATACTTCTGAATGACACTGAAATAAAGATTCGGCGTTTTATCGTGCCCCAAATGCCCTGCCATAGGATTTTTCTTTGGGACCAACAATCAGGTTGTCTTTTCTCCCATCTTCTCCTGCATCACTCGATACAGCCTTTATATGTAATTTTCTTGTATAATCTTAAATTATATTAAAATATGGGAAGCTTATCACAATGTTGGGCTTGAGGCTTTGACCATCAACCATTCTCACTTGGTCAAATGGTCTCATCTCATGTCTGCTCCAGTGGAAAATCCCAGTTGGAATTCCCTAACGAGGGGGTATTCCCCTCCCAATTCGTCCTCCTCAAACTAAGCTGAGGTAGATGGCTTTGGGACTGCCTTTCCAGCTGATGCTGTGCTAGAAGCTCCCAATGTTTTAAGCATGTTGGACCCATCCTCTAAACTACGCTTTAATAATATTCTCAAATCCAGACAATCTGTCCCCAAAATCAGTGGATGGGAGAGACCGGGACTAACCGCCACCTGCTATGCTTTTTGCCATTAAATTTGATTATGACAGTCTCCATGGGTACACACAGTTATGTTATACAGTCCTTCTCAATTGTGGAAAGGGTGGGGGAGTCCAGAATCCTGATCAGTGTGGCCACGGCCACGAAGTGAGGCTGATTCAGGAAGAGCCCGGCTTTTTGAACACACTCATGTTTCTGCTCGGGCTCCATCACAGTTCTGCTGGGCATGAGTGACTGAACAGGGGGGACGAGACAAGGACTTAAAACAGCTCAGCCTTCCTGGTCAGGTGTGGCAGCAGCTGTACTGCTCACTCCTCTTATGGTAACCCTCACACTGTGGCTGTGTGCTAAAATACTTCTAGGCTTTTACATCTTCCAGTGGCCCCATCTTGCTGAAGTGCTGAGGGCGGCATGGGGTTAGCCTACTGTAGCTGCAGGTAAGATGGGGGTGATGCAAGCATACTGGATGGTATGCAGCAGCATTTCCTAATTCTCTTGTTGCTTTTGGAGGACCTTAAGTTGCTGCTAATTAATGATCTCAGGAAGGAATTTAAATAATCTGTGGTGATTGCATTCTTTTTTGGTTTAGTTTTGTATAGTTTTCTTGTGTGGAGTCTATTTTTTTCAGAGATGGGGCGACTCCCGCTGGCATGGGCTCCACCCGCACCTGCACACCTGCTCTGGATTTCCGGCAATCACCACCGGCTTTCCGGTGCCAGAGTATTCTACTGCTGTGGTATCTCGGCCTGTTCTCTCACAAACTGCTAATGTTTATAATTGTTGTGGTGTTTTTCCTACTAGCCACTAACTTTCCTACTAGCGATCCCAGAAGAGACTGTGTCTGCGTAGCATAGTTTACCCTTCCTGCTTCCTGGTACACTCCTGATTTATGCCAGCTTTAAGCTAGGAGTCCTCGTCTGGAGCGCCTCTATGCTAAAATTGTTCTTGTTTTTCATAAGATCATTTATATGATGAATGCAAGCACTATTAGGGTGGTCTCTCTACAGCCAATACAACCTATTATACAAACCTGATTAAGTCTGAGGTAAGGAACACAAGAGAATTACATAATACTGTGAATAATATCCTCCAGCCACCTGATACTTTGAGTGTGCCATGCCACAGTCATCTGCCCTTTTGTTAGTTTGAACTGCTGTAAGAAGGTTTTATGATTATTTAATCTGCTTTCAGTTTGTTATCTGCCCAGCTTGTTTTTTGTTATTTATTAAATAGTTTTAAATCTGTGTCTACATCTTTGCATGGTAACTCCAGCACCTTGTGGTAGATTTCCTTGTCTAACATGGATGCAGCAGAAATAATGGCTAACTTTCCTCCGCTTCCCCATGGAAGCCTCCATTCCCCAATGGCACAAGCCCCTCCCCAAATAGCTTCCTGCTCCAGTGGTGCTTCTTGAATGAATTCTTAAGCCTAAGGAACAACTCTGGATGAGCTGCATCAGTGCCACCATGGGCATGGGCATTGGCGAGATGCTGCAAGGACTCCACCATGCCCACCTGTCTGCCAGGTCACATAGCAAGTGGAAATACTATCATTTCTCTGTGTCTATACCCTAGTAAGAGTGCTGTGCTTGAGAGGGGCAGTGTTGGTTCAGTGGTTAGTGTACTGGATAAAGTTAAGCTTGTGTGTTTGCCTGAGCTAGTGTGCTTATCTGAGTCAGTGTTTATCTAAGCTGATCTGCCTGTCTGAGCCTGTCTGATTCCTTAAGCCTGTCTGTCTGAACCAGCCTGCTTGTCTGAACCTGTCTGTTTGCCTGAAGTAGCATGACTGTCTGAGTCAGCCTGAATGCAGGTAGTTGCTGCTCAGGACACAAGCACGCAAACTCATGGAGATTCTTAACATGATGGTGCTGGAGCAGTTAATCAGCTGGCCAACGGCGAACCTCATCAGCACTGGTTAAATCAGGTGCTGAGGAGAATTTTAATTGATGCTAAACTGGCTGTCCACTGGGGTGTTCCCATCTCTGTGCTCCAGTTGTCCTTGGCTGTGTCAGCCCTCAGTGAGAGCTGATTCACCAGAGTAACGCATCGCACTGAGACAGTGAGTTTACTGGTAACCACTATGAAGAGATATTGTTTTATCTCATCGACTCTCCTCTAAACCCATTAGTTCTGGGTCATCATTGGCTGATTAAACATAATTCACATATAAACTGGGCCAAGAACACTATTCCTCGCTGTAGCCCATTCTGGAGCCCATTCCCCATTAGTGCGCATGCGTTAAAAGGTGTGCAGGCTTTAGTTGCTCCTGCCCTTCCCGTACTTTTAACTCTTTTTTCTTACTTACTTTAGCTTTTTTTCCTTGTTCTTATTATTTTATTGTTCATAAGTAGGTGCCCTCTTAATATGTGGGTTGGGAGAGTTTTTGTATTTTTTATCGCTGCGGAACTTTTACTTTCATGGAGAGTTGGGACCACAGCACAGCAACTACACGCTGCATGCTTTGTTTACCCCAGGGATCAGCTGATCGCCCTGAAGCCGGCCAGACTAGCGGCCAGACCCATGGACTTACTGGCTGAAATCTGGAGAAAAACTCACCGGTGATGCAGAGGAGGAGGACAGAGGAAGAGAAAGTGGGAGGCGGTGAGACAGCTGAGACTTACGGAGAGAAAAAGGTAAAAGCTATGTCTCCCGTCTATTATAATGGGGAACGTGAGGTCACTAGCAAATAAGATGGACGAGCTGACAGTGTAAGCCCAGGGCCAGAGAATTTTGCCATGTCATTTTAGTAACTATTATGTTCCTCCTTCTGCCAACCCCACTGCTGCATGTGACACTGTACATGCTACCATAGCCTCATTACAGACTCAACACCCAAGTGATTTAATTGTGATCTTGGGTGACTTCACCCATGTCACCATGGACACTACTCTGTCAAACTTTGTGCATTATGTGGACTGTCCCACCAGAGAGGAGTGAACTTTAGACCTGCTGTATGCAAATACTAAGGATGCCTACAGCCCCCCGCCCCCCCAGACCACAACTTAATTCACCTTTCTTGGTCAGAGGAGGCCTTGGAGAAATTACAGAATGGCTTTGAAGTGACAGACTGGCAAGCACTCTGTGAGCCCCATGGTGAGGACATTGATGGGCTCACTGAGTGTATTTCACACTACATAAATTTCTGTACTGATACCATTGTCCCAGCACAGACAGTCTATTGTTACCCA